>CM050169.1:112974806-113344806 GCA_027410445.1 Discoglossus pictus
GGTGTTAGGTGTTAGGTTGATGGGTGTTATGGATAAGTGTGAGGGGTGTTATTGTTAGGGTAAGGGGTGTTAGGGTGAGGGGTGTTACGGATAAGTGTGAGGGGTGTTAGGGTTAGGGTGAGGGGTGTTAGGGATAAGTGTAAGGGGTGTTAGGGTAAGGGTAATAGGTGTTAGGGATACGTGTGATGGGTTTTAGGGTTAGGTGTTAGTGTGAGGGATGTTAGGGATAATTGTGAGGGGTGTTAGGGTTAGGTGTTAGGGATAAGTGTGAGGGGTGTTAGGGTTAGGGTAAGGGGTGTTAGGGATAAGTGTGAGGGGTGTTAGGGTTAAGGTGAGGGGTGTTAGGGATAAGTGTGAGTTGTGATAGGGTGAGGGGTGTTAGGGATAAGTGTGAGGGGGTGTTAGGGTTAGGGTAAGGGGTGTTAGGGATAAGTGTCAGGGGTGTTAGGGTTAGGGTGAGGGGTGTTACGGATAAGTGTGAGGGGTGTTAGGGTTAGGGTGAAGGGTGTTAGGGATAAGTGTGAGGAGTGTTAGGTCTTAGGGATAAGTGTGAGAATGTTAGGGTTAGGTGTTAGGTTGATGGGTGTTATGGATAAGTGTGAGGGGTGTTATTGTTAGGGTAAGGGGTGTTAGGGATAAGTGTGAGGGGTTTTAGGGTTAGGGTAATGGGTGTTAGGGATAAGTGTGAGGGGTGTTAGGGTTAGGGTGAGGGGTGTTAGGGATAAGTGTGAGGGGTGTTAGGGTTAGGTGTTAGGGTGAGGGGTGTTAGGGATAAGTGTAAGGGGTGTTAGGGTTAGGGTAAGGGGTGTTATGGATAAGTGTGAGGGGTGTTAGGGTTAGGGTAAGGGGTGTTAGGGATAAGTGTGAGGGGTGTTAGGGTTAGGGTGAGGGGTGTTAAGGATAAGTGTAAGGGGTGTTAGGGTGAGGTATGTTAGGAATACGTGTGAGGGGTGTTAGGTCTTAGGGATAAGTGTGAGGGGTGTTAGGGTTAGGGTGAGGGGTGTTAGGGATAAGTGTGAGGGGTGTTAGGTCTTAGGGATAAGTGTGAGAATGTTAGGGTTAGGTGTTAGGTTGATGGGTGTTATGGATAAGTGTGAGGGGTGTTATTGTTAGGGTAAGGGGTGTTAGGGATAAGTGTGAGGGGTTTTTAGGGTTAGGGTGAGGGGGTGTTAGGGATAAGTGTGATTGGTGTTAGGGTTAAGTGTTAGGGTGAGGGGTGTTAGGGATACATGTGAGGGGTGTTAGGGTTAGGGTGAGAGGTTTTAAGGATAAGTGTAAGGGGTGTTAGGGTGAGGTATGTTAGGAATAAGTGTGAGGGGTGTTAGGTCTTAGGGATAAGTGTGAGGGGTGTTAGGGTTAGGTGTTAGGTTGATAGGTGTTATGGATTAGTGTGAGGGTTGTTAGGGTTGGGTGCTAAGGTGAGGGGAGGATGATGATAAGGGGGGGAAGAGACACAGGAGTGTCCTTGCAGCAGAGATCAAAAGAGTCCTTCAGGACTGTATTGCACACTGTGTACAGTAGCCTAGCTATGGTTTTCCCGATTGATGCAGTATCACCTACACTCAGCCTCCTCTCAGTAAGACTGCAAGTTAGTTATGATTCCAAAATGGCTGCTGTCCATGAGGTAGAACACTCTGGAAGTGAGTGTATGCTGCTGATTGGCTGGAATGTGTCTGCTGACTGTGACATGCAGGGTCAAAGTTTGCTTAATGATAAAGTATAGGGTGCGGGTTGAATATCGCATATGTTCGCGTTCGCGGCGAACTGCGAACATGCTATGTTTGCCGGGAACAGTCCGCCGGCGAACTATTCGCGACATCTCTAGTCATACTTCATACATTTGCTGTAAGATTAGCCACATTTTGACCTATCATCTGCAAGTCATGTGCAAGTATCATGTTCTCGTATATAGAGTGTCACGAATGGATTTTGGGAGGCACAGGGCAACTCTTTGCCACCCCATTTCTTAATACCCAGAGCTTTACTGAACTATTCTGGACTGTGTATTGGCCATGGGATTTAAGAACTTCCCCAGGTTAAAATATTATTTCAATATTATCTGTATCTCGGTTCATGAATATGCTAGGTTCTGTATAGTTTAGAATGGCAGGGTACCCAGAGTTTAGAGAATTTGCTAGAATAATGTGCCTCGGCCTGAGATGACCAGTTCCTGCCCTGTGTAATTCAGTTCGACTTATATTGTTTATATTGTTTATGATTGAATACAAATTATGTTTCATGTTATAGGGATTGTTGTAAATAATATATTAGATGGTATGCAGATGGACAGCTCTGCAGTATATTGCAACTAGTTCATCTGCTAAGCCCAAAGTCTCCTAGGTAAAACCTTGAACACACACTTCAAGATTACAGCCATGGCAACTACAAGGCCAGTAATGGCAATTAGCATGGAGGCTGAACAGATGCATCCCATATCTCCAGTTACTGTCATATCCAGGAATGCACTTTAGTTGGAGTGGACCGGGCAGACACATCACTCAGGGATGGGCCATAGGAAATAAGCTGTAATGATTGATGTAACATTGTTACAAGTGGTTAATTGATGTTGGAGTCTATGTAATAGAGTTCAGTTATGGTTTACACATAAAAAAGGATCTATTTACTGTATGCCGGTATCCTCAGTGGGGAGTGGTCCTATTCTGAGACCACTGTAATTCTGACCTCATTATCCCCTGCACATATTCTTGGCCATAGTCCCTATCCAGAAGCCATCTTTTGTGTCAGAGAGAATAAGAACCACACGATTCTGCCGGGGAAGGTTGGAACTAGGTTTCTATCAAGGCTCCTTGAAGTAGCAGGTTGTGACATAGAGGTTATGAGGCAAAAATGTTTTTTTTGCAAGAGTTACAGCTACCACAACTTTTTTAAAGCACTGCACAAGAGCACCGAAACGAGCAGTGTAACCAAGTTTGGTGTTCTGTTCCATTCATTTTCAATCAGAGGTGATCAATATAAAAGTCACCATGCAAGCTGCTGAGCCTGCATAAGGCATTACGCTAGTTGAATATTAACAAAAAAGTTATGTGTACTGAATACCACCCGTAAGGGCTCTAAAAAGCTTTCTGAGACTTTTCAAAGCATTTAAAGAGATAGTACTGAACTAAACAATCATGAAAACCATGTAAGTGTATTAGAAATGAATACTTAACTATTGGCAATAATACACCTACACATAACATATATAAAATGCAATGGTAATACAGACCCCAGTACTCAAGAGATTAATACAAATCAGGAATCCTCATGGCCTGCAATGCATTGTCTATCAATGAGCTAGCCACGTCCACAGAATAGTGTTCAACAGCATTGATCCTGACCACATCACAGCACAGAGAGTGATCAGGCATATCAGATCCATGGAAAATAATGTCATATACACAAGGCCTTAAAAATAAGAGTGATTGTGGCTAAATGTGGGCTGATCATCTATGCTGGAGGTGAACCACAACAGGAATATTACTATATAGAACAGGCCATGCACTGTATGGCCTTGGGGAGCCTGTAAGGGACAGGTTGTTATAGGCATTAAGTCATCAGGATATAGGGTCAAATAATGACAAGAGGCAATGAATGAAAGTGTTTTAGCTGTTGATGAAGACCAGCAACAGCACAATGAGACTGTGGAGAGGTAGATGGTGCCCCAGGAACCTTACCTTCATCAAGAGGAATCTTGTGCACACCTGTCCTGTTAAGTCCCACACCATTGCTGTTGTGCATGTGACAATATGTATACCAATAATAAATATGTAAAACAATAGCTAGTGTTATAGTATTAATTAATTAGTTAATTATGAACATTACATATGAATTGTTAAACACCCACAGCCTTATTAAATTGCGATTTGGACAATTGAATAGGGCTCTATATAAGCACATAGCATATTTATTTTACAGAAGTTTTTAGTTAGTGAACTTCTATCCAAAAGCAAGACCTTCACTAACTTAAAACTTCTGTAAAAAAAAATATGCTCTTTGCTTATGTAGAGCCCTTTTCAATTGGCCGAATCGCAATTTAATAAGGCTGCCAGTCAGTGGAATAGTGATCCATAAGTAATGTTGTTCTGCTCTACAATGTGATATACATTAGAACAGTAAACACCCATTTTAATGTGTTGTAGGTTAGTGCACAAGAAAAATCAGAATACATTGAATAATAAAAGAATAATATATTTCTTAAATAAAAAGGTATGAAGAGGTAAGTGACCTCTAGAAAGCTTGTCACTAACGAAAATGTTTGTCCAATAGCAGTGGTGGCTGGTGACTTTCTAAGGTAATGGGATGGCCCCTCCACTTACATTAACTCCAACAGTATAAATCCCTCCCCTTCACAACAAGTTTCTTGCATAGGCCATGCCCTGCAACACAGACTATACAGTATATATATATATATATATATATATATATATATATATATATATACAGTTAATATATACAGACACTTATACATTGTATATATATATATATATATATATATATATATATATATATATATATATATATATTAGTACAAACAATGAATAGGGCATTAGTGACTCCATATGAATGTCTGAAAAATAGGTTAAGAAATTATTTTCTTCTCCAATTTCTCAAAAATACAGTTGATGCACTGCACTCTGGGAAAACAATAGGACATGCAAATAAGAACACATTACTGCCGATCATCCGTGTGGTGTGAGTGCCTGGTTTGTGTGTCAGATTTTTGTAGATAGTACT
This sequence comes from Discoglossus pictus, assembly GCA_027410445.1. Taxonomy (NCBI): domain Eukaryota; kingdom Metazoa; phylum Chordata; class Amphibia; order Anura; family Alytidae; genus Discoglossus; species Discoglossus pictus. Next base: position 112,979,541 of record CM050169.1, read on the forward strand.
TCACTACAGCAATTGTTTCACATATGGTGGGCTGAAGAGTGATAGAAACCCTCCACAGTACATAGTACAGTAGTACAAACAATGAATAGTACATTGGTGATTTCATTTGAATGTCTGAAAAATAAGTTGATAAACTTATTTCCTGCTCCAGGCACTCACACCACACTGATGATCGATAGTAACCGTGAAACTGTCTGTATGTGATTAGGTGTCCTGGTTTGTACATAATTGATTCCGGTGCTGTGCTTAAAGCTGTGAAATACAGCAAGCATAAGCTTATAAAGGAGCAATGTAGAAAATACTTATTGGATTATTAGAGTGAGCGTACATTGTGGTGTCATTTTCATGTCTGGCCCTGTTTTCCCAGAATGCAGTGCATCAACTGTATTTTTGAGAATGTGGAGCATGAAATACGTTTATTAACTTAACACACACAACCAGAAACACAGACAGATGTACCTGGTGTGCTGCATCAATATGTCACTGAGAGTTTGACACGACTGAAAGACAGAACAACAACAACAAGACACAGAGAGATTTATTTGTAAGACAGAGACACTGACAAAGCATGGGAGTGTCCTGACAATGACACAGAGAGGGATATGGACTCACATGAGTTCTGCAACCTCTTCTGTCCATTAGTGACAGGGTTAATGAAGGGCTTATGGGCTCTGTACTGACCCCCATGAGTGACAGGGTTAATGAAGGGCTTATGGGGGTCTATATTGACCCCCCTGGAGTGACAGGGTTAATTAGGTTTTTATGGGGTTCTGTATTGACCCCCATGAGTAATAGGGTTAATGAAGTGCTTATGGGGGCCTGTATTGACTCCCATGAGTGTCAGGGTTAATGAAGGGCTTATGGGGGTTTGTATTGACCCCCATGAGTGACAGGGTTAATGAAGGGCTTATGGGGGCCTGTATTGACCCCCATGAGTGACAGGGTTAATGAAGGGCTTATGGGGGTCTGTATTGACCCCCATGAATGACAGTGTTAAGTAGGGGTTTATGGGGGTTTGTATTGATCCCTTATGAGTGACAGGATTATTTAATGGTTGATGGGGCTCTGTATAGTGTATATAAATATTTTTTTAAACGGGTCCTTTAAGTACCTTTACAATCCTTTAAGGACCCATAATGCGGGAATTTTGAATTTTCATTGCAGCAGGGGGTCCCTGATTGCTTTCGAACGGGGCCCCCACTGCGATGGTTAATGTGGGGTTAATGCAGGTCTCTGAGCTAATCTCGGATCCCATGGGGTTAATGCTGGTTTCCGATCTTATCTCTGATACCTTCTTGGGTAAGTTGTACGTGGCTGGTCTTTAAACCTCATTTTCGTTTTTTTCGGCGGCCATTTTTTCTCTCGCTTAGGGAATTTAGTGTGTCTGAACTCGTGAATTTGGACTTAAATGGAGATGTAAATTCACTTTCAGAGGTCCTGGATGCCCCCCTTGCTATGGGTAAGCTTTTGACGTATTTTTTGTGAGTATTTGGTGTGTTTTGGAACAGAACACCAAACTTTTTTTTTTAAGTCGTGCGTGTGTGTTTTTAACCGCGTGTGAGGCGCCTTTGAACCTCCACCTCCGCAAATGAGGACCCTCGCTTTGCGAGGGATGCAGTTCTTGAAAGCTCTCTTCGCGATCTTGCAAAGCGTGACAACAATTCGTAGTTTGACAACTATTATATGTGATTATTATTATTATTAATAATAATAAAAAATCATGTTGCTCTGTCCTCGTCTGATATTTTTATTGACATGGACATCTGGTCTCTCTCTCTCCTAAACAAGTGCATTTGAATAACTTCTTGTTATTATTAGTCATACTTAGTGATGTCGCGAACATAAAATTTTCGTTTTGCGAACCGCGAATGCGAACCGCTGCAAATGTTCGTGAACCGGCGAACCCGGCGAACCGCCATAGACTTCAATGGGCAGGCAGATTTTAAAACCCACAGGGACTCTTTCTGGCCACAATAGTGATGGAAAAGTTGTTTCAAGGGGACTAACACCTGGACTGTGGCATGCCGGAGGGGGATCCATGTCAAAACTCCCACAGAAAATTACATAGCTGATGCAGAGTCTGGTTTTAATCCATAAAGGGCATAAATAACCTAACATCCCCCTCCATCATCATCCTCCCCTGTATCTCTTTACCCCCTCCCTCATCATCCTCCCCTGTGTCTCTTTCCCCCCTTCCTCATCATCCTCCCCTGTGTCTCATCCCCCCTCCCTCATCATCCTCCCACCTCCCTCAGCATCCTCCCCTGTATCTCTTTACCCCCTACCTCATCATCCTCCCCTGTGTCTCTTCCCCCCTCCATCATCATCCTCTCCTGTGTCTCTTTCCCCCTCCCTCATCATCCTCCCCTGTGTCTCTTTTCCCCCTCCCTCATCATCTTCCCCTGTGTCTCTTCCCCCCTCCCTCATCATCCTCCCCTGTGTCTCTTTCCCCCCCTCCCTCATCATCCTCCCCCCTCCCTTGATGATTAGGGGGGAAGAGACACAGGGATAAGTGTGAGGGGTGTTAGGGTAAGGGGTGTAAGGGATAAGGGTGAGGGGGTTAGGTGTTAGGGTGAGTGGTGTTAGGGCTAAGTGTGAGGGGTGTTAGGGTGATGGTGTGCTAGGGATAAGTGTAAGGGGTGTTAGGGTGAGGCATGTTAGGAATAAGTGTGAGGGGTGATAGGTCTTAGGGATAAGTGTGAGAATGTTAGGGTTAGGTGTTAGGTTGTTGGGTGTAATGGATAAGTGTGAGGGGTGTTAGGGTTAGGTGTTAGGGTGAGGGGTGTTAGGGATAAGTGTGAGGGGTGTTAGGGTTAGGGTGAGGGTTGTTAGGGATAAGTGTGAGGGGTGTTAGGGTTAGGGTGAGAGGTGTTAAAGATAAGTGTAAGGGGTGTTAGGGTTAGGGTAAGGGGTGTTAGGGATAAGGGTGAGGGTGTTAGGTGTTAGGGTGAGAGGTGTTAGGGCTAAGTGTGAGGGGTGTTAGGGTGAGGGGTGTTAGGGATAAGTGTAAGGGGTGTTAGGGTGAGGCATGTTAGGAATAAGTGTGAGGGGTGTTAGGTCTTAGGGATAAGTGTGAGAATGTTAGGGTTAGGTGTTAGGTTGATGGGTGTTATGAATAAGTGTGAGGGGTGTTAGGGTTAGGTGTTAGGGTGTTAGGGATAAGTGTAAGGGTTGTTAGGGTTAGGGTGAGGGGTGTCAGGGATAAGTGTGAGGGGTGTTAGGGTGAAAGGTGTTAGGGATAAGGGTGAGGGGGTTAGGTGTTAAGGTGAGGGGTGTTAGGGCTAAGTGTGAGGGGTGTTAGGGTGAGGGGTGTTAGGGATAAGTGTAAGGGGTGTTAGGGTGAGGCATGTTAGGAATAAGTTTGAGGGGTGTTAGGTCTAAGGGATAAGTGTGAGAATGTTAGGGTTTGGTGTTAGGTTGATGGGTGTTATGGATAAGTGTGAGGGGTGTTAGGGTTAGGTGTTAGGGTGAGGGGTGTTAGGGATAAGTGTGAGGGGTGTTAGGGTTAGGGTGAGGGGTGTTAGGGATAAATGTGAGGGGTGTTAGGGTTAGGTGTTAGGGTGAGGGGTGTTAGGGATAAGTGTAAGGGGTGTTAGGGTTAGGGTAAGGGGTGTTAGGGAAAAGGGTGAGGGGGTTAGGTGTTAGGGTGAGGGGTGTTAGGGCTAAGTGTGAGGGGTGTTAGGGTAAGGCATGTTAGGAATATGATTAAGGGGTGTTAGGTCTAAGGGATAAGTGTGAGAATGTTAGGGTTTGGTGTTAGGTTGGTGGGTGTTATAGATAAGTGTGAGGGGTGTTAGGGTTAGGTGTTAGGGTGAGGGGTGTTAGGGATAAGTGTGAGGGGTGTTAGGTCTTAGTGATAAGTGTGAGAATGTTAGGGTTAGGTGTTAGGTTGATGGTTGTTATGGATAAGTGTGAGGGGTGTTAGGGTTAGGTGTTAGGGTGAGGGGTGTTAGGGTTAGGGTGAGGGGTGTTAGGAGTAAGTGTGAGGGGTGTTAGGGTTAGGTGTTAGAGTGAGGGGTGTTAGGGATAAGTGTAAGGGGTGTTAGGGTAAGGGTAAGGGGTGTTAGGGATAAGTGTGAGGGGTGTTAGGGTTAGGTGTTAGGGTGAGGGGTGTTAGGGATAAGTGTAAGGGGTGTTAGGGTTAGGGTAAGGGGTGTTAGGGATAAGTGTGAGGGGTGTTAGGGTTAGGGTGAGGGGTGTTAGGGATAAGTGTGAGGGATGTTAGGTCTTAGGGATAAGTGTGAGGGGTGTTAGGGTTAGGTGTTAGGGTTAGGGGTGTTAGGGATAAGTGTAAGGGGTGTTAGGTTTAGGGTAAGGGGTGTTAGGGAAAAGTGTGAGGGGTGTTAGGGTTAGGGTGAGGGGTGTTAGGGATAAGTGTGAGGGGTGTTAGGGTTAGGGTGAGGGGTGCTAAGGATAAGTGTAAGGGGTGTTTGGGTTAGGGTAAGGGGTGTTAGGGATAAGGGTTAGGGGGTTAGGTGTTAGGGTGAGGGGTGTTAGGGCTAAGTGTGAGGGGTGTTAGGGTGAGGGGTTAGTGTGAGGGATGTTAGGGAGAAGTGTGAGGGGTGTTAGGGTTAGGTGTTAGGGATAAGTGTGAGGGGTGTTAGGGTTAGGGTAAGGGGTGTTAGGGATAAGTATGAGGGGTGTTAGGGTTAGGGTGAGGGGTGTTAGGGATAAGTGTGAGTTGTGATAGGGTGAGGGGTGTTAGGGATAAGTGTGAGGGGTGTTAGGGTTAGGGTAAGGGGTGTTAGGGATAAGTGTGAGGGGTGTTAGGGTTAGGGTATGGGGTGTTACGGATAAGTGTGAGGGGTGTTAGGGTTAGGGTGAAGGGTCTTAGGGATAAGTGTGAGGAGTGTTAGGTCTAAGGGATAAGTGTGAGAATAATAGGGTTAGGTGTTAGGTTGATGGGTGTTATGGATAAGTGTGAGGGGTGTTATTGTTAGGGTAAGGGGTGTTAGGGATAAGTGTGAGGGGTTTTAGGGTTAGGGTAATGGGTGTTAGGGATAAGTGTGATTGGTGTTAGGGTTAGGTTAGGGGTGTTATGGATAAGTGTGAGGGGTGTTAGGGTTAGGGTAAGGGGTGTTAGGGATAAGTGTGAGGGGTGTTAGGGTTAGGTTGAGGGGTGTTAAGGATAAGTGTAAGGGGTGTTAGGGTGAGGTATGTTAGGAATACGTGTGAGTGGTGTTAGGTCTTAGGGTTAAGTGTGAGGGGTGTTAGGGTGATGGGATGCTAGGGATAAGTGTAAGGGGTGTTAGGGTGAGGCATGTTAGGAATAAGTGTGAGGGGTGTTAGGTCTTAGGGATAAGTGTGAGAATGTTAGGGTTAGGTGTTAGGTTGTTGGGTGTTATGGATAAGTGTGAGGGGTGTTAGGGTTAGGTGATAGGGTGAGGGGTGTTAGGGATAAGTGTGAGGGGTGTTAGGGTTAGGGTGAGGGGTGTTAGGGATAAGTGTGAGGGGTGTTAGGGTTAGGGTGAGAGGTGTTAAAGATAAGTGTAAGGGGTGTTAGGGTTAGGGTAAGGGGTGTTAGGGATAAGGGTGAGGGGGTTAGGTGTTAGGGTGAGAGGTGTTAGGGCTAAGTGTGAGGGGTGTTAGGGTGAGGGGTGTTAGGGATAAGTGTAAGGGGTGTTAGGGTGAGGCATGTTAGGAATAAGTGTGAGGGGTGTTAGGTCTTAGGGATAAGTGTGAGAATGTTAGGGTTAGGTGTTAGGTTGATGGGTGTTATGGATAAGTGTGAGGGGTGTTAGGGTAAGTTGTTAGGGTGAGGGATGTTAGGAATAAGTGTGAGGGGTGTTAGGGTTAGGGTGAGGGGTGTTAGGGATAAGTGTAAGGGTTGTTAGGGTTAGGGTGAGGGGTTTCAGGGATAAGTGTGAGGGGTGTTAGGGTTAGGGTGAAGGGTGTTAGGGATAAGGGTGAGGGGGTTAGGTGTTAGGGTGAGGGGTGTTAGGGCTAAGTGTGAGGGGTGTTAGGGTGAGGGGTGTTAGGGATAAGTGTAAGGGGTGTTAGGGTGAGGCATGTTGGGAATAAGTTTGAGGGGTGTTAGGTCTAAGGGATAAGTGTGAGAATGTTAGGGTTTGGTGTTAGGTTGATGGGTGTTATGGATAAGTGTGAGGGGTGTTTAGGGTTAGGTGTTAGGGTGAGGGGTGTTAGGGATAAGTGTGAGGGGTGTTAGGGTTAGGGTGAGGGGTGTTAGGGATAAGTGTGAGGGGTGTTAGGGTAAGGTGTTAGGGTGAGGGGTGTTAGGGATAAGTGTAAGGGGTGTTAGGGTTAGGGTAAGGGGTGTTAGGGAAAAGGGTGAGGGGGTTAGGTGTTAGGGTGAGGGGTGTTAAGGCTAAGTGTGAGGGGTGTTAGGGTGAGGCATGTTAGGAATATGATTAAGGGGTGTTAGGTCTAAGGGATAAGTGTGAGAATGTTAGGGTTTGGTGTTAGGTTGGTGGGTGTTATAGATAAGTGTGAGGGGTGTTAGGGTTAGGTGTTAGGGTGAGGGGTGTTAGGGATAAGTGTGAGGGGTGTTAGGTCTTAGGGATAAGTGTGAGAATGTTAGGGTTAGGTGTTAGGTTGATGGTTGTTATGGATAAGTGTGAGGGGTGTTAGGGTTAGGTGTTAGGGTGAGGGGTGTTAGGGATAAGTGTGAGGGGTGTTAGGGTTAGGGTGAGGGGTGTTAGGGATAAGTGTGAGAGGTGTTAGGGTTAGGTGTTAGAGTGAGGGGTGTTAGGGATAAGTGTAAGGGGTGTTAGGGTAAGGGTAAGGGGTGTTAGGGATAAGTGTGAGGGGTGTTAGGGTTAGGTGTTAGGGTGAGGGGTGTTAGGGATAAGTGTAAGGGGTGTTAGGGTTAGGGTAAGGGGTGTTAGGGATAAGTGTGAGGGGTGTTAGGGTTAGGGTGAGGGGTGTTAGGGATAAGTGTGAGGGGTGTTAGGTCTTAGGGATAAGTGTGAGGGGTGTTAGGGTTAGGTGTTAGGGTTAGGGGTGTTAGGGATAAGTGTAAGGGGTGTTAGGGTTAGGGTAAGGGGTGTTAGGGATAAGTGTGAGGGGTGTTAGGGTTAGGGTGAGGGGTGTTAGGGATAAGTGTGAGGGGTGTTAGGGTTAGGGTGAGGGGTGTTAAGGATAAGTGTAAGGGGTGTTAGGGTTAGGGTAAGGGGTGTTAGGGATAAGGGTTAGGGGGTTAGGTGTTAGGGTGAGGGGTGTTAGGGCTAAGTGCGAGGGGTGTTAGGGTGAGGGGTTAGTGTGAGGGATGTTAGGGATAAGTGTGAGGGGTGTTAGGGTTAGGTGTTAGGGATAAGTGTGAGGGGTGTTAGGGTTAGGGTAAGGGGTGTTAGGGATAAGTATGAGGGGTGTTAGGGTTAGGGTGAGGGGTGTTAGGGATAAGTGTGAGTTGTGATAGGGTGAGGGGTGTTAGGGATAAGTGTGAGGGGTGTTAGGGTTAGGGTAAGGGGTGTTAGGAATAAGTGTGAGGGGTGTTAGGGTTAGGGTGAGGGGTGTTACGGATAAGTGTGAGGGGTGTTAGGGTTAGGGTGAAGGGTCTTAGGGATAAGTGTGAGGAGTGTTAGGTCTAAGGGATAAGTGTGAGAATAATAGGGTTAGGTGTTAGGTTGATGGGTGTTATGGATAAGTGTGAGGGGTGTTATTGTTAGGGTAAGGGGTGTTAGGGATAAGTGTGAGGGGTTTTAGGGTTAGGGTAATGGGTGTTAGGGATAAGTGTGATTGGTGTTAGGGTTAGGTTAGGGGTGTTATGGATAAGTGTGAGGGGTGTTAGGGTTAGGGTAAGGGGTGTTAGGGATAAGTGTGAGGGGTGTTAGGGTTAGGGTGAGGGGTGTTAAGGATAAGTGTAAGGGGTGTTAGGGTGAGGTATGTTAGGAATACGTGTGAGTGGTGTTAGGTCTTAGGGTTAAGTGTGAGGGGTGTTAGGGTGATGGGATGCTAGGGATAAGTGTAAGGGGTGTTAGGGTGAGGCATGTTAGGAATAAGTGTGAGGGGTGTTAGGTCTTAGGGATAAGTGTGAGAATGTTAGGGTTAGGTGTTAGGTTGTTGGGTGTTATGGATAAGTGTGAGGGGTGTTAGGGTTAGGTGATAGGGTGAGGGGTGTTAGGGATAAGTGTGAGGGGTGTTAGGGTTAGGGTGAGGGGTGTTAGGGATACGTGTGAGGGGTGTTAGGGTTAGGGTGAGAGGTGTTAAAGATAAGTGTAAGGGGTGTTAGGGTTAGGGTAAGGGGTGTTAGGGATAAGGGTGAGGGGGTTAGGTGTTAGGTTGAGAGGTGTTAGGGCTAAGTGTGAGGGGTGTTAGGGTGAGGGGTGTTAGGGATAAGTGTAAGGGGTGTTAGGGTGAGGCATGTTAGGAATAAGTGTGAGGGGTGTTAGGTCTTAGGGATAAGTGTGAGAATGTTAGGGTTAGGTGTTAGGTTGATGGGTGTTATGGATAAGTGTGAGGGGTGTTAGGGTAAGTTGTTAGGGTGAGGGATGTTAGGAATAAGTGTGAGGGGTGTTAGGGTTAGGGTGAGGGGTGTTAGGGATAAGTGTAAGGGTTGTTAGGGTTAGGGTGAGGGGTTTCAGGGATAAGTGTGAGGGGTGTTAGGGTTAGGGTGAAGGGTGTTAGGGATAAGGGTGAGGGGGTTAGGTGTTAGGGTGAGGGGTGTTAGGGCTAAGTGTGAGGGGTGTTAGGGTGAGGGGTGTTAGGGATAAGTGTAAGGGGTGTTAGGGTGAGGCATGTTGGGAATAAGTTTGAGGGGTGTTAGGTCTAAGGGATAAGTGTGAGAATGTTAGGGTTTGGTGTTAGGTTGATGGGTGTTATGGATAAGTGTGAGGGGTGTTAGGGTTAGGTGTTAGGGTGAGGGGTGTTAGGGATAAGTGTGAGGGGTGTTAGGGTTAGGGTGAGGGGTGTTAGGGATAAGTGTGAGGGGTGTTAGGGTAAGGTGTTAGGGTGAGGGGTGTTAGGGATAAGTGTAAGGGGTGTTAGGGTTAGGGTAAGGGGTGTTAGGGAAAAGGGTGAGGGGGTTAGGTGTTAGGGTGAGGGGTGTTAAGGCTAAGTGTGAGGGGTGTTAGGGTGAGGCATGTTAGGAATATGATTAAGGGGTGTTAGGTCTAAGGGATAAGTGTGAGAATGTTAGGGTTTGGTGTTAGGTTGGTGGGTGTTATAGATAAGTGTGAGGGGTGTTAGGGTTAGGTGTTAGGGTGAGGGGTGTTAGGGATAAGTGTGAGGGGTGTTAGGTCTTAGGGATAAGTGTGAGAATGTTAGGGTTAGGTGTTAGGTTGATGGTTGTTATGGATAAGTGTGAGGGGTGTTAGGGTTAGGTGTTAGGGTGAGGGGTGTTAGGGATAAGTGTGAGGGGTGTTAGGGTTAGGGTGAGGGGTGTTAGGGATAAGTGTGAGAGGTGTTAGGGTTAGGTGTTAGAGTGAGGGGTGTTAGGGATAAGTGTAAGGGGTGTTAGGGTAAGGGTAAGGGGTGTTAGGGATAAGTGTGAGGGGTGTTAGGGTTAGGTGTTAGGGTGAGGGGTGTTAGGGATAATGGTAAGGGGTGTTAGGGTTAGGGTAAGGGGTGTTAGGGATAAGTGTGAGGGGTGTTAGGGTTAGGGTGAGGGGTGTTAGGGATAAGTGTGAGGGGTGTTAGGTCTTAGGGATAAGTGTGAGGGGTGTTAGGGTTAGGTGTTAGGGTTAGGGGTGTTAGGGATAAGTGTGAGGGGTGTTAGGGTTAGGGTAAGGGGTGTTAGGGATAAGTGTGAGGGGTGTTAGGGTTAGGGTGAGGGGTGTTAGGGATAAGTGTGAGGGGTGTTAGGGTTAGGGTGAGGGGTGTTAAGGATAAGTGTAAGGGGTGTTAGGGTTAGGGTAAGGGGTGTTAGGGATAAGGGTTAGGGGGTTAGGTGTTAGGGTGAGGGGTGTTAGGGCTAAGTGCGAGGGGTGTTAGGGTGAGGGGTTAGTGTGAGGGATGTTAGGGATAAGTGTGAGGGGTGTTAGGGTTAGGTGTTAGGGATAAGTGTGAGGGGTGTTAGGGTTAGGGTAAGGGGTGTTAGGGATAAGTATGAGGGGTGTTAGGGTTAGGGTGAGGGGTGTTAGGGATAAGTGTGAGTTGTGATAGGGTAAGGGGTGTTAGGGATAAGTGTGAGGGGTGTTAGGGTTAGGGTAAGGGGTGTTAGGGATAAGTGTGAGGGGTGTTAGGGTTAGGGTGAGGGGTGTTACGGATAAGTGTGAGGAGTGTTAGGGTTAGGGTGAAGGGTGTTAGGGATAAGTGTGAGGAGTGTTAGGTCTTAGGGATAAGTGTGAGAATGTTAGGGTTAGGTGTTAGGTTGATGGGTGTTATGGATAAGTGTGAGGGGTGTTATTGTTAGGGTAAGGGGTGTTAGGGATAAGTGTGAGGGGTTTTAGGGTTAGGGTAATGGGTGTTAGGGATAAGTGTGATTGGTGTTAGGGTTAGGGTGAGGGGTGTTATGGATAAGTGTGAGGGGTGTTAGGGTTAGGGTAAGGGGTGTTAGGGATAAGTGTGAGGGGTGTTAGGGTTAGGGTGAGGGGTGTTAAGGATAAGTGTAAGGGGTGTTAGGGTGAGGTATGTTAGGAATACGTGTGAGGGGTGTTAGGTCTTAGGGATAAGTGTGAGGGGTGTTAGGGTTAGGGTGAGGGGTGTTAGGGATAAGTGTGAGGCGTGTTAGGTCTTAGGGATAAGTGTGAGAATGTTAGGGTTAGGTGTTAGGTTGATGGGTGTTATGGATAAGTGTGAGGGGTGTTATTGTTAGGGTAAGGGGTGTTAGGGACAAGTGTGAGGGGTTTTAGGGTTAGGGTGAGGGGTGTTAGGGATAAGTGTAAGGGGTGTTAGGGTAAGGGTAATAGGTGTTAGGGATACGTGTGAGGGGTGTTAGGGTTAGGTGTTAGTGTGAGGGATGTTAGGGATAATTGTGAGGGGTGTTAGGGTTAGGTGTTAGGGATAAGTGTGAGGGGTGTTAGGGTTAGGGTAAGGGGTGTTAGGGATAAGTGTGAGGGGTGTTAGGGTTAGGGTGAGGGGTGTTAGGGATAAGTGTGAGTTGTGATAGGGTGAGGGGTGTTAGGGATAAGTGTGAGGGGTGTTAGGGTTAGGGTAAGGGGTGTTAGGGATAAGTGTGAGGGGTGTTAGGGTTAGGGTGAGGGGTGTTACGGATAAGTGTGAGGAGTGTTAGGGTTAGGGTGAAGGGTGTTAGGGATAAGTGTGAGGAGTGTTAGGTCTTAGGGATAAGTGTGAGAATGTTAGGGTTAGGTGTTAGGTTGATGGGTGTTATGGATAAGTGTGAGGGGTGTTATTGTTAGGGTAAGGGGTGTTAGGGAGAAGTGTGAGGGGTTTTAGGGTTAGGGTAATGGGTGTTAGGGATAAGTGTGATTGGTGTTAGGGTTAGGGTGAGGGGTGTTATGGATAAGTGTGAGGGGTGTTAGGGTTAGGGTAAGGGGTGTTAGGGATAAGTGTGAGGGGTGTTAGGGTTAGGGTGAGGGGTGTTAAGGATAAGTGTAAGGGGTGTTAGGGTGAGGTATGTTAGGAATACGTGTGAGGGGTGTTAGGTCTTAGGGATAAGTGTGAGGGGTGTTAGGGTTAGGGTGAGGGGTGTTAGGGATAAGTGTGAGGCGTGTTAGGTCTTAGGGATAAGTGTGAAAATGTTAGGGTTAGGTGTTAGGTTGATGGGTGTTATGGATAAGTGTGAGGGGTGTTATTGTTAGGGTAAGGGGTGTTAGGGACAAGTGTGAGGGGTTTTAGGGTTAGGGTGAGGGGTGTTAGGGATAAGTGTAAGGGGTGTTAGGGTAAGGGTAATAGGTGTTAGGGATACGTGTGAGGGGTGTTAGGGTTAGGTGTTAGTGTGAGGGATGTTAGGGATAATTGTGAGGGGTGTTAGGGTTAGGTGTTAGGGATAAGTGTGAGGGGTGTTAGGGTTAGGGTAAGGGGTGTTAGGGATAAGTGTGAGGGGTGTTAGGGTTAAGGTGAGGGGTGTTAGGGATAAGTGTGAGTTGTGATAGGGTGAGGGGTGTTAGGGATAAGTGTGAGGGGTGTTAGGGTTAGGGTAAGGGGTGTTAGGGATAAGTGTGAGGGGTGTTAGGGTTAGGGTGAGGGGTGTTACGGATAAGTGTGAGGGGTGTTAGGGTTAGGGTGAAGGGTGTTAGGGATAAGTGTGAGGAGTGTTAGGTCTTAGGGATAAGTGTGAGAATGTTAGGGTTAGGTGTTAGGTTGATGGGTGTTATGGATAAGTGTGAGGGGTGTTATTGTTAGGGTAAGGGGTGTTAGGGATAAGTGTGAGGGGTTTTAGGGTTAGGGTAATGGGTGTTAGGGATAAGTGTGAGGGGTGTTAGGGTTAGGGTGAGGGGTGTTAGGGATAAGTGTGAGGGGTGTTAGGGTTAGGTGTTAGGGTGAGGGGTGTTAGGGATAAGTGTAAGGGGTGTTAGGGTTAGGGTGAGGGGTGTTATGGATAAGTGTGAGGGGTGTTAGGGTTAGGGTAAGGGGTGTTAGGGATAAGTGTGAGGGGTGTTAGGGTTAGGGTGAGGGGTGTTAAGGATAAGTGTAAGGGGTGTTAGGGTGAGGTATGTTAGGAATACGTGTGAGGGGTGTTAGGTCTTAGGGATAAGTGTGAGGGGTGTTAGGGTTAGGGTGAGGGGTGTTAGGGATAAGTGTGAGGCGTGTTAGGTCTTAGGGATAAGTGTGAGAATGTTAGGGTTAGGTGTTAGGTTGATGGGTGTTATGGATAAGTGTGAGGGGTGTTATTGTTAGGGTAAGGGGTGTTAGGGAGAAGTGTGAGGGGTTTTAGGGTTAGGGTAATGGGTGTTAGGGATAAGTGTGATTGGTGTTAGGGTTAGGGTGAGGGGTGTTATGGATAAGTGTGAGGGGTGTTAGGGTTAGGGTAAGGGGTGTTAGGGATAAGTGTGAGGGGTGTTAGGGTTAGGGTGAGGGGTGTTAAGGATAAGTGTAAGGGGTGTTAGGGTGAGGTATGTTAGGAATACGTGTGAGGGGTGTTAGGTCTTAGGGATAAGTGTGAGGGGTGTTAGGGTTAGGGTGAGGGGTGTTAGGGATAAGTGTGAGGCGTGTTAGGTCTTAGGGATAAGTGTGAAAATGTTAGGGTTAGGTGTTAGGTTGATGGGTGTTATGGATAAGTGTGAGGGGTGTTATTGTTAGGGTAAGGGGTGTTAGGGACAAGTGTGAGGGGTTTTAGGGTTAGGGTGAGGGGTGTTAGGGATAAGTGTAAGGGGTGTTAGGGTAAGGGTAATAGGTGTTAGGGATACGTGTGAGGGGTGTTAGGGTTAGGTGTTAGTGTGAGGGATGTTAGGGATAATTGTGAGGGGTGTTAGGGTTAGGTGTTAGGGATAAGTGTGAGGGGTGTTAGGGTTAGGGTAAGGGGTGTTAGGGATAAGTGTGAGGGGTGTTAGGGTTAAGGTGAGGGGTGTTAGGGATAAGTGTGAGTTGTGATAGGGTGAGTGGTGTTAGGGATAAGTGTGAGGGGTGTTAGGGTTAGGGTAAGGGGTGTTAGGGATAAGTGTGAGGGGTGTTAGGGTTAGGGTGAGGGGTGTTACGGATAAGTGTGAGGGGTGTTAGGGTTAGGGTGAAGGGTGTTAGGGATAAGTGTGAGGAGTGTTAGGTCTTAGGGATAAGTGTGAGAATGTTAGGGTTAGGTGTTAGGTTGATGGGTGTTATGGATAAGTGTGAGGGGTGTTATTGTTAGGGTAAGGGGTGTTAGGGATAAGTGTGAGGGGTTTTAGGGTTAGGGTAATGGGTGTTAGGGATAAGTGTGAGGGGTGTTAGGGTTAGGGTGAGGGGTGTTAGGGATAAGTGTGAGGGGTGTTAGGGTTAGGTGTTAGGGTGAGGGGTGTTAGGGATAAGTGTAAGGGGTGTTAGGGTTAGGGTGAGGGGTGTTATGGATAAGTGTGAGGGGTGTTAGGGTTAGGGTAAGGGGTGTTAGGGATAAGTGTGAGGGGTGTTAGGGTTAGGGTGAGGGGTGTTAAGGATAAGTGTAAGGGGTGTTAGGGTGAGGTATGTTAGGAATACGTGTGAGGGGTGTTAGGTCTTAGGGATAAGTGTGAGGGGTGTTAGGGTTAGGGTGAGGGGTGTTAGGGATAAGTGTGAGGCGTGTTAGGTCTTAGGGATAAGTGTGAGAATGTTAGGGTTAGGTGTTAGGTTGATGGGTGTTATGGATAAGTGTGAGGGGTGTTATTGTTAGGGTAAGGAGTGTTAGGGACAAGTGTGAGGGGTTTTAGGGTTAGGGTGAGGGGTGTTAGGGATAAGTGTGATTGGTGTTAGGGTTAAGTGTTAGGGTGAGGGGTGTTAGGGATACATGTGAGGGGTGTTAGGGTTAGGGTGAGGGGTTTTAAGGATAAGTGTAAGGGGTGTTAGGGTGAGGGTAAGGGGTGTTAGGGATAAGTGTGAGGGGTGTTAGGGTTAGGGTGAGGGGTGTTAAGGATAAGTGTAAGGGGTGTTAGGGTGAGGTATGTTAGGAATAAGTGTGAGGGGTGTTAGGTCTTAGGGATAAGTGTGAGGGGTGTTAGGGTTAGGTGTTAGGTTGATAGGTGTTATGGATTAGTGTGAGGGTTGTTAGGGTTGGGTGCTAAGGTGAGGGGAGGATGATGATAAGGGGGGGAAGAGACACAGGAGTGTCCTTGCAGCAGAGATCAAAAGAGTCCTTCAGGACTGTATTGCACACTGTGTACAGTAGCCTAGCTATGGTTTTCCCGATTGATGCAGTATCACCTACACTCAGCCTCCTCTCAGTAAGACTGCAAGTTAGTTATGATTCCAAAATGGCTGCTGTCCATGAGGTAGAACACTCTGGAAGTGAGTGTATGCTGCTGATTGGCTGGAATGTGTCTGCTGACTGTGACATGCAGGGTCAAAGTTTGCTTAATGATAAAGTATAGGGTGCGGGTTGAATATCGCATATGTTCGCAGTTCGCCGCGAACGCGAACATGCTATGTTTGCCGGGAACAGTCCGCCGGCGAACTATTCGCGACATCTCTAGTCATACTTCATACATTTGCTGTAATATTAGCCACATTTTGACCTATCATCTGCAAGTCATGTGCAAGTATCATGTTCTCGTATATAGAGTGTCACGAATGGATTTTGGGAGGCCCATTTCTTAATACCCAGAGCTTTACTGAACTATTCTGGACTGTGTATTGGCCATGGGATTTAAGAACTTCCCCAGGTTAAAATATTATTTCAATATTATCTGTATCTCGGTTCATGAATATGCTAGGTTCTGTATAGTTTAGAATGGCAGGGTACCCAGAGTTTAGAGAATTTGCTAGAATAATGTGCCTCGGCCTGAGATGACCAGTTCCTGCCCTGTGTAATTCAGTTCGACTTATATTGTTTATATTGTTTATGATTGAATACAAATTATGTTTCATGTTATAGGGATTGTTGTAAATAATATATTAGATGGTATGCAGATGGACAGCTCTGCAGTATATTGCAACTAGTTCATCTGCTAAGCCCAAAGTCTCCTAGGTAAAACCTTGAACACACACTTCAAGATTACAGCCATGGCAACTACAAGGCCAGTAATGGCAATTAGCATGGAGGCTGAACAGATGCATCCCATATCTCCAGTTACTGTCATATCCAGGAATGCACTTTAGTTGGAGTGGACCGGGCAGACACATCACTCAGGGATGGGCCATAGGAAATAAGCTGTAATGATTGATGTAACATTGTTACAAGTGGTTAATTGATGTTGGAGTCTATGTAATAGAGTTCAGTTATGGTTTACACATAAAAAAGGATCTATTTACTGTATGCCGGTATCCTCAGTGGGGAGTGGTCCTATTCTGAGACCACTGTAATTCTGACCTCATTATCCCCTGCACATATTCTTGGCCATAGTCCCTATCCAGAAGCCATCTTTTGTGTCAGAGAGAATAAGAACCACACGATTCTGCCGGGGAAGGTTGGAACTAGGTTTCTATCAAGGCTCCTTGAAGTAGCAGGTTGTGACATAGAGGTTATGAGGCAAAAATGTTTTTTTGCAAGAGTTACAGCTACCACAACTTTTTTAAAGCACTGCACAAGAGCACCGAAACGAGCAGTGTAACCAAGTTTGGTGTTCTGTTCCATTCATTTTCAATCAGAGGTGATCAATATAAAAGTCACCATGCAAGCTGCTGAGCCTGCATAAGGCATTACGCTAGTTGAATATTAACAAAAAAGTTATGTGTACTGAATACCACCCGTAAGGGCTCTAAAAAGCTTTCTGAGACTTTTCAAAGCATTTAAAGAGATAGTACTGAACTAAACAATCATGAAAACCATGTAAGTGTATTAGAAATGAATACTTAACTATTGGCAATAATACACCTACACATCACATATATAGTTGTGAGCGTACGAGTTGTTGCTAACGCTGCGGGCTCGCGTAGCGAGTCGCGGGCCTCGCGCAGCGAGGGCACTGTGCGAGGGCCTCGCGTAGCGAGGGCACTGTGCCAGGTTCTCAGTTGCTGGCATGGAGCGCCGAAGGCGCTCCTTGCCAGCAACTGAGGACCCTCGCGAAGCGAGGGCCTCAGTTGCTGGCATGGAGCGCCGCAGGCGCTCCTTGCCAGCAACTGAGGACCCTCGCGAAGCGAGGGCCTCAGTTGCTGGCTTGGAGCGCCGCAGGCGCTCCATGCCAGCACCTGAGGACCTCGCAAAGCGAGGTCTTCAGTTGCAGCAACTGCGACCCTTGAAAAAAAAAGTTTACGTCCAAACACATTACGACACTCGCAAACAACATACGACACACGTTGAAACACATTACGACACTCGCAAACAACATACGACACACGTTCACACACATTACGGCCTCGCAACACTCGGACGCAACTCGCGAACATTACAAAATTACAAACACAATACATACACACAGCACATACATAAAAACCTTACCTACACAAACAGGAAGCACCCAGGACCTCAAAAATGCAACTTAGAACTTAATTGCACTCAAAATAAAAGAGTTTCGACACTAAATACTTTGTTAAGCGACAAAAAAAATGGCCGACGAATAAAACGAAAACGAGGCTACACACGCAAACACCATGCTACACACGCAAACACCATACGAGACACGTTACCACACATTACGAGTTCGCAAACATCGGACGTAACACGCCGACATACAAACATTTAAAACTTAACAAAGACACACAACAAACACATAAAAAGCTTACCTACAGCAAGAGGAACCAGCCAGCACCTCAAAAAAACAAGTTACACCTACATTTAAATCAAAATAAACACTTTAGACACTAATACCATCGCTAAGCGAGAGAAAAAATGGCCGACGAACAAAACGAAAACGAGGCTTCAGACCTAACTACACTACACTTACTCGCAATAATGAAACACATACTATGCGGAACGTATCACAATCATATTAAACACCATTTTGAACAGTAATACGCCTAAAATGGCGGATGGAACGCAAATTGTAAGCTGGAACGCAAATAGCGCATGCGTATTGCGTTCTAACGGTCTCACTTTCCAGAACTTTCTACAAGTTTATAAATACTGCCTATTTCCAACTAAAAAATACATTTCTCCTCAGGTGATCAACGGAGTGACTTCTGAGATAACTGCTGCTTTTACTTGAGAAGACAATTCTTTACTAATTTACTACTTTACATTGTGCAAATTACAACTGACAGGTAAGCTATAATATATTAATAATAACATATAAATTTTATTAACAGGTCAGGTCAAACAAATAAAAAAATCAACTAGGATTTATGTAGTCATCATGTATGGCACATTTATGTGTATAGGCTCCCAAACAAAATTAAACAGAGCTTTATGTATAGTGACATCTGACACGCACATATATGTCTATAATGTATAGTTACATGTGACACGCACATATATGTCTATAATGTATAGTGACATTTGACACACACATTTCTGTGTATTGCCCCTTCATAGTGACATGTGACACACACGTATATGTGTATAATGTATAGTGACATGTGACACGCACATATATGTCTATAATGTATAGTGACATGTGACACGCACATTTCTGTGTATTGCCCCTTCATAGTGACATCTGACACCGACATATATGTCTATAATGTATAGTGACATGTGACACGCACATTTATGTGTATTACCAATGCAACAAAATTAGCTTACAACAAAATCAGTAAACAACTACATTTTAATGACATTATATGTCATGTATACTGATATGTCACATGCACATATATGTGTATCATCTATAGTTACATCTCACACACACACATTTATGTGTGTTGGAAAAAATAAATATAATGTTAATTTAACCATTTAAATTTGACTCATGTATACTGATATGTCACACGTACACAAAATAATTACATTAAACTATGTAATGTGCTTCATGTATGTGAGATTTGTGTGTAGCCCCCAACAAAAATTAAGGTTAATTGAATTAATTTACTGCAATTCAATACATCAGATAAAGCTGAATCTTTCTATTTCGTTTCATATTCAAACAGACTCTGCATCAACAGCGTCTCTCAACAATTTGCACCGTGCACTGTGAAGCACAATCCCTTTTAAAGAACACCAACAAATTTGAAGAGGTAAGATACAAGAACACATTACATGCTCAAAAGGACATGCTTTGCTAGATGACAAATTATAAATATACAAATAACTATTTCACTTTCTTTTTCAAACAGACACTAAAAGAAGACCGGCGGATTAAGATTGGCAGGAGGGGACCGTCTGTCATTCAAAACTTCTATCAAGGTAAAGTATTAAGTATAAACAAGAAATAACCATGAGCCTTATTCAATTGCAACTTCCTCATTTGAATAGGGCTCTATATAAGCACATAACATTTTTTTTATACAGAACTTTTTAGTTACTGAAATTCTAACCACAATCAAGGTTTTCAATAACTAAAAACTTTGCTCAATAAATATGTTATGTGATTATATAGAGCCCTCTTCAATTGGCAAAATTGCAATTCAATGAGGACCTATATGTCTTTAATGGCCAAGGGCCTCACTGAAATGTGATTTGCCCATTTCAATAGGGCTCTATATAAGCACATAACATATTTTGGAAACAGAACTTTTTAGTTAATGAACTTCTAACCACAATCAAGGTTTTCAATAACTAAAAACTTTGCTCAATAAATATGTTATGTAATTATATAGAGCCCTCTTCAATTGGCAAAATTGCAATTCAATGAGGACCTATATGTCTTTAATGCCCAAGGGCCTCACTCAAATGTGATTTGCCCATTTCAATAGGGCTCTATATAAGCACAGAGCATAGTTTTTAGGAAATTTTTCTTTTGTGAACAAGTTCCTTTTGGATACAAGTTCACTAAATACAATGCTCTGTGATGATATTGAGCTCTATTCCATTGGCCAAAACACAATTGAATAAGTAGCTCACAATATAACAAATGCAGTAACCAAAGGCCCTTATTCAATTGCTATTTTGGAAAATTAAATATGGCTATTTTAACAAATATATGTGATGTGCTTATTTAGAACCCTATTCAAATTTCTACATTGCAATTCAATTACGGCCTTACAGTACTATTATATTGTAAAAAATGCAATTGCATGAGGGCCAAACTATGCAACATATGGTACACACAAAGGCCCTCATTCAATTGCAATTTGCCCAATTGAATAGGGCTCTAAATAACAACATAACAATAGCTTAAAACTAAGGTTTTAGTTAATAAAAAAATATCAAAAATACAGTTTTTCAATGACTACAAAATTATTTTAACTAATATGCTAATATGCTATGTGCTCATTTACAGCACAATTCAATTAGCCAAATCGCAATTCAATGACACACAAACTGCTACACACAAAACAGAATTTCTTATTAAGGCCCTCATTCAATTGCAATTTTGCCAATTGAATAGGGGTCTAAATAAGCACATCACATATATTTTTTAAAGAAGTTTTTAGTTATTAAGCATCTATCCAAAAGCACGGTTTTTACTACCTAAAAACTTCTTTAAAAAATATATATTATGTGCTTATTTAGAGCCGTATTCAATTGGCAAAATCGCAATTGAATGAGGGACTAAATGTTTAACAACCTATAAGCCTTACAAATAACCAAAAATAAGAATAACAAAAGTGTTGTGCACCTAATAGCATTGTATAAAAAAGCACACAAACTCATAGCAAACTATATTAACATTCTTCTTTAATGTTTAACAAATTATAACCTGTACAATCAAGAAGAAATTAGTTTTGCACAAGTGATGTGCACCAAACAGGATTGTCAATAACTAACACAAACACATAGCAAACTACATTAATTATATTATTTCATGTTTCACTAACTATAACCATCCAAATAAAGGTTAAATAAGTATACCACAAGTGGTGCGCACAAAACAGGATTGTACAAAAACTAACATAAACACATAGCAAAATAAATTCATATTCTTATGTAATATATCACAACCCACAAGCCTTACTAAGAACCTTAAATAAGAATAACAAAAGTCTTGGGATTGTACAGAAAGTTAAAAAAAAAATTTTTTTAAAAAATAAATATAACTGATACAATACAGCAAAATTAATACATTTTTTACTTATTTAAAAGACATTTCACTCAAACAACATTTTCTATTTTACATTACAACAGATACTGCGTGAAGACAATCGGACGAGGACTTTTTCCACAGGACCGGACCGGACCATCGGACGAGGACTCGGACCAGACCAGCAGACGAGGAATTTCAACACAGGACCAGACCAGCAGACGAGGAATTTCAACACAGGACCACACCATCGGACGAGGACTTTCACCAACGGACAACAACATCGGACGAGGAATATCGCCACAGGACCACAATATCGGACAGGGGCTATCGCGACAGGACCACACCATCGGACGAGGACTTCCGACAGAGGACCACACCATTGGACAACGATTTTGAAACGAGGAGCAACAAACATTCGGATTTAAATCACACTTCAACCAAGGTAAACTATAATAACTACTAAAGAATAACACTAAAGAAACTGGTTTCAGTTGCATCCGTCTCAACAGAAAAATAAATTAATTAATTTACTATCTCACTTATTTTATTTAAATTGCTAATATGCAATACATAGCTCAATAACCACATCACTTTTTTTTTCACCAAAGAAGTTTTGCAGTGGTAAATATCTATCCACAAACAAAGTTTTTAATAAATACAACCATTATTTTAAATAAATATGTTACATGCTTATTTACAGCAGTATTCCATTGGAAAAATTCTGAGCCACTGAAGACAGGAATTATAAATTTAACTAAATATCAATGATACATTCATGATTTGCCTTTTATTTCAACAATTGTGCACAATCATCTTTAACAGGAATTACAAATTTAAATATACACAATTACATTTATTTGTTTCCGTTTACAGATTAATATGGCTGATAACGAGACCAAAGAAGAGAAGAAAAGACGTCAAACTAGAGAAAGACAAGAGAGATGGGCCGCCCAGCAGACACCGGAGGAGAAAGAAATTAGAAGAGAAAAAGAACGCAAAAGACTTGCAAATAAAAGAATATCCGCTGCAAAAATGAAACATACAACCAAAATAAATAAAAAAATAATAAAGCATTTACAAACTGTTCCTAAAACATCAGATGACATTTTACAACATACCAGTCAAGACAGACCAAAAAAAAAAACTACCAAAAAAAAGCATTTACAAACTCTTACTAAAAACTTACAGGACATTTCAACCGAACAAGTCCAACATATACCAAGAAAATGTACGAAAAAAACTAAACATTTAGAACCTGTTGTTGAAACATTTCATGACTTTTCATCTGATGAATATCAAAGTCAACATCCAATATGCATTGCAAATTGTCCTTTAATGAAGTCTTTAGCAGTAGAGGTTCATAGTTGTGGGGACATGACTACTCAATGTCAATTTTGTGAGGCTTATTATTTTAAACAGGAGAGACCCCGAGATGGACAATTTATTAGTTGTTGTCAAAAAGGAAAGTTCAAACTTCCACAAAGGAAACAATTTCCAACCTATTTACTAAATATTCTGACTGAACCTACTTTTCCAAATTACAAAAATTTTAAGACAAACATAAGATCCTACAATAGTGCCATATCATTTGCATCTATGGGGGCAACATTGGCTGCTAATGTACCAGGACATGGTCCTTACTGTTTTAAAGTCCAAGGACAAATTTATCATCGCACTTCCCATTTACATCCAGAGGAAGGAAATAAAAGAAAATTCGCTCAACTATATGTCCTAGATACAATGGAAGCTGTTGACCAACGTATGCAGATGGAAGAAAATAAAAAATGCTTACCCACTGTTTTCATAGAGCTAAATAATATTATGGACAACAATCCCTACAGTAAAGCTTATAAAAAATTGGCAGAAGTAGAAAATGAACAACTACTTCATTCACAAACACATCAATTACCAATGCCGAAGGTTAATATGGTGCTTAAAAGAGACAGACATACTGATAAACGTCGTTATAACTTGCCAACAACAAATGAGGTTGCAATGGTGTTTCACAATGATGAAGGAGAACCACCATTTCAAAGAGACATACGAATATATCCTAGAAATGAGGACCAACCGTTTATTAATATGAGTATCTTAAGTCCAAATTTAGATCCAATGACATATCCCATCTTTTTCCCACACGGAGAAGCAGGTTGGCAACCAAAATTAACTCTTCCCAGTTACCCAAATGCTAAAGGCAGAATCCGAAATAATGTTTCTATGCTTGAATTTAAAGTAGCTCAAATTGCCATTCGCAATGTATTTAATCCAATTTTATGTGGTGGGAAACTAACACAACAATGGATTATTGATTCATATTTGCAAGTTGAGGCAAATAATTTAAACTTTATCAAATATCAACAAGATAAACTCCGTGTAGAACAATATTCTGGACTCATGGACTATGTTGCTGACGTGGCTACAAGCAGAGACATGACAGCTGGCAAAGCCATCATTTTACCATCTTCCTTTCAAGGATCTCCTCGGAATATGAGAGAAAGATACAATGATGCTATGGCTATTGTGACAAAATTTGGCAAACCCGATTTATTTGTGACATTTACATGTAATCCACAATGGCCAGAAATTACACTAAATCTACTTCTTGGACAAACTGCTTCAGATCGACCAGATTTAGTAGCCAGAGTTTTTAAGATTAAATTAAATGAATTAATACGTGACTTCACTATAAATCAGTTATTTGGCAAATGTCTTGCTTATGTATATACCATTGAATTTCAAAAAAGAGGCCTTCCACATGCACATCTTCTAATAATACTTCGAGAAAAAGATAAATTAGATACTTCAGACAAAGTGGATGCAGTCATTGTTGCTGAACTACCAGATCCAGAACTATATGGTAGACTATATGAGATTGTTACTCATCGCATGATTCATGGACCCTGTGGTGACCTTAATCCACAATCACCATGTATGGAAAATAATAAATGTTCCAAAGAATTTCCAAAAGATTATAGAGACAAAACCTATGCCAATTGTGATGGATATCCACTTTATAAAAGAAGAGAAGGAGATAGTGCCATTATTCGTGGGAAAAAAGTGGACAATAGATATGTAGTACCCTACAATCCACATTTACTCATGAAGTACAACGCCCACATCAACGTAGAAGCCTGCACTTCCATCAAATCAATTAAATATGTCTATAAATATATTTACAAAGGTTACGATGCAGCTACTGTAGTCGTCAAAAGTGCAGACAACCCTGAAAGTAGTGAGTTAGTACATGATGAACTTGCATCTCATGTAGATGCTCGCTATGTCAGTGCGCCAGAAGCTATGTGGCGGCTTTTAAAATTTGAAATGCATGATAGATCACATGCAGTATATAGGTTAGCAGTACATTTGCCACAACGACATTTAGTCTATTTCCATGCTGGAAATGAAATGAATGCATTGGCCCAAAGTGAAGATCGTCACACTACACTAACTGCATGGTTTGCATTAAATTCCACTGATGCTGAAGCAACACAATACTTATATATTGAAATTCCATATCACTATGTTTTTGTGAATGGATTATGGAGACCAAGAAAAACCAGAGGCAATAAAATTATTCCAAGAATTTACACAGTCAGTCCAAGAGATGTTGAACGTTTTTGCTTACGGATATTACTTTTAAATGTTCCTGGAGCACAAAGTTTTGAACACTTAAGAACTGTTAATGACATTGTATATGAATCCTTCCATTTAGCTGCAAGACATAGAAACTTACTCGCTGATGATACAGAGTGGGAAAGATGCTTAGAAGAAGCAGCACAATGTCAAATGCCGCGACAGATGAGAGAACAATTTGCTTTTATTTGTATCTTCTCAAATGCTCCAAATGCATTAGCTTTGTGGGAGACTTTTAAAAGTAATATGGCTGAAGACTTTATGCGACGATACAATGAACCCATTGCACACTTAAAAGCGTTAATGGAAATCCAAGAAGTCTTTTTAACTCATGGATTAAGTTGTGCAAGTTTTAATTTGCCTGATCCAGGTCTTATAGATGACATTAACTTTGAAGACTATGACATTCAACTACAAGCAGAAAGAACAGAAGAAAGACTTGCAACTTTAAATACACTACAATTGCAAGCATTTCATGCCATTAAAAATGCTATAGATGATGACATGGTGACAGAGCGTTATTTCTATCTTGATGGACCTGGCGGATCAGGAAAAACATATTTGTACAATTTATTAATGAGTTCAGTACGAGCACAAGGAAAAATAGCAATGGCGTTTGCCACTACTGGAATTGCTGCACTTTTATTAGAAGGTGGAAGAACTGTTCATAGTGGATTTAAACTGCCAGTGCCTATTTTAGAAAATTCTGTGTCAGATATTCGCATGACATCCTTACAAGCAAAGAAATTGAAGAAATGTAAATTAATTATAATAGATGAGGCCACAATGATGTCATGCTATGCCCTCCAATGTATTGACCGTTTGCTTCGTGAAGTCATGGATAATATTTTTCCATTTGGTGGAAAGGTAATGTTGTTGGGTGGCGATTTTAGACAAACATTACCTGTTGTTGTACATGGCAATCGAACTGACATTATCGAAACATGTATAAAGTCAAGTACAGTATGGAAACATTTTACCCATCTTCAACTGCAACAAAATATGAGATCAGAAGGCCAAACTGATTTCAATGATTGGCTTATTAAAATTGGAGAAGGCAGAACAGAAAAAATACTACATTTACCTGACGACACTGTAGAGATCCCACCTCATATGATTTGTCAACAAGATATTATATCGGCTATATTTGAAGGGAGCATAAATAACGAAGAATATTCCGAGCTTGCCAACCAAGTCATACTGACGTGTAAAAATAAAGATGCATTAATCCTCAATAATAAAATCTTAAAAAAAATTTATGCACCACAAAGAAATTATCACAGTGCTGATTCTGTACTTGCTGATGACAATGAAAGTCAGGCTAACTTTTCGACTGAATTCATAAACTCTTTAACTCCTTCTGGAATGCCACCACATATTTTGCAGCTAAAGAAAGGTGCAATTATCATGTTACTGCGAAATATGAAT
Organism: Discoglossus pictus; assembly: GCA_027410445.1. NCBI lineage: Eukaryota > Metazoa > Chordata > Amphibia > Anura > Alytidae > Discoglossus > Discoglossus pictus. The sequence goes on from CM050169.1 coordinate 113,005,061, forward strand.
CCCAAAAAAGGCCTATGCAATGGCACAAGATTAATTGTTCAACAATTAAAGGACCATTTTATAGATGCTGAAATTTTAACTGGGACCCATAGAGGAGAGAGAGTTTTCATACCAAGAATAGATTTAGCACCAAGTGAAAGTAGTCTCCCTTTTATACTTCAAAGAAGACAATTTCCCATTATTATGGCATTTGCCATGACCATTAATAAATCACAAGGTCAAACTTTCAAATCTGTGGGTATTTTCTTGGAAGAACCAGTTTTTGCACATGGTCAATTGTACGTTGCGTTGTCAAGGTGCAAAAATCCACAGGCTATTAAAGTTTACATTGAAAACAATGAAAGTCAAGGTGATTTATTAGAAGATGGACGTATTTTTACTAAAAACATTGTCTACTATGAAGTACTATAACTTTGAAGGATACTAATTAAAGATGCCAAGATTTTTTAAAAGCATTGCAAAATACATAACAATTGGTTGTTTAATTCAGTCATAATTAATGGAAGTCATGTTTATGAATGATTCGCCTCACAAAATACTTGCCTTGCATTGTTAGTAAAAATTATGTTAAAATGTTAAGTCACTATGTTAATGTTTCTAATGTTACAAGTTTAAAAAATATATTTTCAAGTTATTTCATTCAACATATTACAAAGTGGATGTTAAGAGGTCAAGCACCTTTTAAGTCACAATGTAAATATTGTCTGTTATCTTAAGATTACTACCTACATTAATGTTTATCGCCAATTTATGTGCTCAGTAATAAATTAGTTTAATTACGTACGTTTTAAGAAGAGTTTGACTGTATGCCTTCCTCTACATTCAATGTATATTCAAGTTAACAATTATTGTGATAGAAATTGAATTTTAATACTGATTAATTTAAATGTCAATTGTTTTTACATTCAAATGTTAATACTTTTAATAAAAAATTACTTTACAAAATGTATTCACTATGTTCATGTTTATAATGTTCAAAATTATACCAATGTTTTGTCAACTTCTAAACTTACATAAAAAATAAAGTTCAAGTTTAAAAATATATACTTTCATGGTTATTGCTTACATATATTTTAAACTTCATCTTAAAATTTGCAACGTTTAAAAAAGGCTTTTTACTTTTGGCTTTCCTATTCATTCAATGTATATTCAAGTTAACAATTCTTCAGATACTAATTACATTTTAAAAAACCATTACATCAACATTTTACAAAAATACACGTTCATATTAAAATACTTACAAGTGTCAAAAATATATGTTAATAACTAAACAACTTGACAAACATATACATAACATTGCCGTCATTTTTTGACGGGCAAGTCGCTAGTAACATATATAAAATGCAATGGTAATACAGACCCCAGTACTCAAGAGATTAATACAAATCAGGAATCCTCATGGCCTGCAATGCATTGTCTATCAATGAGCTAGCCACGTCCACAGAATAGTGTTCAACAGCATTGATCCTGACCACATCACAGCACAGAGAGTGATCAGGCATATCAGATCCATGGAAAATAATGTCATATACACAAGGCCTTAAAAATAAGAGTGATTGTGGCTAAATGTGGGCTGATCATCTATGCTGGAGGTGAACCACAACAGGAATATTACTATATAGAACAGGCCATGCACTGTATGGCCTTGGGGAGCCTGTAAGGGACAGGTTGTTATAGGCATTAAGTCATCAGGATATAGGGTCAAATAATGACAAGAGGCAATGAATGAAAGTGTTTTAGCTGTTGATGAAGACCAGCAACAGCACAATGAGACTGTGGAGAGGTAGATGGTGCCCCAGGAACCTTACCTTCATCAAGAGGAATCTTGTGCACACCTGTCCTGTTAAGTCCCACACCATTGCTGTTGTGCATGTGACAATATGTATACCAATAATAAATATGTAAAACCATAGCTAGTGTTATAGTATTAATTAATTAGTTAATTATGAACATTACATATGAATTGTTAAACACCCACAGCCTTATTAAATTGCGATTTGGACAATTGAATAGGGCTCTATATAAGCACATAGCATATTTATTTTACAGAAGTTTTTAGTTAGTGAACTTCTATCCAAAAGCAAGACCTTCACTAACTTAAAACTTCTGTAAAAAAAAATATGCTCTTTGCTTATGTAGAGCCCTTTTCAATTGGCCGAATCGCAATTTAATAAGGCTGCCAGTCAGTGGAATAGTGATCCATAAGTAATGTTGTTCTGCTCTACAATGTGATATACATTAGAACAGTAAACACCCATTTTAATGTGTTGTAGGTTAGTGCACAAGAAAAAGCAGAATACATTGAATAATAAAAGAATAATATATTTCTTAAATAAAAAGGTATGAAGAGGTAAGTGACCTCTAGAAAGCTTGTCACTAACGAAAATGTTTGTCCAATAGCAGTGGTGGCTGGTGACTTTCTAAGGTAATGGGATGGCCCCTCCACTTACATTAACTCCAACAGTATAAATCCCTCCCCTTCACAACAAGTTTCTTGCATAGGCCATGCCCTGCAACACAGACTATACAGTATATATATATATATATATATATATACAGTTAATATATACAGACACTTATACATTGTATATATATATATATATATATATATATATATATATATATATATATATATATATATTAGTACAAACAATGAATAGGGCATTAGTGACTCCATATGAATGTCTGAAAAATAGGTTAAGAAATTATTTTCTTCTCCAATTTCTCAAAAATACAGTTGATGCACTGCACTCTGGGAAAACAATAGGACATGCAAATAAGAACACATTACTGCCGATCATCCGTGTGGTGTGAGTGCCTGGTTTGTGTGTCAGATTTTTGTAGATAGTACTTCACTACAGCAATTGTTTCACATATGGTGGGCTGAAGAGTGATAGAAACCCTCCACAGTACATAGTACAGTAGTACAAACAATGAATAGTACATTGGTGATTTCATTTGAATGTCTGAAAAATAAGTTGATAAACTTATTTCCTGCTCCAGGCACTCACACCACACTGATGATCGATAGTAACCGTGAAACTGTCTGTATGTGATTAGGTGTCCTGGTTTGTACATAATTGATTCCGGTGCTGTGCTTAAAGCTGTGAAATACAGCAAGCATAAGCTTATAAAGGAGCAATGTAGAAAATACTTATTGGATTATTAGAGTGAGCGTACATTGTGGTGTCATTTTCATGTCCGGCCCTGTTTTCCCAGAATGCAGTGCATCAACTGTATTTTTGAGAATGTGGAGCATGAAATACGTTTATTAACTTAACACACACAACCAGAAACACAGACAGATGTACCTGGTGTGCTGCATCAATATGTCACTGAGAGTTTGACACGACTGAAAGACAGAACAACAACAACAAGACACAGAGAGATTTATTTGTAAGACAGAGACACTGACAAAGCATGGGAGTGTCCTGACAATGACACAGAGAGGGATATGGACTCACATGAGTTCTGCAACCTCTTCTGTCTGGTATAGGCCAGGGTGGTGAAAGACACGTCACAAGCTTGGTGTATGGAGCAGGGTAGTTAGAAACAATAAGACCACCAGAGTAATGAAAAAAACTGAATCTCTACACGCAGCTCCCTCTAGCACTGTGTGCTGGGAGTTGTTGTTTTTTTTCCAATAAACTTTATTCAGATTATCAGGATTGCACCAATGTTTTCAGTTCCTATACCCATGAATTCCCACAGACTGCTTCAATAAATTAAAATTTGTAAAAATATATATATTTTTTTAATTAAACTATATACTCACAAAATGTTGTTGTTTTTTGTGCTAAATACAAACCATTTTTTCAGTATCAAATTAAAGTAAAATATCATCACAAAACTACTGGGCTTCATTATGAAGTTGCCTCTATCTATTTATCTATTCATCTTTATCTATCAAGGTGCAGGGTGGCTGGGGGAAGAGAGAATATTAGAGAGAGACACAGAGAACAAGAAACAGAGAGAGAGAATAAGTGACAGAGACTATACTCACCTAGTCTTGAACAGCTCTCTCAGCGTGAAGCTCTCACTGAACTACATCTCCCAGTATTCGCTGCATACAGTCCTAATTGGCTGGGACAGTTAGTAGGGCTGTCCCTGTAGGATTCTGATTGGGTGATGTTGAAACTGACAGACAAACGCAGTCCAGCAGGTTAGAGCACAGATCAAGCAAGACAGCATTTTTACTGTTTTTATTTCTAATTCTCACATGTACCCTGATCTGTAATACTAGACAAGTCACCAGCAGGGGGATAGATGTGATACATTAGTGTGTTTAACTGTTTGCTGCACAAAGGGTTTTGTAATTTAAAGAGACAGCAGCATATATTAAAAAAATGGAAGATTGAACATGATATAATACATGTTTTTATATTATTTAAATTAAACAAATTAAGTAAGTGATGGGGGTATTAAGTTAGTGCATTAATTTCGGGAGGGCGGTGGCCCATTTGCCCGTATGCACCAGTGGTCCATGTCAATAGGAAGGTATCGTTATATGCTGCAATACCCTGATTATGCATCACCTAAAAAAACAGGTAAAAAGAAATTATGTATAATAAGCAATATGTAACTGCAAAGACTGAAAAGACTCTAAAGTATAACTAATACTGCTAGCAAGACATTTATGGTCCTTATCTCTGTAACTTCCAAGACATGGAATCTTACTAACTATTGATTTAAATGTACTGTAGCTATTTGTCTGATAGAATGCATGCTGAAACAATGACTATGAGGTATATCTATAGAGTGGGGATACAAACATTAAATTACCTATACGTTGTATGTTTTCTCTGGAGTTTACATCCCTAAATGTTATAATAACTGTTTAATATATTTAGATTTTTGTTACTGTCCCTGTTTAGATTCCCCAATCAAAATGCTCAGAAACTTGTCTTCCTGGTTACAGAAAAGCTAAGATTGAAGAAAAGCCAACCTGTTGCTATAGGTGTATCCCATGTGGAGAGGGAGAAATCTCCAATATGACAGGTACATATTCTTTATATTTGAGATATTATTATTATTACTATTATTATTATTAAAGTTTTTTGTAAAGCGTCAACATATTCCATGGCACTGTACAAGGGTAAAGTATAAGGGGAAAAAAAAAAAACTATGTTAAACACATGCAGCCTTATTAAATTGCAATTCAGTAAATTTAAAAAGGCTCTATTTAAGCACAGAGCATATTTTATTTAGAGAAGTTTTTAGTTAGTGAAGACCTTGCTTTTGGATAGAAGTTCACTAGCTAAAAATGTTGTGAATAAAATATGCTGTGTGCTTAAATAGAGCCCTTTTAAATTTTCCGAATCGCAATTTAATAAGGCTGATGGAGTTTAAAATCTTAAATATGTATGGTGCTTTTTCCAAATCACCATACAAGATTGAAAACTCCCCAACTCACAATTTAAAGGAATTATTGAAATAAAAGGAGAAGTAATTAAAGGAAGAAGCAAGGGATTGACAAGTAATTGAAAAGCGAGTAGATGGCTAATTAGTGATTAAGTTTGTGGGTGTATCAGCTGTAAAAAATAGAAGTGATAGTACTAAACCTGCACTATAAATGAAAACAAATCATAGGTGGGTGGTTTTCGACAAGGTAGATTGGAGGGCATGTTAAATGTGTTCACAGATAGAAGAGTGATGGCATGTGAGGGTCTAGAGGAATAGGCTAGCTAGAACGGGCAAAATGCAGTTCGAGAGTGAGATTCTGCTGAGTGGTTGGGATGAGGTCCAGCAGTATCTGCAGAGACTCTTGCAGAAATAACTGCTTCAGTCCAGATGGTAGATAGAACTGGCAAAATTGCAGATGGAGAGTAGGATTCTTCTGAGCGGATGGTATGAGGCCCAGTGGTATTTGCAGAGCCTCTTGCAGAAGTGTTAGATTGCATAGATCAAAAGCCAAAAACATCACATTATACGTGCATGTTTCATAGTGTGCAAACTATTCTTAGAATCCTTAATGTCCCTGCTCCTTCCTCCTCACTCCTACATTCTGCAACAAAATGAGATAATTACAGACTGTTAGTGGAATGACCAGACAAAGAATCAGATGAATGACAAGACAAAGATAACCAGAGACAGAGGGCTCAATGACATGGCTCTCATAGAAAACACCCATAAGGCTGAAAAGTAGCTATGGGATTTCATGTGGGAGAATTTAAGAAGCTATTATATGGCTCACCAACGCTGGTTCACCTAAAAGCTTACTGATACAAACCTGGGGGGGGGGGGGGGTCATTGGTCATGACATATATATCTATATATCTTTATATATCATATATATATCTTTAAGAGTGCTTTTAGCAGTTCTTATATCATACATAAGAGGTTACTGCAGCACTGATAATGTTATGTAAAAATGGCTAACGACTGGTTTCAGCAGTTCTTACGTGATAAGTAAGCAGCTTATTGATGCCTATGATACTGTCACTCAAGGAAAAATATCATGCAAATGCCTTCAGGGATCTTTACGTGATACAGAAATAGCGTAGTGATAAGTAACCATGTTGTTTTGAAGCTAGAGAAATAGCTTTCCTGTAAGTTCAAAAATCCTTAAAAGACTGAAAGTAATAATGAACTAGAGTCAGAGCTAAAAACCCACTGCCTCTGACATAGCAACTCCAAATAAATCACAGAATGCCATGAAATGTTTCTACAAATAAGCCTCCACAAATGTTGATTGTACCATGCTGAACAAGTTAACACAAAGGTCTCAGGAGTGGATGATGGGTGATTTATGCTTTTGTTTTGTATATTTTATTACATGTAAAACTGCCAATAAAATTTGCACATAGTCTACATATCACCATATAATTAAACTTAAATTCACATTTTCTGAGCCTTACTTCATCCTTGTCCAATCTACCATATAGCCTATACCCACCCCAACATAAACTCCCGACCTATAACCCCCAACCATACCCCACATACAACACACGTACCACATTTGCATGCTATATATGCACCACACACCACATAATTTCTGCTACATACAAAAACAGTGGCACACATGAGTGGGCAATGATAATGCAAATTTCTGAGAGTGTGTCTGTGCATGTATCTGTAATTAGTGTGACTGCTCTGTTTTTTTCATCTTAAGATGGGGGGAAGAATGAAGCTGGGAGGAGGGGAGAAGGAAAAGAAAAGGGGAGATAGGAGAAAAGAAGAGGAGAGGACAGGACAGGAGAGGAAGAGAGACAGGGTTTCCCAGGGGAGAGGAGTGGAGTCAGGGAGAGGAGGAGAGAAAGGATAAGAGTGGAGACAGGGAAAGTAGGAGAGAGGAGGAAAGTAATAGAGAGGGGGAAAGTAGTGGAGGCAGATCAAGGAGGATAATGACAGAGAAGAGGGGAGAGGGGGAGAGGTGACGTTAGGAGAAGAGGAGAGGGGAAATGTCCTGGTGTCTCTAGTCAAGGCACACAAGGTATAGTGGGGGAAGCTTATGGGTTAGATGAGGTGAATAAGTGCAGGGAGGAAATCCTAGGCACAGTTAGGTGGCCAGTGGGAATTTATGGTCACCCAAGTACTGTTTATTGGTAAACCATTAGAAAGTATGTTCTTTTGTGTTTTAGTGTGTTTAGGCCACTTTTTTTCAATAGAATCCTGAAAATGCTCCTTAGGCTTTTTTTTTTTTTTACTGGGACACTCATAGCCCCTTAAGTGTCTCATAAGTGTTCTTGTAAGGTTTTTCTCTGCTCTTGTGGGAGATTGAGTTTACACATAAGTCTTTTTTCACAAAAGAGAAAAAAAAAAAAATTGTGGTTTTAATGTGCACTGTTTGTTGTACAGTTGTTTATGATGGATTAAAACTTAACTTTTACTACATCATTTAAAAGTTTAGAAAACAAATGAATGAAAATGTTTTATGATGTTATGCTAAGTAAAGATCCAGTTTGCATTATCTTGTCCCCACTGGAGCTAAAAGTGTATAAACATAAAAATTGTCAATTTAATACCTGAACTTTCTTCAAGGCTGTGTATTATCACACCTGTAATTTTATTGAATTTTAAGCACCAATAGCCTATATAATATACAATTACACTTCCCTACTTGTAAAGTGTAGCGATTGTTCCAAAATGTGCCTCTCGAAACAACTCGTATTTAAGCTATTGGTCAAAGAAGAAAAATTACTAATAAGGGGTTAGAGAAAAATCACAAAGAGAAATCATACAATATTTACCCCTGCACCATTTATATGTGAGTTTTGTCAAAGATAGTGTCGGATGTCATCCACAGATATTAAAGTTAACTACAGCGATCCTAACACATCCCTTCGGCATACTACATATATTTATTTGCTTAATGATAACAGTGTTATTCTATTTAATATTTTTGAGATCTTAGTAATGTAATAGTATATAAAAAATGAATATTCATTGAAGACTCTTGCCATGCCGGTCATACATTATACCAAAATCCTTACAGAGCAAGTAAAGATATATTACCATATTTGCAAGAATAAATTCAAACTCATGGTATATCAAGCAGTATTATTACTTTCCAATATACTGCTTCAGAAATCCTTTACATATATTGCAATTACAATATCTAAAAATTACTTTCAGGATATGCCAGTTACAAGTATAAATTCACAAATGAAAGGGAATTAGCCCAAAATCATAATGAATGAACGTGGTTTAAAAATACACTCTGTGTCAAGGTTTATTATGGTAACTTCCAGTATTGATAATACTTCAGTAAAATGTAACCATTTAGATTAGAATGTGTAATATACTGTATCTAACGGAATGCAAATGATATCAGCCATATTAACAGGGTAGGATTATAGGTATAACAATTCATAGCCTTAAAGAATAAAATAATTTTATAATTTATACACTATTTGATCCACTGAGGATACGATAATGGGATAGCTCACAGCTTCATTGAAGTACACAAGCCCCCTCACCGCCACAAGGCAGCAAGCCAGAAGGGGAACTGGGAAAAATATACAGCACTAATGTCAATTGATGAATAGCAAAACATAATGGGAGGTCACCAAATGGGAATGGCTATACATCTTGGCACATGGCCACCAACAATAGTGTGGGACTCTCCAGGATGGGCGTAGCAGAGATGGAGGTGAGTTGGCTGTTGATCTACTTGCCTCTACACAGCCTCCATATGTGTTTGTGCCCCCTCCTGATGGGTTAGAGTAGATTAGTGTGGTGTATTTTCCCCTGGTCCCCTTCAGCATTGCTAAGTGGTGCTGGTGAAGGGGCTTAGGTACCTGAATGAAGCTGTGAGCTATACCATAAAAGGCCACTGTAGGTGCGCAGAACATAGCAAAGAGGTCAGACAAATCACAGTCCACTAGAGAAGGAACTGACAAACCACTCGAGTATCACCTGTCATATTCCTTTCATATGATATATTATATGATATCTAATGCTATTATGACTATTATTAGTCTTATTATTCTTACTGACATGCTCGTCAAAAATGATGGCATGATATAGTGTTATACATTGTGTTTTCAGTCTGTTTATGTACTATCTCTCTCTGTGTACCACGCGTGTCTCTCTGTACACCTCCTGTCTTTTTTCAGCCTTTTAAAAAAATAAGGAATAGTTCAATAAACCGGTAAAAATATAATATTTTTTATTACATGCAATTTGTATATTTTTATCTCTAAACAAATAATGAGCAATATCTTCATATTAAACTGCAAACAAGTAATTATTTTTAATATACAGGAAGATCATAACAATGTACAACCAATATTTTTAAATGTCATGTTATATATTTTTTTATATATAAAAATAAACATTTTCTAAATGCAAAACCAATAAATTATAATTTACACATAAATACATGTCATGGAATCATAAATATAATAATAGCACATATTAAATATATACATATTCACTTATTTTTTACATTCCACATATCTAATTATACAGAACATTTTATCACATATTTTTGTAAAATTACCAAATCTTATCATGTACAATATTTTTTAGTAAATATTCTCCCATCATCTGATAGCTCACCTTTACTTTCTGTTTGTTTCACAAACACTTTAATTTCTAAAGGATTTTTACATCTCGAAAATGCCACATACCGTATAGTTGACCATCTGCAAATACCGGTTCCTCAAAAACAGAGCAACAGAATTGAAAGTTTGACCTTGTTATTTATTTATGGTCATGGCAAATGCCATAATAATTGGGAATTGTCTTCTTTGAAGTACAAACGGCAAACTACTTTCGCTTGGAGCCAAATCTATTCTTGGAATAAAATCTCTTTCACCTTTATGGTTACCATTCAGAATTTTAGATGTATGAAATGATCTTTTAAATCCTGAACAATTAATCTAGTCCAATTACAAAGTCCTTTTTTGGGGGGTTCATATTTCACAGTAACATAACCATTGCTCCTTTTTTTAGCTGCAAAATATGTGGTGGCATTCTAGAGGGAGTTCATTAATTTATAAATTCAGTTGTAAAGTTTGTCTCACTCTGTTTGTCATCAGCTAGTACACAATATGCACTGATATATATATATTTTTTACTTCATCTATTAATTCCAAAGTGTCATTCAGAATCAATGCATCTATATTTTTCGATGTTAATATGACATTTTTTGCAAGCTCTGAGTAATCATTGTTAATTATTCCATTTTGGAATATACTGTAGCTGATATTATGGAATCCTTATAAATCACTGAAGATGGAATTTCAACAGTATCCTGTGGTAAATTTGTTATTACCTCTGTTTTGCCTTCACCAATTTTAATTAACCAATTATTGAATTGATTTTGGCCTTCCAATCTCATATTTTTCTCTAATTTACGATGTGTAAATTCTTTCCATAGTGGACTTGACTTTAGACATGTTTCAACAATGTCTGTTCAATTTCCATGGACAACAAAAGGTAATTAGCCATTACTTCACGTAACAAACGATCTATGCATTGAGGAGCATTGCAAGACTTAATTGTTGCCTCCTCAATTATAATAAATTTACTTATTCTTAGACTTTTAGCTTGAAATTATGTCATTCTAATATCTGACACTGAATAAATAAATAGTTTAAATCCATTATGTACAGTTCTACCACCTTCCAATAAAAATGCAGCAATTCCAGTAGTTGCAAATGAAGACACAATTTCATCTTGACCTCTAATTAAACTCATCAATAAATTATACAAATAAGTTTTGCCTGATCCACCGGGTCCAACTAGTTAAAAATAACGCTCCTTTACCATTTCGTCAACTACTGCTCTTTGTATGGCTTTAAATGCTTCCAATTGACATTTATTCTTCTTGTGCTTTTTGTTGTTCAACAACAGAGTCATACTCTTCATAGTTTATGTCCCCTATAATTCTTGGATCTGGCAGATTAAAAGTTGCACAACTTAAGCCATGACAAATAAAGACTTCTTGAATTACCGTTAATCCTTTGAATTCTGCAATGGACTCACTATAATGTTTCAAAAAGTCTTCTCACATATTTAATTTAAATTTGTGCTTCAAAGATAATGCATTAGGGACATTAGAAACTATGCAAATGAATGAAAACTGTTCCCTCATCTGCCTAGGCATTTGACATAGTGCTGCTTCTTCTAGACATTTCTCCCATTCAGTATCATCTGCAATTAAGTTTCTTTGTCTCGCAGTTAATTGAAATGTATCCTAAACTATGTCATTCAAAGTTCTCAAAACTTTTTGCACCAGGAATATTTAAAAGGAGTAAGCGTAAACAAATATGTTCAATGTTTCTTAGACTAACAGTATAAATTCTTGGAATAATTTTATTGCCATTCCTTTTTCTTTGTCGCCATGCTCCATTAATAAAAACATAATGATATGGAATCTCAATGTATAAGAATTCCCTTGCCTCACTACAAGTCATTACAAATGAATGTAAACCAAGCAGTAAGTGTCATTTCTCTATTATTATTTTGGTCAAGAGCATTTATTTCATCACAGCATTAAAATAAACTAAGTGTCTTTGTGGCAAATTAATAGCCAATCGATAAACTGCATGCGACCGATCATGCATTTCAAATTTTAAAAGGCGCCACATTGCATCTGGAGCACTTACATAGCGAGCAACTACAGGACATGAAAGTTCATCATGTAAAATTGGATTGTCTTCTTTGTTTTCTCCACTTTACACAACTACAGTTGCTGTATCATATCCTTTGTAAATATATTTATATACATATTTCATTGATTTGATAGAAGTGCAAGCTTCAACATTTATGTGTGCATTGTACTTCATGAGCAAATGTGGATTATATGGAACAACATATTGATTATCTACAATTTTTCCATGAATAATTGCAGTTTGACCTTCTCTTCTTCGATACCAAGGATATCCATCACAATTTGCAAACAAATGTATTCTAAATTCTTTAGGGAAATCTTTTGTGCATTTATCATTTTCCATACATGTGACTGATTATTTATATATCCACATGGGGCATTAATCATGAGATGTGTTACAATTTCATAAAGCGTAGCATGCTTGTGTGGTTCTGGTAGCTTAGCAATAATAATTGAATCCACTCGATCAGCAAAATTCAATGTATCTTTTTCTTGAAGGATTAAAATAATCCTTTTTTTAAATTCTATAGTATAAACATAATCCACACACTTACCAAATAAATTACCAAAGGTAATGTCATATATTAATGCTGATAGAAAACAAATGCTGATAGCTCAATTTTGAAAACTCTAGCCATTAAATCTGGAATATCAGAAGCACTTTGTCCAGCTTGCAAATTATCCACAATCTCTGTCCATTGGGGATTGCAAGCAAATGTAATAGATATATCTGATTTACCAAACTTGTAACAATAGCCATAGCATCATTGTATCTTTCTCTCATATTGCGAGGAGATCTCCCTCCTGGAACTACAATCAAACACACTGTCTGAACCTGTGCTAAAGTCTCTCCACTATCTGTGGGTCTCTTCTCTCACACTCCCTCTCTCTGGAACTACAATCAAACACACTGTCTGAACCTGTGCTAAAGTCTCTCCACTATCTGTGGGTCTCTTCTCTCACACTCCCTCTCTCTGGAACTACAATCAAACACACTGTCTGAACCTGTGCTAAAGTCTCTCCACTATCTGTGGGTCTCTTCTCTCACACTCCCTCTCTCTGGAACTACAATCAAACACACTGTCTGAACCTGTGCTAAAGGTATCTAAAGTAACTTTGGAGCCATTTCAACTTGTACTATATGTAATATTATCAATATTTGTATGAATGTTTCTGTGATATAATATCTGATGAGATAGATATTTTACTAAGCAAATCCATACCTTTGCATTTGTCTGAAATCCCCCTTACCTTGACTGCTCCCCCACCCCCAAAGCCGGGTTTTATTGCTTCTCATCTGTGAATTAACATTTGTCCATCCTTCTCATATTCTGTTGCAGTCTCTCCACTATCTGTGGGTCTCTTCTCTCACACTCCCTCTCTCTGGAACTACAATCACTTCCCTCCCTCTCTGCCCCTCACCCACCCGCCCCTTGTTTCTCTTGATTTATTGAGTCACTCAAATTACCTACAGCTGATCAATTAGCAACATCTGCTAACTATACCGAATTAATCTTTTACACAATGTTTCCTCATGCCTTTTCCTTCCTCATTACATCCTGTTTTTTCCTCAAGCTTCTCTTCTCAACTTTTCCACATCATGTCTCCAACCTAACCATCTCACCTCACATGCTCTCCTCTCCTCTTTTATGCTTCCATGAGCTACTCTTATTCCTCCATTTACCATCGCCTCCTCCTTCTAAAGCTCATAAGCTGAAACATTTCTGCAAGTCCAGATCCCACTTCCTCTCCCTCTCTCTCTTTCTTCTGCTGGCTTCTTGGGACATACCTACTAACACAGGCCCCTAACCTCCCACTTGCAGATTATACTATCTGACCACTAGGGGCAGATAACATGTTACATACTAGGATCACTTACCAAATTACTTTCTCAGTTGCTTTCCTTTTCCTTCTATATGAAAAACATTCTAACTTTGCATATCCTCCTACCTAATGAAACTTCACTTACTTCCTGACCCTTGCTATTTGTTATCTGCCTCTTCCATCCCCTTTAGATTGTAAGTAGAGAGTTTTCAATCTTGTAGAGTGCTTTGGGAAAAAGCACTTTCTACAAAGATTCTAAGCTCAAAACAGGGCCCTCCACTTTTTGCAGTTTGTTAAAATGTATGTTTTTCCTTGTTCATTTCCTCTGTATAGCGCTACAGAATATGTTGGCGCGTTACAAATAAAAGTAATAATAATAATAATAATAATAATAAATGATGGCTCAGCCAGCTGGAAGTTGTCTGTTTGTAGCAACTTCAGCTACATAATCCATAATCCACAATATTGTTCAACAGGTAGCTTCTTGTGTTGATATGTAATACAATTTAGATTATTTGCTTCTACTTGAACATATGAATCAATGATCCATTGTTGTGTACATTTTTCACCATATAAAATGGGATTAAATTTATCTCGAATAGCAGTTTGAACAACTTTGTATTCAAGCATTGAATTATTATTTCTGACACAAACTTTACTATTTGGATAACTTTGAAGTATTAATTAAAGGTTGCCATCCTGCCTCACTATTTGTATAAAAAATAGGATATGTCATTGGATCCAAATTACTACTTAAGATACTTATGTTAATAAAAGGTTTCTAATTGATTTCTTGGATATATTCTAATATCATGCTGAAATGGTGGTTCACCATCATCATTTTGAAACACCATTGCAACCTCATCAGATGTTGGTAAATTATAACGGTGTTTATCACCATGGCAATCTCTTCTAAAAAAACATATTGACTCTTGGCATAGGCAAATGATTTTGTTCAGCATGACTCTGTTGTTCCGGTACTACCTCAGATAATTGTTTATAAGCTTGAGCATATGGGGTTTTGCCCATATTATTATTAAGCTGTTGAAAAACAGTGACGAAAGCATTTTTCATTTTGTTCAACAGCTTCCATTGTATCTAGGACATATAGTTGAGCAAATTTTCTTTGCTCTCCTACTTCTGGGTGTAAATGTGAAGTACGGTGGTAAATTTCTCCTTGTACTTTAAAAAAGTAAGGGCTATGTCCTGGAACCTTAGCAGCTAATGTTGCACCCATAGAAGCAAATGATATGGCACTGTTATAAGACCGAATGTTTTTCTTTTTATACTACTATGACTTGGAAATGTAGGGTCACTTATTATACTTTGTAAATATGCTGAGAATTTATAGATTTCTGGAAGTCTTACCTTTCCTTTCTGACAACAACTAATGAACACACCATCTCAAGGTTTTTCCTGTTGAAGACGATTAGCTCCACAAAACTGACAAACAACAATTTTGAGACTCTACTGTTATAGATGTAAATAATAAACTTTCTTGACAACATATATTAACATTACTATCTTTACCATATTCTTCACATGCATCTTTATCATTTTTTTTTCTTTCTAGCTCTCTAATGCTGCGATTTAACTTTAACACACATTTTTCTTTTCTTTGAAATTCTCTCACAATCTTCTTCTCATAACCTTTTCCGAATCTCCGGTGTTGATATTTCCATCTTTGTACGCTTTCCCTTGTTAAACAATTGTTGCGTTCTTTGCTGTTTTCTTTGTTATCAGCCATTCTAATCTGTAAATGTAATGTAAAATTGTTATTTTGAACATATGGATTATTTTTATTTTATTTTAAATGTTGCTAATAGCTTTTTTTAGCTTACCTGATGTTGTTGTTTTTCTGACTCCTTTCTTCTTTGCAACAGTCTGTAATAGAAATGTAAGTATGATAATATCAAACCTGTGTTCCAATCTAATTAATTATATTTGTTATGTCAAAATAGCAGTACACTAAATTAATGTTCTTTTTTTGTTGTTTGTTTAAAATAATAGTTACTTTGTCCAAAAACAAACTATTAAATTAGTAATACGTTCAGCACATTTGCTATAATGAGTCTTTTCTCTATTAATATATTTACACAAAACCCCAAACCACACCATTAATTTATGATATTCAAATTAATAATTTATGTAATGATTAATTAACTTGCTTTTACTATTTGAAATAATTTTAATTTTCAATTATTAAATCAATGATGTAATTATTGAAGAATTAGTTATACTGTACCTATTATATGTAAGTAGCAGAGTGGAAAATAATGCAGAGCTGACAGTCTGTCTTCATAAACACCTACTGTAGAAATAATTTCTGTGACACTGTCTTCAGCAAGTCTCTGTTGAAATTGACAGAGAGCTACAAATTGTAAATTAATTTGAAAATAATGAATATACATATTGAATAATATACTGTATTGTAAGCCGCACCCGCATATAAGCCGCACCTGTAAAATTCAAGGGTGAAAAATAGAAAAAAGATAATACTCAAATATAAGCGGCAGCCTTAAAAGTGGAGAAAAAGTCTCTCTCCAAGGGATCAGCCATCGCAAGAAACAGGCTTTCTAATTAGTACTGTAACTTCAAATCGCTATTCAATTGCTACAATACCGCAGTCTCAAGCACGCAAATCGGCACCCTTAACTCGCAATCACGCAAATCGGCAGTAATTTTACGGAACTCTATTCGTTATGTACATTGCATTGTAAAAGAAACAACAAAAATTTCTGTCTTCTAAATATTGTTATACATAAATAATGTTGCTAACACAAATATTTTTAAAATGTGAAATACATTGTAATAATTTCCAGAACTTAATATTATTTTTTTTAATTAATAAATTAATAAATTAAGAAGTAATTATACGTTACCTATTATCTGTAATTTGCAGAAATCAAAATCCTAAAGAACTAACAATCTCTCTTCAGAAATTACGCCAGCCGAAAATGTCCAGTCACACTGTTCATCCACAGGGGAAATTGAGAAAGATCTGGAAATTGTCCAGGATATATAGACCGCAGTAGCAAGACAAAACCGTTTGTTTTGGCATGAAACTCACTGCGCATGTGCAGCTTGCGGGTTAGCCGCAATTTGCGAGTCTGACAACAGCGAGGCTCGTAATGTGTCACACTTTGCGGGCCATGCAATCCATGGCTAAGCCGCAGTTTCCGACCCTCGCTATACTGTTTGAGAGTCTCCCTCCCCTGTGTCTCTCCCCATACATCCCATGTCTTTATTCCCCTCTCCCTACCTGTCTCTCTTTGCCCCCTCTCCCTCTGTCTTTCTTTTGCAGTTTACAGGTGTTAAAACATTTGCGGACTTGGGGGCATTGCCGGCCTTGCAATGAGCACCAAAGTCCTACGGCCTTCTCCGCGCATTGCAAGTCCCACGATGAGTGCAAAAGGCCCAAGGCCTTCGGCGATCATTGCGGGCTTCCCACCCTCTACCTACGGCCTTCGGCATGCATTGAGGGCCCCCCGAACTACCTTCGATCTCCATCGCAAAGTGCAGGCTTGAATAAAATTTACGGGTTTAACCGCCGCCATTTTTTTTCAAGCATGTAACTCGGAAGCCGTTGGGAGTCCACCAAAAGATGCCAATTGAATAACAAATTAGCTTGCAACCTCACTTATGGGCACCATGACTCAACAGCATTCCTCAGTGATCATCAATTGGTGACATGTTAAACAGAACCCTACGTGTCCACAGAGAAGAGGATCATGGACTATGTGATGGGAGGTAGCCATCTGCATACAAAATATCACCATCACATAGGCCAAGACCCAAGACTCTGTAGCCAGGCTAGATTAGGTTAACATTGTGACCAATAGATTGTCACTGAGGAGTGCTGTTGAGAAGGCACAAACATATGCGCAGCCCCTATGTCCTCTTCCGCCTAGGCACAGAGACCCAATCTCTCGTGGCCGGCCGCTGTCTTCCTACTGCTGTTGGTGGTGGTGATGGTGGGGAGGCATACCCCCGGGAGGTAGCAGCACCTGCAGTGGCAGTGGTAAAGACATGGTGGGTGTAGAGGAGGGACCGGGCTGGGCCGGGGGATGCCTCTGGGGTGGAGGAGAAGGGGAGGGGACCAGAATGAGTTGCATTGCCTCTGCGGTGACTCCCTAGAATGCTCTCTTGTCCACCCTAATCCTGAGCAGCCCGGCCAGGTATTCATTAGGTGGTGCCTCCTCTGCTTCCTATTGCGCCTTGCCAGGCTGTGCATTCCCTCCGCATGATAGGCAGAGATGCTGGCCTGGATCCCCCGAAGACAGTCCATCTGCTGACCCAAGAGGACCAGCATCTCCCCCTGTGCAGCCTGACCTGATGTTGGAGATGGAAATCCCAAGGGCTTGCATAGGAGGTGGTGGTGTGGGATTGGGGAGGGTCTGGGGCCCAGCTGAAGGGAGTTGAAGTGTCAGCAGTGGTGTGGTGGGGCCCGGTGGTGGCGGCCAGTCCAGTGCAATGCTGTTGGGGGAGGTGATGGCTGGCTGCTTGCATCATCACTCCAGTTGAAGGGCCCTGGCGATATGCTCAGTCCTTGGAGGAGGGGAATAGTTGCTTCGAATCCTGGCGGTGTTGCCGGTGGTCCTGATGGGGACCCCACTAGCCAAATTAAATCCTCCTCTTTTGAGCCAAGGTTCTCGGGTCCTCTTCTTTCCTCCTCCTGCGCCGGTTCCTGCTGTGTGGAGGCTTGCTCCTCCACTTCCTGCTCCAATGGAGCCGACGCCCTGCCTCTGGCTTCGCACTGGACCGAGACCTCCTTGATGCTGAAAGAGAGAAAAGAGAGGTATATGCCATTAGTATGATGAATAAAACATTGTTTTGTGTGCATTCCTAACTATCTGACATCACTATTTGTACATGGATAATACTCCTAATTGGAACTCAGATTAGCTATCATTTGCTAGATGTGATCTATTCTTTGGCTCTTGGTTTTTATTGTTCTTGATTCCTAACGCTAACTTGATTCCATCTGCAAACTATAACTGCATAGACTGCAGTGGGCATAGCAATACATGGACACTTTATTGCTTGATTGCTGTTTTTGTTCCCAGGAATGACAGTAATTTGTTAGCTTCATATATTTTATGACACATTAATCTATCCCTCATTAATTCCATAAAGCTGAAATGTCAGTGTCCTTGTTGGTCATTATGAACATGTGTAGTGTTGTGATGTACATGTGGTGCCATGTTGGTGTATGTGATATTCACCTGACATGGAGGCTGGGTCCTGCTGTGCCACCAGGCCTGAAGCTCCAGCGGCAGGCACTTGGCTCAGATGGTCCTTGGCGACCCTCTCCCACTCATTATAGGTCACAGCCTGGTTCTTGTCCTCAGTGCCATCATCCTCCTCACGTTGGACCTGATGTCATCAAACCGTGTTTGACAGACCGCACATCCCTTGGCGCTGTGCCTACCGCTGTAACCTAAGCCGCTACCTCCTTCCAGGCCTGAGCCCTAGGCCCTAGCCTAACTTCCCTCCCCCCTGTAAGAATCATGGGACGGCAACGGATAGCACAGAGGAGGACTACATTCTCCAGGTGTGTGTAATCAGGCTTTTGCACTCCTGACAGTGGACAGGGATCCTTGCCTCTCTGACCTGTCCTTGAGGTCTGTCCCTCCCACAAACTACCACCCCACTAGGATCAGGCCTCACCCTCTGACCTTCTCCTTCATGTGCATTCTGCTCGGGCCACCTTGAGCCCACTCAGCCTTCTCCTCTACACTCCCCTCCTCCTCCTGTTTCTCCTCCTCTGCCTCCTCCTCCTCTCCACCACTCCTCTCCACCTATCCTAAACTCCTTTCCTCCTCTCCCCAGGGCCACCTCTCTCTCCTCCTTGCATCTCCTCCTCCCCACCTCTCCACTCCTCTCCCCTCCTCTCTCCTCCCTCAATCTCAATCCCAAAAATAATGAAACAATGAATAAAAATAAGTGTAACTGTTAATATATGATGGGGAAAAAATGTGTGTATTATGTGTAGTTAATAACTGTTGGGGGATGGGGTGTGGGGGATGGGATGAGGCGAGGGTGTATGGAGTAACTTAGATCTGTATGTCTCTATGTGTGTTCTTTAAATTATGTGTATTGCAATTATGTGTTTATCTGTAAATATGTGTAATCAAGGATTAAGTGTAAAATATTAGAAGACCGCAAATTACTGCTCTGAAATACCTCCTGCTCTCTCTCTCAAAAACCTCCAACTCCGGGACCTGCGTGCTACTGTGAAAGAAAATACAACACAGTTAACGCATGGGCTGGTGAGACGCAAATTCATAATATCCCCCTGTCAATCATCTGCGGGTAACTGCTTTCTATTGGCTGAGAGGCCTGTGTCGCACTACGTTATTCCACAATTGGATAGTAACGGCCAGCTTGCGTGCGTGGAAAGTGTTTACAGGCTTGAGTCTACTAGCCCATAACTCACGGTATGGTTGCATTTAATAGCTCTGTAACACAGCAGAATTTCCATCCTGCTGGCTTTGCGGGTTTGCCGTTGCTGCTATGGGCTTGGAATTTAATAGCGATGTTAGTTTTCATTCTGAAAGTGGGCAATGATCTCCTGGAGGTCAAGAGTTATCACCCAGTCTCTTTACTGAATAGGGATGTGAATATCCTAGCCAAAATTATAGCCAAAAGAATCTCTAATTTTCTTCCTAGGCGTATACATAAGGATCAGGTAGGCTTTATTCCCCATAAACAAGCAGGAGACAATATAAGGAGGGTCCTGAATGTCTTCCATTTAACTCAGATTTCTGACACCAAACTATGCACTTTAGCATTCAACATTGAAAAAGCCTTTGACTCGAATGGACATACGTATATGCAGTTCTGTCTAAATTTGGCTTCAGAGGCCAATTCCTAAATCTCTTAAAAACTTATTACCACATGCCTAAAGCCTACCTGAAACTTCCAGGATTCATTAGAGAGTTCTTGCACATCCAGAGAGGCACAAGACAGGGATGCCCTTAATCCCCACTTCTTTATGCACTGGCGATTGAGCCATTAGCCCAAGCAATCAGGTCCTCCGCAGAAATCCACGGAATAACTGTAGGCCGTCATCACTATAAATGTTGCCTATTTGGGGATAACTTTTTTCACGCTGACCAATCCCACATCCTCCGTACCAGCACTAATGAACCTGCTAAGTAGTTTTGATTAGATCTCAGCGATCATAGTAAATCATGAGAAAACAGATGTTCTTAGCATCTCTTCCGTATGAACTAAAAAAAACTCTTATAACTTTGCCTGAAATCTCACATAAATTGTTTAGGTAAAAATATCACCCACAAGCTTTCAGATTTATACAAAGCTAACTATCTCCCTAGTTTTAAAGAACTGGTAGTAAATATTAACAAGTGTACCAAACTCCAAATTTCATGGACAGGCCACATTACTACGAAAAAGATGAATATTCTTCCCAGGATACTATACTTCTTTAGATCCTTACCTACTGCGGTTGTAATTAAAGGCCTGGCTCTCTTGCCCGAACCTTTAGCTCTATTATAGAGCAGCTCAAATCTCTTTCCTATCTCTAGCGCACCCAACATTCCCTAGCGAACTGGAAATGGGTAAACTCCATCCTCAACCCCCTCCTCAACCTCCCTCCTCAAAACCCCCTTCCTCAAACCCCCTCCTAAAACCACCCCATCCTCATCCTCCTTCCTCAACCCCCCTATCCTCAACCCCCTCCTCAACCTCAACCCCCCTATCCTCAACCCCCTCCTTATCCTCCTTGAGGAGGGAGGATGAAGAGGGAGGTTGAAGATTGGGGGGGTTGAGGAGGGAGCATGAGGAGGGAGGTTGAAGAGGGGGTTGAGGATGAGGAGGGAGGTTGAGGATGAGGAGGGGGGTTGAGGATGAGGAGGGGGGTTGAGGATGAGGAGAGGGGTTGAGGAGGGGGGTTGAGGTTGAGGAGTGGGGTTGAGGAAGGAGGATGAGGATGGGGGGGTTGAGGAGGGGGTTGAGGGGTGTTGAGGGGGTTTTGAGGATGGGGGGTTGAGGAGGGAGTTTGAGGAAGGAGGTTGAGGAGGGGGTTGAGGATGGGAGGTTGAAGAGGGAGGATGAGGAGGGAGGTTGAGGATGAGGAGGGAGGTTGAGGATGAGGAGGGGGTTGAGGATGAGGAGGGAGGATGAGGAGGGGGGTTGAGGAAGGAGGATGGGGGGTGGAGGAGGGGGGTGGAGGAGGGGGTTTGAGGTGGGGGTTGAGGATGAAGGGTTTGAGGAGGGGGTTGAGGAAGGGGGGGTTGAGGAGGGAGGATGAGGAGTGAGGTTGAGGAGGGAGTTGAGGATGAGGAGGGAGGTTGAGGTTGAGGATGGAGGGGGTTTGAGGTGGGGGTTGAGGATGAAGGGTTTGAGGAGGGGTTAAGGAAGGGGGGGTTGAGGAGGGAGGATGAGGAGGGAGGTTGAGGAGGGGGTTGAGGATGAGGAGGGAGGTTGAGTTTGAGAATTTTGCTTCAAAGTTCTCTATTTTAATTTTTTTTCCCCCCTGAAATTTCCTTCTTAAAATGAGGTGCGTGTTATACGCCGGTGCATGTTATACGCCGATAAATACGGTATTTAAATATTTCTCGTATGTTATTCCCAAATGAGTGAAACTATTATCTGTCCAATTAAAAGGATAGGACAATTTTAATTCATCTTTTTAAACTCCTTGGAGGTTAATCACTAACACCTCTGTTTTATGAAGATTCAGCTTGTAATTAGAAATATTTCCAAATTTGGTAATTAATTCCTGGAGATGAAAAGAGTTTTTAGGATCAGTAAGGCTAAGAACAGTATCTTCAGCCAACAAAACTTTTTTATATTTGCTATTATTTATATTAACTAGCGAATTGCCCGTCAAAAAATGTCTGCAATAGAATTGTAAGTCATGGAATGGTGTTTGTCACACAAATTAAGTGTTTTGGATGTGTGAGTACATTTTGCGCTGATTGCGAGCCTCGTGGTGAGAGCCTTTGGTGCTCATAGTATGACTGGCAATAAGCGCCTTTGCCGATTGTGTATTGCAGTGTTTTTTAAAGTTTTTTTATATATATATACCGTATATACTCGAGTATAAGCCGACCCGAGTATAAGCCGAGGCACCTATTTTCCTACAAAATACTGGGAAAAATTAGTGACTTGAGTATAAGCCGAGGTTCGGAAATGTGCTGCCCCCTGTGTCCCTCTTGTGCCCTCTGTGTCCCCCTCGTGTGTGCCCTTTTCTTGTGTCCCCCCTCTCTCTCCCCTGTGTCTCTTCTCCCCTCTCCCTCCCCGGTGTCTCTTCACCATTCTCCCTTCCCTGTGTCTCTTCCCCCCTCTCCCTTCCCTGTGTCTCTCCCCCCCCTTATCACCCTTCTCAACCCCCCTCCTCATTTTAAACCTCCCTCCTCAAACTCCTCCTCAACCCCCCTCGTCATCCTCCATCCTCATCCTCAACCTCCCTCCTCAACACCCCTCCTCATCCTCAACCCCCCTCCTCATCCTCAACCCCCTCCTCAACCGCCCTCCTCAACCTCAACCCCCCTCCTTAGCCTCCCTCCTCATCCTCCACCCCCTCGTCATCCTCGACCCCCCTCCTCATCCTCAACCTCCCTCCTCATCCTCAACCTCCCTCCTCAACCTCTCTCCTCCACCCCCTCCTCATCCTCAACCCCCTTCTCATCCTCAACCTCACTCCTCATCCTCAACCTCCCTCCTCAACCTTTCTCCTCCTCCCCCTCCTCATCCTCAACCCCCCTTCTCATCCTCAACCTCACTCCTCAACCTCGACCTCCCTCCTCAACCTCAACCCCCCTCCTCAACCTCCCTCCTCATCCTCTGCCCCCTCCTCATCCTCCACCCCCCTCCTCATCCTCAACCCCCCTCCTCATTCTAAACCCCACTTCTCATTTTACCCTTCAAAATACCTCCCCCTGTATATGGTGCCCCCGGTATATGCTAATGAAGTGACATCACATGCGCGCCACATCATTAGCATTGGCCGGGTCAAGACACCGGAAGGAGCGGAGGCCGGAGCAGAAGCTGCAGATGGTGGTAAGTGAGGGGAAAGGGAGAGGGGGAGGTATTTAGAGGGGTAAAGTGAGGAGGGGGAGTTTAGAATGAGGAGGGGGGTTGAGGATGAGGAGGGGGGATGGAAAGAGACACGGGGGGTTAGAGAGACACAGGGGGGTAGAGAGACACAGGGTGTTAGAGAGACACGGGGGGGTTAGAGAGACACGGGGGGCCAGGTTAGAGAGACACAGTGGGGGTTAGAGAGACACGGGGAGAGTGACTCGAGTATAAGCCGAGGGGGCCCTTTTTAGCCTTAAATAAATGGCTGAAAAACTTGGCTTATACTCGAGTATATACGGTATATATGTTGTAATGATAATTAATTACAAAATAAAGGAATTGATAAATTAATATAGCTTACCTATTTGTAATTAATATATGCAGCAAGCAATGTGCTGAAGAGCTAACAATCTGTTTTGATGTTCCTGCATCATCAAATGTAGATTTTATTTGAGATGTAATGTGTGCAGTGTGCAGTGTAAATAGGCTGCGTGCGTGAGGAGAAACCGTTAGTGTAGCTGTTCCGCATTGTGTAAGTTAGTGTTGTAAAATGGCGGCGAATGTGTATGTGGTACGCGGGTGTGGATGATTTAGCATCCTTGCTAATAGTGCATGTTGTACTTCATACGACTTTTTGTGAAACTTGTATGTGCTTGGCGGTGTTTTGCGACTTTAGGGTTCATGTAGCCTCGTTTTCATGTTTTTCGGAGGCCATTTTTTCTCTCGCTTAGGGGATTTTCGAGTGTCAAAACTTTTTAAATTGGACTGAAATCGAGGTGTAACCTGTGTTTCAGACTTCTTGGGTATTCCCCCTTGCTGTAAGTAAGGTGTTTATTTTATTTTTGTGTGTATTTTTTTTTTTTTATGTTTTCCACTGTGCCTTGGTTATCCGTTAAGGTCGTATATTTGCAAGTCCAAAATGGATTTTTTCTAAATCACGCGGGTCGTATTTTTTTAGTGTGAGTCCGCAATTTTTTTTTGTGAATTCCTGCGGCTCCTTTTTTTTTCTGTAAGTCTGTATGTAGTGATTGCGTTCTTGTGAGGCGATGTGGGAGCTTCCACCTACGCAAATGCAGCCCCTCGATTTGTGAGGGTCCACATTTGGAGGCGATAATCTCCACCAGCGCAAGGAGCGCCTTTGGCGCTTCTTGCCTGGCCGCAACTGCGTTAGCAACGGGTTTAGCCAAGCCCGTATGCTGACAACTATATATGTTACTAGAGAATTGCCTGTCAAAAAATTACGGCAATGAAATTGTAAGTTAGCTAATGCTGTTTGGTGTGTAGTACTTATTTCTTCCGGTTTTCTTATGGCTTCTGCCAATGGCTCCATCATGAGAGCAAATAACAGTGGAGACAGGGGACACCCCTGTCTTGTACCGTTATTAATCTTAAATCTATTTGAAGTAAAGCCCACATATATTAGACAGCGGGGTCAGGATTAGTATATATGGCTTCTATTGCCCTTTTGTCGAATTCATCTAAACCAAATTTGGCTAATCTTAATTTCATTTACTCCCACCCTACTCTGTCAAAAGCTTTCTCAGCATGTAGATACAAGAATAGAGTGGGAGTATTTTCATGATTAGTATAATCTATCAGGTTAGTCAATCTCCTTGAATTATCCGTGCTATCTCTTCCGGGAATAAAAACAGTCGGATTCAGATTGATTAGGTTCATAATAATGGGGTTTAGTCTAGAAGCCAAAACGTTAGAGTACAATTTGAGATCAGTGTTCAATAAAGAGATTGGTCTGAAATCACAGCATTCAGCTACATCTGGTTTTCATTTATTTTTTGGTATAGTTACTATTGAGGCAAGTAAAAGTTGTTTCGGGGCTTTACCAACCTCTTTAATCTTGTTAAAGAGATCTTTAAGATGGCCCGCTATAACTAGTTGGCAAATTTTATAAAAATAATTGGTAAATCCATCAGGGCCTGGGGTAAAAAAGCGTTTTAAGCCATTAATTGCCCCAGTAGGTTTCTCAATTGAAATAGGTTTTCTTCAACTCTTCCAATTCCAAGTCATAGACTTTAGGTAGTTTTAATGCATTTAGGAAATTAGTGATTTCATCTTTGGATGGCTTCTTAAATTCAGATTCTAAATTATACAGATTTTGATAAAAGTTTACAAAAGCATCAGCCATTTCTGTTCGCTTAGTAATAATTTTATCTTTGTATCTTAGAATTTCAATCCTTTTTCTCGAAATGTTATTCTTAATTTTATTAGCTAATTACTAATTTTATTATCATAGTGATATAATTTAAGATGTAATTTCCGCAATGAGTTATCTGAAATAATTTGATTTTCTTTCCTAATTTGATTTTGATGATCCTTAATTTGCAGCAACGTTTCCAATTCTGGTTTCATTTTATTTTTAATTTCTAATTTATTGAGTTCAATATACAGCTGTCTAAGAGGAGCACCTCTTTGTTTTTTCCATTGTTTTTTCCACGCTATAAGCGTACGCCTTTTGTACGCGTCACAGTGTAGTTTTAGCCTTAACAGCTTTTTCATTATTTTTATAGAAACTAACTATTTCCTCTTTCTATTGGGTTTTCAATTTGTCATCTTCTAATAAGCTATTATCTAATTTCCATTGAGGTCTTGTTTTAGTAACAAAACCACATTTTATGTTTAATAAAATATAGGCATGGTCAGACATAAAAATTGGCCCTATTTTCACTGCTATAGTATTATTTATAGAGTCTGCATCAACCAAAAAGATGTTGATTCCTGTGTATGTTTCGTGCCTGTGTGAATAGTACGAATAATCCTTTTGGTATGGATAGAGTACTCTCCACGGGTCATATAAGTTGCATTTCAATACACATAAATAGTTTTGCTTTCCGATTTGTATTAGAATCACTGATTGGGTTTTTAATTGATTTACAATCTAGATCAATATGAAGGACCATATTAATGTTGCCACAGATATAATTTTGTCATGGACATATTTCTTCATAGTTGCCAAATAGTGATGTCGCGAACATCAAATTTTGGGTTCGTGAACCGCGATCGCGAATTCCATCAAATGTTCGCGAACGGACGAACATCGGCGAACCGCCATAGACTTCAATGGGCAGGCGAATTTCAAAACCAACAGGGACTCTTTCTGCCCACAATAGTGATGGGAAAGTTGTTTCAAGGGGACTAACACCTGGACTGTGGCATGCCGGAGGGGGATCCATGGCAAAACTCCCACGGAAAATTATAAACTGTAGTTGATGCAGAGTCTGGTTTTAAGCCATAAAGGGCATAAATCACCTAACATTCCTAAATTGTTTGGAATAACATGCTTTAAAACATCATGTATGATGTTGTATCGATCAGGTAGTGTAAGGGTTACACCCGCTTCACAGTAACAGATCAATCTCCCCGTTTAATGCACCACAAGCAACCGCAAACAGTCCCTTTGCACAACCGCAAACTCCCCATTTGCACAAGGTTGGATACCAAGCTAGCCATGTCCCGTTCCTTGTCCTCACTGATGTCATTGAAGGTCTCTTCCTCCACCCAGCCACCAAGGGTCCCCGAAAGGTGACAACAAGCCCTTGGGACGCCTGCTGTGTTGGGTCTTCCACCTCCTCAAAGCCACCTTCCTCCTCTGACTCCTCTTCTTCAGACTCCTCTCTCTGCGTTGCCTCTGTCTGCGTTATTATAAGGTGTGTACTGTTAAGTAGTACTATTCCTATTGGTTTAATCCCTGTTACGTCTACTATTAGGGGACGTGTATATGGCATGGATTTTTGGAACAGGGAGATGGAAAAAGATGCTTGGTCGGTCCTCCTACTTCGAATTTGGGGCACTGCGAGTGCAATGTAATGTGCCACCAGATAGGAGTGGTGTATTAAGTTGTACTATTCATTCCTATCAGTTTAATACCTGTTACGTCACCTATCAGGGGACGTGTATATGGCATGGATTTTTGGAACAGGGAGATGGAAAAAGATGCTTGGTCGGACCTCCTACTTCGAATTTGGGGCACTGCACGTGCAAGCTAAGGTGCCACCAGATAGGAGTGGTGTTTTAAGTTGTACTACTCATTCCTATCAGTTTAATACCTGTTACGTCACCTATCAGGGGACGTGTATATGGCATGGATTTTTGGAATAGGGAGATGGAAAAAGATGCTTGGTCGGTGTAGCGGAGAGGCAATATTCCCCAGGTTATCTCCGCTTATATTCCCAGTGAGGCTCAGGAACAAGTAACTGGTAAATCCACAGGCAAGTTTTCCAACAGGTAAAATAATAGCAATATCCCAACCGCAATCCCAATAACTGGACGACACACAGTTTCAGGAGCAGAACTACTCTTTAATGACAGGGAATCTCCTTTTATACAATGGTGCCCTCTGAAGGGCTACACCCACATAATTATCACAACAGCCAATTATATACATGGTTCAACCCCCACGTCTCCTCCCCTCAGATAACAGGTAACACAATTAAAACAGACACAATCACAACCACATTCTAGATGTACCCCAAAAACAGGGGGTACACCTTTAAGTCCAGCACCGTTCAATAGCTCTCACCCAGGGGAACAACATATTAAAAAATGGCATGAATCAGACCTGGGGTTCAAAAGTTAGTAAAAGTATCTTTTACCCATAACACACTGACATTTCACAGGCACTACACATCCCTCATAGTTGGCCACACAATACACATAGAGGGACAATAGGTGAGTCACACCTCCCTGAGGCTCCCTGGCAACTTTGATATAATCAGACATTGATTAAATCAGCCTTCTTTGTTCTTATGTCTGAGAATGAAAACACTTTATACAATCGACTTCCTTATCTGTAACAGGATTCTCTGTAATAGAATTATCTATTAGCCTAGTAGCTGTAATATTCTGAGCCAATATATTCTGTAGAACATAAAACAACATATCTACAGTACAGCAATGTGATCATATTTTAACCATAGTAATTAAATAACCGTAAAACAGGGTAAAACCGTGATGGGTTCTGTTACAGTCGGTCCTCCCACTTCAAATTTGGGACACTGCGCGTACAATCTAAGGTGCCACCAGATAGGAGTGTTGTAATAAGTTGTACTACTCATTCCTATCAGTTTAATACCTGTTACGTCACCTATCAGGGGACGTGTATATGGCATGGATTTTTGGAACAGGGAGATGGAAAAAGATGCTTGGTCGGTCCTCCCACTTCGAATTTGGGGCACTGCGCGTGCAATCTAAGGTGCCACCAGATAGGAGTGGTGTATTAAGTTGTGCTACTCATTTCTATCAGTTTAATACCTGTTACGTCACCTATCAGGGGACGTGTATATGGCATGGATTTTTTGGAACAAGGAGATGGAAAAAGATGCTTGGTCGGGTCCTCCCACTTCGAATTTGGGGCACTGCACGTACAATCTAAGGTGCCACCAGATAGGAGTGGTGTATTAAGTTGTACTATTTATTCCTATCAGTTTAATACCTGTTCCATTACCTATCTTTCCTCCCAATAGCACATTCTATATGTCATCAACTGGCCTGGGTGTATTTAGAGAACCACACTTTAAGGCCCTTAACCTGGGACAAGGTGGCTTGGCTATCAGAATTGCCTCAGAGCCTTAAAAACTCGCCAAACCCCCTAATCAGACACTCACTATCATACTGGAAATGGGCCAAGAAACACACAGGTTTGTTCCCTGGATCCACCCAAATGACCCCAATTCTTGACCACCCTCAGGCCCCGAAACACATGAGCACAACATCACAACACTGGTGGAGGTCAAGGAAACCAAATAGACTGGGAGACTGGTTAGTAAAGGGCCAGATGCTCACCTATGTGGAACTGAGGGACATGCATGAGCTACCGCTGTCAGAACATTACAATTACTGTAGGCTGAGGCATTTCACACACTCCCTGACCCAGAAACAGGGGACACCGGTCTTAAATTGGTTCTCCAAAACTTGTAAAGATAAACCTCTATCAAGGGGGATCATTGGGTCGCTTTACAAATATAAAACATTTGTTACTGGTTGAAGCGACACTGGGGGAAGGACCGGAGTGGGGGAGCCCTGGAGACCCTTCAGAAGCAACCGGCGGCAAAATCATCCCAGGAATGGAGAGGTCGCTTACTGAAGCCTGCCCTAGGGTAACCCAAGGGTGATTGCCCAGGTTAGATATTGTAAATAATAAGCTAATACTGCTGGAGGGATGATAGCTAATAGGACTTTGGTGTTCCCTGCAGATATACTCTTTACTATTGTCTGTTTTGCCATGTTTAGGTATCTCTTAAATTGCAATCACAGTAAAAAATAAGAAAAATTATTTACCTAAAAAGTAAAAATAAGAAGGAATAACCAGCTAACTTTCACAAAATGTCTTTATTGTAAATATGTATTTTTGCACAACTGTTATGCAAGAAAAAATGCTTTATTTTTCATTACATGCTGTACGCCTTCTGACAATAAACGAATTTAAATGCAAAAATTAGGTATTGTTGCAGTGACCAGAAAAAGTGATGTTAGTTTGTGGACCATTATTAGCTCAAGGCAGCTCATCTATCAGGCTTTTTTTAATCGAATGTATCGCCCACTGTCAGTCCCTTCGGGATCCATCCCTCATTGATCATAATAAAGGTGAGGTAATCTAGACTTTTTTGACCTAGGCGACTTCTCTTATCAGTGACAAAACCTCCTGCTGCACTGAAGGTCCTTTCTGACAGGACACTTGAAGAGGGCCAGGACAGAAGTTCTATGGCAAATTGGGATAGCTCAGGCCACAGGGCAAGCGTACACACCCAGTAGTCAAGGGGTTCATCGCTCCTCATAGTGTCGATATCTGTAGTTATGGCGAGGTAGTCTGTTACCTGAGGGTCGTTCTCTGAGGGTGGACCCCGAATGGCTGTGGCGATGCATAGGATTTAAAAAGCTCTGCATGTCCTCCATCAACAACACGTCGGTAAAGCGTCCTCTCCTTGCCGGCGTGGTCATGGGAGGAGGAGGATTATGTTCACCTCTTCCGCTGTTAGATTGTCGTTGTGCTGTGACATCACCCTTAAACGCTGTGTAAAGCATACTTTTTAATTTATTTTGGTAGTGCTGCATCCTTTCCGACCTGTGGTAATTCGGTAACATTTCAGGTACTTTCTGCTTATACCGGAGGTCTAGTAGCGTGGATACCCAGTACAGGTCGTTCTCCTTCATCCTTTTTATACGAGGGTCCCTCAACAGGCACGACAGCATGAAAGACCCCATTTGCACAAGGTTGGATGCCGAGCTAGTCATGTCCCGTTCCTCATCCTCAGTGATCTCACTGAAGGTATGTTCTTCCCCCCAGCCACGTACAACACCACTGGTACCAGATAGGTGACAACGAGCACCCTGGGATGCCTGTTGTGGTTGGTCTTCCTCCTCCTCCTCAAAGCCACATTCATCCTCTGACTCCTGTTCCTCACAATCCTCTTCCAGCATTGCCGCAGGTCCAGCAAACAATGCTGATAAGGCTGTTTCTGGCGGTTATGGTGACCACAACTCTTCCTCTTCACGCTCATCTACGGCCTGATCCAGCACACAAATGGTATGATGTCACTGATGGTGCCCTGGGTGCGACTGACCAGGTTTGTCACCTTCTCAAAAGGACGCATAAGCCTACAGGCATTGCGCATGAGCATCCAGTAACGTGGCAAAAAAATCCCCAGCTCCGCAGAGGCTGTCCTAGCACCCCGGTCATACAAATACTCGTTAACGGCCTTTTATTGTTGGATCAGGCGGTCGAACATTAGGAGTGTTGAATTCCAACGTGTCGGGCTGTCTAAAATCAAGCGCCTCGCTGGCATGTTGTTTCGCCGCTGGATATCTGTAAAGTGCCCCATGGCCGTGTAGGAACACCTGAAATGGGCACACACCTTCCTGGCCTGCTTCAGGACATCCTGTAAGCCTGGGTGCTGATGCACAAAGCGTTGTACAATCAGATTACACACATGTGCCATGCATGGCACATGTGTCAACTTGCCCAAATTCAATGCCGCCAACAAATTTCTTTCGTTGTCACAAACCACTTTGCCGATCTCCAGTTGGTGCGGAGTCAGCCACTGATCCACCTGTGCGTTCAGGGTGGACAGGAGTGCTGGTCCGATGTGACTCTCTGCTTTCAGGGAAGTCAACCCCAAGACAGCGTGACACTGCTGTATCCGGGATGTGGAATAGTACCTGTGGAGCTGGGAGGGGGTGCCGTTGATGTGGAGCAAGACATAGCAGCAGCAGAAGAGGACTCAGCCGAGGAGGTTATGGAAGAGGATGGGGTAGGAGGAGTAGAGGAGGTGGCAGCAGGCCTGCCTGCAAGTCGTGGCGGTGTCACCAACTCCTCTGCAGAGCCACGTATTCCATGCTTGGCAGCCATCACCAGGTTTACCCAATGCGCAGTGTAGGTGATATACCTGCCCTGACCATGCTTTGCAGACCAGTTATCAGTGGTCAGATGGACCCTTGCCCCAGCACTGTGTGCCAGAGATGCCATTAATTCCTTTTGCACAATCGAGTACAGGTTGGGGATTGCCTTTTGTGCAAAGAAATATCGGCCGGGTACCTTCCACTGCGGTGTCCCAATAGCTACAAATTTTTTGAACGCAACAGACTCCACCAGCTTGTATGGTAAAAGCTGGCGGGCTAAGAGTTCAGACAAGCCAGCTGTCAGTTGCCGGGCAAGGGGGTGACTTTGTGACATTGGCTTCTTACGCTCAAAAATGTCCTTGACAGACACCTGACTGTTGGCAGATGAGCAGGGACTGCTCAGGGCGAGACACGGAGTGGCGGATGGTTGAGAGGGGGCAAGCAGGGCAGCAGTGGTTGATGTGGCTGAAGATGCTGGACCAGGAGGAGGATGGCAGCTTTGACTTTGTGTGCTGCTTGTACTCATGTGTTGATCCCATAGGCGTTTGTGATGTGACATCATGTGCCTTCGCAAATAAGTTGTAACTAGGTGGGTGTTGGACTTCCCACGACTCAGTTTCTTTTCAAACAGGTTGCAAATGGCATCACTGTTGTCACAGGCAGACACACAGAGCTTCTAACAGAGTAATAGGGCTCGGAAAAGGTATTAATTTATTTTTTATTTAATTTGTGCCACCTTTTGAAATTGTTTTCAACCCTTAAATCTCCTGATGATATTTTTTTATTGTTTCAGTTCTCTTGATATAACCATAATTTATACTTTCATATATTTATGAGTTCCCTTTCAATTTGAAAGGGAACTCATAAATATATGAAAGTATAAATTTGTTCTAATATGGGAGATTAGAGCTGCTTCTTGATGATTTTTAACAATAGGATACCCCAAGCATCCTTCGCCAAATCTCAGACCGAGGAAATGTGTCAATCTTCATCTGTAGTGAATTCATAATTGAAATAGGCATTTGAAATTGCATACATATTTGTAAGTAACCTATTTTTGGCAACAAAGTCATCTTGGTGGCTATCATTCTTCCCACCCATGAGATTTTCAAACCCTTCCATTTCTTAATTATTTCCTCAACATTCTTACAGACCTTTTTATAATTAGTACTGATCAAGTTATTTAATTCTTTGTGTAAGGTAATCCCTAAAAATTCAATTGCATCTTGCCATTTACCCCGATATTTATTTTTTTGTATTCTTAAGTCATCATCCAACATATTAAATGGCATAAATTCTGATTTTTACAAATTTTATTTCAAATTGGAAACCTTACTATATTCTGCAATTAAGGCAAAAAGTGTTTTCCAAGGAGGAAGATGGCTGTTCCACTGTAACTATTATATCATCTGCGAAGAGCTGAGATTTTATGTTGTTTAATTCCTACTTGTATTCCTTTTATTTCCTCAGCATTCTAAATCTTTACTAATAAGTGTTCAAGTGACAGTGTAAATATTGAGGGGGACAGGGGGCATCCCTGTCTCATCCTGTTAGAAATGCCATAATGACTTGAGGAGTAGCCTATCCCTCTGACAGAGGCGGTTGGGGATCCATATAATGCTGGTATGGCTCATGATCCAAATTTGCCATTTCCAAATTTGTACAGTGTTGAATCCATGAATCTCCAACCGACCCTGTCAAAGGCCTTCTCCGCGTCCATACCCAGAAATACCAAAGTTATTTGTTTGCTCTTGATATAGGAAATCAAATTAATAAACATCTTGACCCCATCTGGACCTTGTCTGTTGGGGATAAATCACTTTTGTTATATTGACACCAATCTCCCCAACATAGAGCCCAATCTACTCGCCAGTATTTTAGCATTTATTTTGACATCTTTGTTGAGGAGATAGATGGGTCGAAAGTTTTTACATTTGGGATATTTTAATTCCTCTTTTGGTATGGTTACTATATCAGCCTTCAACATTTCTGGAGGGATAATATCTTTTATCTGATTAAAGGTGTCTTTTAACAGTTCAACCAACTCTTCCTGGCATATTCTATAATACAGACTCCTGTAACCATCTGGGCCTGGTGAAGATCCCAACCGTAAATCAGCTATGACTTCATGGACTTCTTTAGTTGAAATTTCTCTATTCAAGATTGCTAGCTCTTCTTCTGTTATTTTTGGTAGATTTACCTTATCTAAGATCTTTTTTATCTCATCTTTTGTTGGTTTTATAAATTATTTTGTCTCTTTTCGATTATATAATCATTGGTAGTATTGTGCAAAGTTTTCCCCAATATATTTCGGATTAGTTATATCAATCATTCTATTAGTTAAAGCAAAGATACTTTTATTAAAACAACAGGATTGTGATCAGACAAAGCTCCAAGCTCTTTCAATAGCTTCCAGTTCAGTAAAATCTAAGAAACAAAATCTATAATTGAGTATGATAAGTGTGAACTTGAATGCTGAGTTTATTACCTACCTCTAAAATGTTTAGCTCTCCAAGGTTTTAAAACTTGATTATTGTCTTTTTTCCTAGTTTGTCATGTAAAGGTTCTAATGTGCTGGGGCCATATGCTATGGATAATGTAAGAGAGCAAGACAATGCTGACATCATTCAGTTTCTTAGTATACGTTTTAATAGTTACATAGTAGTTACATAGTAATTGAGGTTGAAAAAATACTTTTAGCCCATCAAGTTCAACCTTTTAAGATCTCCTCTGATCTGCAATTTGCGGCTTAATTGTTAATTGATCCAGAGGAACGCAAACAGAAAAAAACTCAAGTGAAAATTTGAAGATAGTCTCAAAAGGGAAAAAAATGAATTCCTTCCTGATGCCAAATACTTGTGATTGGACTCCTTCCTGGATCAATACTCCCTCTCTAATTAACCAGGATAACCCTGAATGTCCTTTTTATTTAAAAATATACCCAATCCCTTTTTACAATTATCTATTGAATCCACTGTCACCACCACCCTTGGTAGAGAATTCCACAGATTAATCACCCTTACTGTGAAGAAGCCTTTCCTTTCTTTAAGGTGGAGTCTTTTAACTTCTAACCTCAAAGGATGTCACCTTGTCAGTTGGAAACCTCTTGGCACAAAAATCTTTCTTGACAAATCTTTATAGTGACTCTAGACGTATTTATATAGAGTAATCATATGCCCTCTTAGACATCTTTTTTCCTAGAGAAAATAAGTTTAATTTAATTAGTATTTATTCATAACTTAGCCCCTCCATTCCCCTTATTAGTTTTGTTTTGCTGTACTTTTTCCAATTCTAAAATATCCTTTTTATGAAGTGGTGCCCAAAACGGAACTCCATATTCCAAATGAGAGTGTAATAGGGATTTCTATAGTGGCAGAATTTTTTTCTATTTTTCCTACCCATATGCATAACCTTACATTTATTAATATTAAATCTCATCTGCCATTTGATTACCTATTTCTCTAATGTATGCAAATCCCTTTGGAGGGAAAGTACATCATTATCTGATGTAATTACCTTGCCCAAATTAGTGTCATCAGCAAACATGGAGACAATACTTCCCAGTCCTACTTCTAAGTCCAATCTGATAATGTTCCATTTACAACAACCCTTTGCTTCCTGTCTTTTAGCCAGCTCTCAATCTATGTGCATATATTTACTCCAATTCCTGTATCCCTTAGTTTGCACAATAGTCTCCCATGTGGCACTGTATCAAAATCCTTTGCAAAATCTAAAAAGACTACATCCACTGAGTTGCCTTGATCCAAGTTCCTACTAAACTCTTCATAGAAACTAATTAGACTTGTTTGACATGCCATATCCCTCATAAATCCAGGTTGACTCCTACTTATAATCCTGTTTGAATAGACATATTTTTGTTTATTATCCCTTATTAACCATTCTAAAAGCTCTCCCACTACAGAAGTGAGGCTTACAGGTCTATAATCCCGGAATTCCTCTTGCTCCCTTCCTAAATATAGGTATCACTCCTTCTTTTCTCCAGTCATCTGGTAGTGACCCAGTGTTGCGTGAATCTTGAAAAATTTAATATAATGGTTTGGCTATTACAAAACCAAGTTCTCTCCCAGTTCTTTATTAACATTTATTTTCTCCAACCTCTTTTGGATTTCTTCCTGCGTTAACCAATTATTTGGTGAAGGTAGTGTAGCCCCATTATGTTGCAGTTACCTAACCCGTGGTACCTCTTTTGTGTATACAGAAGAAAAGAAGCTATTTAGCTTATCTGCTTTTTCCTGGTCACTAATTGGCAGATGGCCTGTTTCACATTGTAATGCTCCTATAGCTTCCTTCCGGTCCTTCTTCCCATTAATATACTTAATAAATATTTTAGGGTTAGTCTTATTCTCCTTTGCAACAAATTTTTCATTTTCTATTTTAGCCAGTCTAATAGCCTTGTTGCAAGCCGTGTTAGTTTCCTTGTACCCACGTAAAGCAGTCTCTGTCCCCTCTTGTCTGTATAATTTAAAAGCCTGTTTTTTACTCTGTATCTTGATCTTTAAATCATTGTTAAGTCATGTTGCATGTGATTTACTCCTTTTACTTTTATTTCAACATGGTATATGCCGATGTGTACATATATTTAGTAAGGATTTAAATTTTGTCCATTTATGTTCAATATTTGTTTGTCCCAGTCTATATGTTGTATTGCTGCCCTTAGACCAATAAAATCTGCCTTTTTAACATTAAGAGTTTTTGTTGACCACTTACAGTTTTGTTTTTGTAATTCAATCTCAAATGAGACTGTGTTGTGATCACTGTTTCCCAAAGGTTGCCAACCTTTGAAACCATATCAATATTATTTGTGATAACTAAATCCAAGATAGCCTCATTTTTAGTAGGTTCTTGTACAATCTGGGCCATATAATGATCCCTGAGTGTACTCAAGAACCTGCCCCCCTTACCCGTACTGCTGGTTTCACTCCTCCAGTGTAATTGAAATCTCCCATTATTAGAACTTGACCATGCTTAGCTGCATTTCCAATCTGTAATAATAATTGCATTTTCTCATTTTCAATTATATTTGGGTGTTTATAGCATACTCCTACCAATATTATTTTGGAATTTGCTGCTCCGTATTTTACTCTACCCACAAACATTCAATATTATCACTAGTTCCAGCATAAATATCTTCTGAGACCATAGGCCTACATTCAGGCTTTACAAAAATCTTTCCTCCCCTTTTACCATTGCCATATCTTTCCAAATAGGTTATAACCATCCAGATTAACAGTCCAGTCATGAGAGTCATCCCACCGTGTTTCAGTAATGCCTATTAAATCCCATTTCTCATTAACTGCTAATAATTCTAACTCTCCCATTTTTCCTGGCAAGCTTCTGGCATTAGCAAGTATACACCTTATGTTATGAGTCTGTAGTTCTTAAGTGCCTGCCACTATGCTTGACTTAATTAGCAGTTCTTCCCTATAAACTATACTAACTCTCCCACATCTCTTCCCACATGACTAGTTAATTCATTTCTTACCCCCTCTACTCTTACAACCCTATTACTTCTATCTAGTCCCTCCCCCCACCTTAAAAACACCTCCAGCCGTTCTACCATCCTATCCCCTAGCACAAAAGCTCCTTGATCATTAAGGTGCAATCCATATCTGCTATAGAGATTGTACCAAAGTGAGAAGGCAGTCCAATGCTCTAAAAACCCAAACCCCTCCTTAGTGCACCCCCCCTCCCCCCACTCACACACACACACTTTTTTAGCTACACATTACCCTCCCTAAGCTCCATCTATGTCACTGGGGTAGCACGTGGCAATGGTAGCATCAGAAAATACTACCTTGGAGCTCCTTGCCTAAAGCTTATTCCCTAGTTCCCTAAAATCATTCTTTAGTTCACTCCATCTTCCACTAACTTTGTCATTGGTACTAATATGTACCAAAACCGCTGGTTAATTTCCAGACCTTCCCAATAATTTATCTACCCGATCCACAACATGCCAAACCTTGCTGATTAATGAAACATACAGCATCATTTTTATTGTGCTATGTTTAGGACACATTAGAAAAGTGTACCATACCAACTAAGTGCCTCTCACCTGATAATATAAATCAATAGTTTATTTTTCTTATTAGATTACATCAGGCATATCCATGTGTCTATATACTAATAAGTGCATAAACTGTACTACATTAAGGGAAGGCAATACCTACGCTTTGCTAGTTAATTTTTTGATATCCAAGTTAAAAATAAATATATGTATAAGGAAGTCATGTTCACACTGACTGATGTTTATCTTTTTTTTTTCTTACAGATAGTGACATTTGCCAAAAATGTGCAGAAGATGCATGGCCAAATGAGAAAAGGGATCGATGTATTTTAAAAGCCATTGAATTTCTTTCCTACACAAATGATCATCTAGTAATTCTATTTTCATTTGTGTCAGTTTCTTTCACCATTTTAACCGCAATTATTTTGGGGATTTTTTTATTTTTCCTTGACACTCCTATTGTGAAAGCTAATAACCAAAATCTCAGCTTTCTTCTCCTTGTCTCCATCATCCTGAGTTATCTGTGTGTCTTCTTGTTCATTGGTCGTCCTGTGGATATAACCTGCCAGCTTCGTCAAATCTCTTTTGGAATCATATTCTCTGTAGCTGTGTCTTCTTTGTTGGCCAAGACTATCATGGTTGGCATTGCTTTCAAAGCCTCCAAACCTGGCAGAAATTGGAAAAAATGGATGAGCATCAAACTGTCCAATCTTGTAGTCATATTTTTTTCATCAATTCAAGTTATTATTTGTGTGAGTTGGTTGGTGATTTCCCCTCCTTTCCAAGAGTTGAACATGCACTCTGACCCTGGAAAGATCATTGTACAATGTAATGAGGGGTCTGTATTAGCTTTCTATTCTGTCCTGGGGTACATGGGACTGCTGGCAGCTGTAAGTTTTGTCATAGCTTTCTATACTAGGACATTACCAGACAGCTTTAATGAGGCAAAGTACATCACATTCAGCATGTTGGTGTTCTACAGTGTTTGGATTGCAATGATCCCGGCTTATCTGAGCACCAAAGGAAAACAAATGGTGGCTGTAGAGATATTTGCTATATTGGCTTCAAATACTGGACTTCTAGGCTGTATATTTTTTCCAAAATGTTATATTATTTTGTTTAAACCTGAAATAAACACAAAAACACATTTACTTTGTAAAGTTAAAAAATAATGTTAATCATGTTTTTTTATTTCTTGTTTCTCATTTGTGTAGAAATCCACTTTTGGACAATAACTTTAATCTGACAGGTTATTGCCCCCACATCTTTCAAAGATAAAACATACACACTTCAGTAAGCCTTTGCAAATTGTTAAAATATTTATCTATTTTTTTGGGTCTTTGCATCTGTTTATTTACTGTTTAATAAGTCTCTACTTTTAAGGCCGTGTAGGTTGTAGTTTGGGGAGTACTTATATTGCCAATTTACGAACCGGTTTAAATAGAAGCTTTATCTATAAATAACATACATAAAATATAGATATATCATTGTTTGGTTCCAGTTGAGACTAGAAGAATGATGATTGGTAATACTTTCTTTATCCTTTATGTATGAAGCCTATATCATTGATAGGTATCCCTCAATAAAGACAGCCAGTAGGACAAAACACATGAGGTTATTGTGGTAAAGAACTGCGTATACAACTCTGCTTTAATATGGCTAGTAAAACATGGCTGATGGCTAGTAAAACAGAATCAGACAGTGAGAAGGGGTTCCAGGTGGATTAAATTGTTATTCACTACTACAGAAGGTCAATTATAATTCATAGCTGTGGATGGGTTAAATAATATATTCAAAGCCTAATTTTATCTTATCTTTGTGAGCTTACATGTAGCTGTTTTTAAAAAATTGTATCCATAAGTCATGCTACACTATGAGGCTATTTTCTGCATGTGTTTGTGTCTGGTTTGTATTCGTGGAGTTGAGTTTTTCCCTAAAGAAGACCAACAGCACCAGCAAAGATCCATAACAAATTATGGCAGTGTAACATCACAGTTTTTCACTTTCTTGGATTATCTCCAATAAGCAGATATTATAGTTGGTTTCATATTAAATATATTTATATATTGAATATTTCAGTAATCTATTATAATTTAGGTTGTAGCCTTTTTCTCACTTAGGTCTATGTTTATCAAACAACCTATGTTAAAATGATATATGTACCAATGTATTCATCAAATGGCCGTGCAATGCATATGCAATTTAAACACACACATTCAGACTGCTATTCTTTATTGATAAATATCCCTGTAAAAATTATACAGTCCTCATATTTTTCAAAATATGTATTTGGATTTTTGTGTACTAATTTGCCAATTATCATGTGCACGCAATTCTCTAACATAAGTAGTGATGAATTAAGGGAAATATGTGATTTGCATTTTATGCTGTTATTGATAAACACGTATATTTTACTTACTAAATTTTTAATTTTGTATGCTAGTGGTATTCCTGTTTCAATGTACATAAGGAATATGCCTGTTTCTGTGTTTCTTTATCACTTCCTTTTTGTAAGTGAATACATTTAAATATATACACAATAAAATAAATTAAAAATAATTATAGGTATCTAGTCTAAAGATGCTCTAAATGTAGCCCAGGAAAGAAGGAAAGCAAAGGGTAGTGGAGATAGAAAAAGATTTGTCCAAATGAATGCAGAATTCCAGCGGATAGCAAGAGTAGACAAGGAGATGTTCTATAATGAGTGATATAAAGAGATAGAAGAAGATAATAGAATCTGAAAGTCAAGAGATCTCTTCAAGAAAATCTCAAAGTAGCCTTTCATGCCAAAGTAGACGTGATAATAGACAGAAATGGTAGGGACTTAAGCAAAGATATTACACTATCAACAAAGGTCCACATAGTCAGAAATATGAGAGATGGACAATAAAGAAGATTGAGTGCCTTAGAATTGATGCCTTCAAATAGTCGGGTTAGTGAAAACTACTTACAGCCCTATTAAACTCCAAGCCAGTAACCCCAATGTGAAGCCCCCAATGGCTGCAGGCTTGAAATTTGGCAGAGTTGTGATGATATTAAATTAGAATGGGCTACAAGCTACGGGCTTGAGACGCAAATCATTGCTCATTTGTAGAACGTTAGATTTGCGGCCTTGCGGATGATCAATTAGTGTAGACCGCAGTTACAGGTTTAGACGGAGCCAATGGAAAAAGAGATTGTTAGCGTTACGTCACTGAAAAAGGGGAGGATAGATTTCAAAGTCCTACGTGCTTCAATTACAAGTTGCCATCGGACCCACATTCCACAATAATGCAATATTAATGAAGCCGTAAATAGGATATTCTATTACATTCAAA
The DNA here is from genome assembly GCA_027410445.1 of Discoglossus pictus. Lineage (NCBI taxonomy): Eukaryota > Metazoa > Chordata > Amphibia > Anura > Alytidae > Discoglossus > Discoglossus pictus. The sequence goes on from CM050169.1 coordinate 113,046,684, forward strand.
TTACAATATATGTATTAACACATTGATTGCCGGGATCGATATAACACAGAAATTAAACATGAACAAAAGTTATTTTTTTAAACGATTTGCGAGCTTGAGTATGTTGTGCTATTAATTCTAAGACCTAACATCACTTTCCCTTTTAATTAAAGTACAGTAGAGTGTTTTTATTTGCATTTACGGGGCTACGTATTGGTCTTTACCCCTCTTGTGAGACCTCTCCAGCAAACGTTGGGCTTTGGGCTCCAATTGCGTGTTACGGGATAGCTCGCAGGTGACTTTGTTGCAATTTAATAGCATGATTGGAATTGTAGCGGTTACAGACTTGAGAGAACAAAGGATTTGTTGCTGCGAAGTTCAACGTCCAGTAGGCATCTTTTGGCCCTGCTGCGTTCTTACCCGTAAGTCGTCTGTGGCCTGCGTTACTGGGCTAATTTAATAGTCGGAAGTCCTACTGTCAATGTTATGGGATATGTTTTAACATCTAGCCACAATTTAATGAGGCTGCTAGAGTCCCTTGGACTGTAAGAATATCCAACCAATGAATAATACAGGGATACCAACAAAGACTGAAATATTCTACAAATCAAAATATGTATATGCATATTTTAAGCTATTGTTATCAATAAAAGTTATGAGAAGTTTTAACAGTATTAAACAGTATTAAACCTAAAATGTATGAATCTGGATAATTATTTGACATTTTCATATTGAAAAGAGTAATTACATGGATATATAATATTGCAAAAAAGCTAAGGCAGTTAAATAAGAAGCAAAATTTTGATACATGAAAAATAATAATGAAATCCATCTTACGTAAATATTGTAAAATAACATGTGCTTAAACTCTTAATAATATAAAAATACTGTACGTTTACCTCAAAGAAAGTGACTTGCAACTGTAGACACTGTGGCCCCTATTTAATTCCAAGTCAGTAATTACCTTCAAACTAAACTTTTGGCTGCATGTTAAAAAATGTTTACAGTATATATATACAATATAGATGTATTTACTTGACTCAAGTACGCGATTACATGCTCACAGCCCAACACGCAAACCATGAACCCATACGTAGCATTTCAGGACATGATCATGAACAATTAAGCTAGCACATAAATTGCAATTTAGACAGAGCCAATAGTAAATGACACTGTCATTATGACTTTAGTAAAACATGGAGTATAAACTACAATCAATAGTGTTTAGAAGTCCGATTTGCAATTGGACTCGCAATCCAGAAATGTAGAAATCAATAAAAATCAATAAATCAACTGTTCTAGTCCATGCGAGTTCCATGATATGTATTACCTTCTTCGTTTTTTTTTTTGCTTAAGTTTATACAAATAACAAACAAATATTACAAAATTGTACAAAACACAAATATACAATTACAAAATATACTACAGTCAAACAAAAACGAAAAAAGGATTATGTCTAATGAGTTAATGAATGGAAATAATTATCCCAAATCAACCAACTATTGAACCTAGATAAAACAATGCCCATGTCATATAGATTTCTTTCTAATTCTTTGTTCTTTTTAAAAGTTGTTATTACTTTATTCAGTGATGGAATAAGTTCTGATTTCCAATGTTTGGCTCTTAAGCCATTTAACTACTGAGACTACCTGTATAATTAAAGCTTGTTCTTCAATCTTAAGCCTATTGTGCATGATATGGAGAATAACCATTTCACATGACGACTTTTAGAAATATAAGCAAAAGTCGAAATCCAAAGTTTCTTAATGGGGTCACAGTGCCACCAAATATATTTGTGTATCCCCTGTTGACTACAAAGCCTCCAACAAAGCCGATTATTAGAATTGTTGTTAATTATTGCTATTTTTACTGGGACATTATACCACCTCTGCATCACTCTGAAATTGACTTCTCTATATGCTTGATATTTAATAATGTTCTGTGACAGCGCAAACGCTCTAGACCAAGTTTCCAGGTCAATTAAGTTATTACATTCTTTTTCCCATTTAAACATACCTGGAGATTTTTTAAACATATCCTGTTTTCTTAATATCTCATAGCATTTGGAAATTATATCTTTCCTGTCATTATAAAGTGCTAACTTTTCGAAATTGGTTAAGGATCTGTTTGAGGTAATTAAATATTTTGATTTTAAAATAGCATTTTTAACTCTCTCATATTCCAACCATTTAGACGATGGGAAAATAAATTCAGCACATAACTTGGAAAAAGACTTAAGTACACCTTTATCGAACAGATCTCCCAATGTCTGTATATTCCAATTACCCCAATTGCGAAGACAAGCCAAATTAAGAACATTACTTAAACCTAACAATGACATTTCCGAAGACGGAATTGTCAAAAGGTTTAATTTTTTGTTCCATTTAAACCAAAATGTAAGTCCTGTTTTAATTATTATTGACGTAATTTTATTATTGGGAAATGTATCGTACCAAAGCCAATCCCTTAATGATTAGTCCTTAGCTAAGCGTTGTTCTATTGTTATCCAATTATTTTGTTTTGTTTTAGCAGACCAGGGTATAAAATGAGATAGCATGGCAGCCATATAATATTCTTCAACACAAGGGGACGCAATACCTCCTTTTAAAAGCTCTTCCTAACAATCCTTGATTTAATTATAGATTTTTTCCCATTATGTGTAAATTAATCGATCAAAGTTTGGTATTTAGTTTCAGGAACGGATAAAGGCAAACATCTAAATAAATAATTTTTTTGCAGTAATATAGACATCTTCATGGCTGCTATTCTACCTAGCTAGGATAACCTATTTGATCTCCAATTTATTAGTTAATTTTTAATTTAGTCATATAATTTTGAAAGATTTATTTTAATTAAGTCCTCCAACTTTTCAGAAAATTCTATTCCCAAATAATTGATTTTATTTAACTCCCAATCAATTTCCCAAATGTTTTTCAGGGAGATTATTTCGTCTTCATCTATATTTTAAGTTAATACTTCCGTCTTTGACCAGTTTATTTTGTAGTAAGAAATTAAAACAAATTAATTTATTTAATCCTGAATCTGTAGTAAAGACTCTCTAGGTTCGGCTATAGTTAATATCACATCATCAGCATATACCATGTTTTTATGCTCAAAATTACCAATTCTAATTCCATGAATTTTATTATTCATTCTCATGGCTTCTGCCAAAGGTTCCATCATCAAAACAAACATTTAAGGAGATAATGGACAACCCTGAAGGGTCCCAATGGTAATGGAGAAAGTGTTTGTTCTAAGGCCATTTCCTACAACACAGGCAGTGGGGTTTGAATATAAAGCCCCTATAGATTGCACTCCAAAGTCTTCAAAACCGAATTTTAGTAATACTTGATTCATAAAATCCCAGTTTAGCCTGTCAAAGGAAGGTTTATGGTTATCTTTACACAAAGAAATTACATCAATTAATCTCCTTGTATTATCAGCACCCTGCCTATCTTGTAAAAAAACAGATTGATTCATGTTTATTAATTTACCACGGCACAAATTCAGTCTTTAAACTAACATTTTTGCATATAATTTTATATCTGTGTTCATTAAAGATATCGGTCTATAATTCTTACACCACCTTATGTCTTTATTTTGCTTTGGAATATTGATTATAACTGCCTCTAACATTTCTTTAGGTGCACTCACCTTTCTTTTAATTTCATTAAACACTTCGAATAGATGTTTCATAAGTACCGTCTTAAAGGTTTTGTAATAATAATTTACAAACCCATCAGGACCAGGGGCTGAATTTAACTTTAAATTATCAATTACTTATTCAATCTCTAATATTTTTATTTCACTATTAAGATAAGTCCTCCTTAGTGATTTTGGGAAGCGAAAGACTTTCCAAAAATGTAGTAATATCTTCTATTTTTGGTGTTATAACTGCAGCCTTTTCAATATCGCTAGGATTTGTTAATGTAATCAAGTCCTTCTTTTTATTTTCAATTATTAATTCATCTATTCTATTAATTGATTTATTATTTTTTAATTTCATGGCTAATAGTTTCCCCCCTTTAATATTCAAAAAATATTTTCTCTGTTGAAGTTTCCACAAACTATTATCAATATTTTTTTGGACAATTTTGTTTATTCCATTTTTTACTTTTCTAATCTCCTTACTCTGAAGGGGATAATTAATTTTGTCTTTCAAGGTTTGCTAATTGTGAATATAAGTCTCGAAGTGAGAGACCACTCTATTTCCTTCTGTGTGAACCCTATGGGCCTCATTCTATTACCGGCCGTAAATCGGCCGTAAGGCTGCGATTCCTTGCGGGGGTTCTGTTAACTTGCGATTCTATTATACGGCCCCGCAAGGATCTCCTCTTACGGCCGGCCGCATATCTTGGAACCGGCCGTAAGCTCAGAAATATAAAAACGCAAAAATAAATTCAAGCCTGCACTGTACAGCTCTGTAAATGCTAGGGATCATATTGGGGGACATGAGGATTAAAAGTAACCCACTCTCAAGCTTGCACATCAGCCCAAACCCGAGTTCAAATTAACACTTTATTTTCCGGCTGCGGCGTGGGCGGGTCTGAGGTGCTCCAAGCACTCTGGACTTTTTACATGGATATTTTACGGATATTAAAAAATATATATTTTACGGATTTGAGTATAGGGTAATTATGTGCTATTTTTGCTAACACCAAATATCACTTTATAGACTTCTCGAAGTGCAGGATGGCTTTATTTGAGCTATTTTATGTGCTTAATTGGTGCTAGCGAGACCTGTTTGCTGCAAGTAAGCTGCGGCTCATTTTTAGCCTTGCAGAGAGGGTTCCCGGAGCAATAGAATAGCAACCAGGCTTTTCTTACGGCCGATTTCCTTGCAGCCGTTTTAGATCAAAGGCTTTCCTCCGGCGTGATCGGCCGCAATGGATAGCAAGGCGCCGGCCGCAAGCCTGCCGGAGTCCCTGGCCGGAGGGGAATAGAATAGCCGTAAAGCTTGCGGCCGGTCCTTGCGGCCCCGCAGCGGCTGCGGCCGTAATAGAATGACATGCTTTATGGGCAATCCAAATCGTTGAGGGTTCAGGAACTGAATTCTCACTAACTTGGAAAAAAATTATATTTCTTCCTGTAATAATATTTGTTTATCTGATTTGTTTAATAATGAAATATCCATTCTATTTCTAGAGTATTTCTTTTGAGTCAAATGATCTTTAATCTGAAGTTCTATCATAGCATGATCAGATCATTTAATTATGTTATTATTGGTAGAGTCTAAAGCTGCCAATGTTTCCAATTCTAGAATAAGACTTATGGCGGTAAGAATAAAACGTATAGTCTCTTGCATTGCCATGACTTAACCGCCATATAACTCAAATCTCACTAAGGATTCATAGAAAGTTCAGCTTTCCTTTTTGTATGCCCGTGTAAATAATATTGATTATTACTTTTCTTGTCTAGAGATACATTCAGTACCATATTAAAATCGCTGCACACAATTAGTTTGCCTACTTTAATATTTTTAACCCGCTTAAGTAATTTGTTTAAGAACCCATTTTGTCTCTCATTGGGTGCATAAATATTTACTATAGTGTAATTTAGCTGGTTGATTTTCCCGGCCCATATAACAAATCTCCCTCCCAAGTCTACTTCTCTATATTTCTCACGAACGTTAATATTTTCACTGAACAAGATCGATACTCCAGGCAACTTCTTTTTATATGTTGAATCGACCTTAGTAGTAAAAAAAATATCATTCCAGAAAGGGACTTTATCTATTTGCCAATGCGTTTCCTGTACACAAGCAACGTCAGCTTGAATTTTTCGAAATTGGTCTATTAAAACTCGCTTCTTAAATACAGAGTTCCATCCTTGAACATTCTGTGACACTATCTTAAATCCCATCCAAACAAACAAAAGTACCCCTTAGGGTACCATTTTTGCTAAAAAAAACAACCTTTCTATGCCATCCAAAATTCAACATAATCTTAAAATTGAATACCTGAACATTGAAAATTTTACAACTATTCCACATAAAAACATACACATCTTCATACAAAACCAAAACATGGTATACCCAACCAAAAGACAGATGATTATTAGTCTATTGGTTAATTTGGCTAGACCAATCTACGTCTAGCAGCCCCAACATGGTAGCCCACCCCAAAACGCCATTCGTTCTCTTCTGTATATATTATCAGGAGAAAGCAGAGAAGGAAACCCTTTTAACCAGTAGTGGAAACAGAAAGGGAAAGTATGGGGAGCAAGAGGGGAGAGAGAAATGGAGGGGGAGAGGGAGAATTTTTTTTTTTTAAATATATATAAATTGACTACTACAAATTTTCTCTTTTCTCCCTTTTTTTCCCTTTCCCCTTCTCTCCCATCACCTAGTTACCCCAGACATTTTAACACTTCTTTTTCTTCCCTCTACCTTCCCTTCTATTATTTATCATTAACTAAATCTTTATCTAAGTCCTACTATTTGTAAGTTGGATCAAAAATGTATCCAACTTTCCTATTATCAATCAGTGATTTTTCTGTGAATTTAAAGTATTATTTATAGTGTAAAGTGTATATCTAACTTTACTAGCAGTATCTTATTTTTCTTTACCTTACTCTTTTTCCTTAATTCCCGTCAACTACCCCTTTATTTTACTCTCCTCCTCTCCTTTGTAAGTGAATGATTGCTAAATAGTGATATTTGTGAAGTGTCCCATTAAATATGATTCCTCCCCAAAGACAAAACTTTAGGGAAAAAAAGCTTTTTTTTTCCTTCACTCTTTCGCCCAAGCATAGTGTTTCCCTCCTCTCCTCCCTTCCTCTCCTCCCTCCATCCTCCTCTACACCACTATATCCCCAACAACCTTTCCCTATTTCCTTTTCCACTCTAAAAGTTGAAGATTTTGTAAATTAGCAACAGTTTCCTTAACAGATTCCACAAAAGGTATGTTACATTCCCTAAACAAAGTTTCCCCCTCTCCCACCGAATTAGCATTTTTTTTCTGTTTATCTTTAAAAATGATCAATTTAGTTGGAAAAGCCCATTTATATAGAATATTTTCTTTACGTAAAGTAATTTCTTGAAACTTTCTACATTTTGTTAAAGTCTCTCCAGAGAGATCTGTAAAAATAATCAGATTTTCAAACGGTGGATCAAATTTAGTTTTCGACCACGATGCTTTTAACACTGCTTCTTTATATTCAAAGAAGTGTTTGAATCTGCTCTAAGTCAGTGCACAGTTTCTGTCTGCATTAATCAGTGTACAGGTGAGAGTGGGTGTGGCTTGGCCTGTGTAGTTATATCTGGGTGAATTTGTGTGAGTTTCTGTTTGAATCTGCTCTAAGTCAGTGCAGAGTTTGTCTGCATTAATCAGTGTACAGGTGAGAGTGGGTGTGGCTTGGTCTGTGTAGTTATATCTGGGTGCATTTGTGTGAGTTTCTGTTTGAATCTGCTCTAAGTCAGTGCACAGTTTGTCTGCATTAATCAGTGTACAGGTGAGAGTGGGTGTGGCTTGGTCTGTGTAGTTATATCTGGGTGCATTTGTGTGAGGTCTGGTTTGAATCCGCTCTGTAAGTCAGTGCACAGTTTTCTGTCTGTTGCATTAATCAGAGTACAGGTGATAGTGGGTGTGGCTTGGCCTGTGTAGTTATATCTGGGTGAATTTGTGTGAGTTTCTGTTTGAATCCGCTCTGTAAGTCAGTGCACAGTTTCTGTCTGTTGCATTAATCAGAGTACAGGTGAGAGTGGGTGTGGCCTGGTCTGTGTAGTTATATCTGGGTGCATTTGTGTGAGTTTCTGTTTGAATCCGCTCTAAGTCAGTGCACAGTTTCTGTCTGTTGCATAAATCAGTGTACAGGTGAGAGTGGGTGTGGCTTGGCCTGTGTAGTTATATCTGGGTGCATTTGTGTGAGGTTTGGTTTGAATCCGCTCTGTAAGTCAGTGCACAGTTTCTGTCTGCATTAATCAGTGTACAGGTGAGAGTGGGTGTGGCTTGGCCTGTGTAGTTATATCTGGGTGAATTTGTGTGAGTTCTGTTTGAATCTGCTCTAAGTCAGTGCAGAGTTTTCTGTCTGTTGCATTAATCAGAGTACAGGTGAGTGTGGGTGTGGCTTGGGCTGTGTAAGTTATATCTGTGTGTATTTTGTTGTTTTCTGTTGAATCGGTTCTGTGGGGCAGGACCGTGTTTTCTATCCTGTGCTCTTTTATCATTGTACAGGCAAGTAGGCGGGGTCTATTTTAACAAGGGAAGGGAGAGCTTGGGAGCTTGAAATCATTTCTAGTATAAGTGTAGTTGGTGTGTAGGAGATTAAATAAAAGGAGGAAATCCAAATAAGGGGTATTATAAGAAAAAACAGAAAACAAACGTACATATTGTTTCTGTTTTGTTTGGTTTAAGGTGTGGAAAATAAATCTTTATACAAATACATTGATTTGTTTTCTCACTGTATTTTTGTAACTGATAATCACGAGTCAGTCCAGTGGAAACCTCACTCAGTGTACATCCTGCCAAATGTATGCACTACTGGAACAGATGATCCAGGGTCCATACATCGGTGACAGGTGTGAGCATGTTGCCTCTTTGGAAGCTCAAATTGAAGATCTGGAGAGGAGAAATGCAGCACTTAGTGATATTGCTCCACTGGAAAGGGAGTTGGTGCTCACGGAGCACAGTTTAGCTGGGCCTAGTATGGAGGGAGGAGCTGGGGCTAGTGAGGATGGCCAGGGAGGTAGCTGGGTTACAGTTAGAAGGGGAATCAGGGGGTACAGGAGGAGGCAGGCCAGTTCTGAGTTGGCAAACACCAACAGATTTGCGAGATTGAGTGAAACTGTTGGGGATGTCCATTCAGGAATGGCAATGCCAGATAGAGCTGTTCCCTCTAACAGCCGGGAGAACAGTTCTACTGGAGGAGAGGGAGGGCAGAATAGGCAAAGCAACAGACATGTTTTGGTGGTAGGGGACTCTATTATTAGGAAGGTAGACAGGGTTATTTGTCACCCAGATCCCAGCAATCAAACAGTTTGCTGTCTCCCGGGTGCTCAGGTTCGGCATGTTGTGGATCGGGTGGATAAATTATTGGGAGGGGCTGGTAATGAACCGGCGGTCTTGGTACACATTGGTACCAATGACAAAGTTAGTGGAAGATGGAGCATCCTAAAGAATTATTTTAGAGAATTAGGGAATAAGCTTAAAGCAAGGACCTCCAAGGTAGTATTTTCTGAGATACTACCAGTGCCACGTGCTAGCCCAGGGAGGCAGAAGGAGCTTAGGGAGGTTAATGCGTGCCTAAAAAAGTGGTGCAGTGCAGAGGGTTTTGGGTTTTTAGAGCACTGGGCTAACTTCTCACTTGGGTACAATCTCTATAGCAGGGATGGATTGCACCTTAATGATGAGGGCGCTTTTGTGCTAGGGGATAGGATGGTAGAACGGCTGGGGGAGTTTTTAAACTTGTAGGTGGGGGGGAGGGACTATATAAAAGTATTGGGGTAAATAGGGTAGAGAGGAAAAGGGATGAATTATTTACCCATGGGGGAGGAGAAGGGGGGAGGGTTACAATAGAAAGTAGGGAGGTATTAATAGGGGCCTCAAATACAGTGGCAGGCACTTCACAACAGCAGAGCCATAGCAACATAAAGTGTATGATTGCAAACGCAAGAAGTTTGCCTGGGAAAACGGATGAGCTAGAAATATTAGCAGTACAAGAAAAATGGGGCTTAATAGGCATTACGGAAACATGGTGGGATGAATCTCATGACTGGACATTTAATCTGGATGGTTATAACCTATTTAGGAAAGATAGGGGAAATGGTAAAAGAGGAGGAGGGATCTGTCTTTATGTTAAGCCTGAATTTAAGCCTATAGTTAGAGAAGATATTTATGCTGGCACTAACGGCATCATTGAATCCTTGTGGGTTGAGCTAAATAGTGGAGGAGCTTATTCTAAACGCATATTGGTGGGAGTATGCTATAAACCCCCAAATATAGCTGAAAGTGAGGAAATACAATTATTGTTACAGATTGGAAATGCAGCTAAGCATGGGCAAGTCCTAATAATGGGAGACTTTAATTACCCTGATATAAACTGGATAAACGAGACCAGCAGCTCAGCTAAGGGGAGCAGGTTCTTGAGTACACTCAGGGATCATTATCTAGCCCAGGTAATACAAGAACCTACTAGAAATGGGGCCATCTTGGATTTAGTCATCACAAGTAATATTGATATAATATCAAATGTAAAAATAGGGGAACCCTTGGGGAACAGTGATCACAACACAGTCTCATTTGAGATTGAATACAAAAAACAGAGTTGTAAGGGGCCAACAAAAACTCTAAATTTTAAAAGGGCTAACTTTAATGGGCTACGGGCAGCAATACAACATATAGACTGGGACAAAGAACTTACAGGGAAGAATACTGAAAATAAATGGACAACATTCAAATCCTTACTAAATAAACATACTCATCAGCATGTACCATGTGGAAATAAAATGAATAGGAGTAAATCACATCCCATGTGGCTTAACAATGACTTAAAGATCATGATGAGGAAAAATAAATATGCATTTAAATTATACAAGAAGGAGGGAACAGAAGCAGCTTTATGTGACTATAAGGAAATCAACAAGGCTTGCAAAAGGGCTATTAGACTGGCTAAAATAGAAAATGAGAAGTCAGTTGCAATGGAAAGTAAGACTAACCCTAAAATATTTTATAAATATATTAATGGGAAGAAGGCCAGGAAGGAATCGATAGGACCATTACAATGTGACACAGGCCATCTGATAATTAGTGACCAGGAAAAGGCAGATGAGCTAAATAGGTTCTTTTTGTCGGTTTACACAAGGGAGGTACCAGTGGTTGGGACACTGCAACATAATGGGGCTACACTACCTTTACTAAATAATTGGTTAACGCAGGAAGAAATACAAAAGAGGTTGGAGAAAATAAATGTTAATAAAGCCCCAGGTCCTGATGGAATACATCCAAGGGTACTGAGGGAGCTGGGTTCTGTAATAGCCAAACCATTATATCTAATCTTTAAAGACTCACTCACTACAGGGTCTCTACCAGATGACTGGAGAAAAGCAGAGGTGATACCTATATTTAAGAAGGGATCTAGAGCAAATCCGGGGAATTATAGACCAGTGAGCCTCACTTCTGTAGTTGGGAAGCTTTTAGAAGGGTTAATAAGGGACAGAATACAAGAATATGTCTATTTGAACAGGATCATAGGTAGCAGTCAACATGGATTTATGAAGGAAAGGTCGTGTCAGACCAATCTAATTAGTTTTTATGAGGAGGTTAGTAGGAACTTGGATCAGGGCAACTCAGTGGATGTAGTCTTTTTAGATTTTTCAAAGGCATTTGATACAGTGCCACATGGAAGACTAGTGAGCAAACTAAGGGATACAGGAATTGCAGTAAATATCTGCTCATGGATCGAGAGCTGGCTAAAAGACAGGACCGATTGGTCTAATGTGATAAGTGGGGTTCCTCAGGGCTCAGTATTGGGTCCTCTCATTTTTAACATATTTATTAATGACATTGAAGTAGGACTCGAATGTAGTGTCTCCATTTTTGCTGATGACACTAAGTTGTGCAAGGTAATAAAATCAGATAATGATGTACTTTCCCTACAAAAGGATTTGCATAAATTAGAGAAATGGGCGGCTAAATGGCAGATGAGATTTAATACAAATAAATGTAAGGTTATACATTTGGGAAGGAACAATAGCCAAGCAATCTATAATTTTAATGGAGCAAATCTAGGGGTATCAGATATTGAAAGGGATTTGGGAGTGCTTGTGGACAACCATCTAGGTAACAGCGCTCAAAGCCAAGCAGCGGCTGCAAAGGCAAATAAAATATTAGCATGTATTAGGAAGGGTATAGAAGCCAGGGAAGCAAATATAATTCTACCACTATACAAATCTCTAGTACGCCCTCATTTGGAATATGGAGTACAATTTTGGGCACCACCTCATAAAAAAGACATTTTAGAGCTGGAAAAAGTACAGAGAAGGGCTACAAAACTAATAAGGGGAATGGAGGGGCTAAGTTATGAAGAAAGACTAACAAAATTAAACTTATTTTTGCTAGAAAAAAGGCGTCTAAGAGGAGATATGATTACGTTATATAAATACATCCAGGGTCAATATAAGGCTTTGTCAAGTGAACTTTTTGTAGGAAGAGATTTTCAACTGACAAGAGGACATCTGTTGAGGTTAGAGGAAAAAAGATTTCACCTTAAACAAAGAAAAGGGTTCTTCACAGTTAGGGTGGTTAAACTGTGGAATTCTCTACCAAAGGAGGTGGTGACAGCGAATTCGATAGACAACTTCAAAAAGGGGTTAGATATATTTCTGAATAAAGAGGGCATTCAAGGCTATCCTAGATAACTAGCAAGGAATATTGATCCAGGGAGAAATTTGATCGCCAGTTTCTGGGGTCAGGAAGGAATTTTGCTTTTTTTCCCCCTTATGGGACAATTGGCAAAGTTTCAATGTTTTTTTTTTTATGTTTGCCTTCCTCTGGATCAATTAACAATAATAATAAATAGTCCAAATTAAAAAGATCAATAGAGATCTAAAAAGGTTGAACTTGATGGACTAACCATTCATCCTCCAATACTATACTATTAATAATTATTTAATCAATAATTTAATTAATAACCTATCCGCATATTGCAAATCAGAGGAGATCTTAACAGGTTGAACTTGATGGACTGAAAGTCTTTTTTCAACCTTAATTACTATGTAACTACTACTATGTAACTATGTAACTATGTAATCTGACTATAACATCTCTAGTTTTAACGTCCTTAAGATCCTTAGGTAATGGGATCCGGTGGATCCGATCTATCATATTCATCCAAGGTTTAGTGGGCTTTACTAGATATGAAAAAAATGCAGTTGCAAAAGCCTTAAGTTCATCAAAATTGAGGGTTTCCAGGATGCCTCGTAATCTCAAGTTATTCCGTCTGGAAAAGTCCTCTGGTTGTGTAGCTTTAATTTCCATACGTTCCATTTTACATTCCAAATCTGCTGAGTAATTAATTACTTTTTGAAATTCTTTAATTACATTTTTTTTTCTAATTCCTCCACTCTATCCAGCCAGCTATTAATAGCTGATTTATTTAGTTGGATTTCCTGTGAAAGGTCAGTTCTTAAAGTAGATTGGAATTCATTATGCAGTTTTTTTCATAACAGAAGTGGTTAGAACTTCGTCTTCCATTGTATCTGCTGATTACACTGATTCATCATTTGTAGACAGTTTTGTTTGGTCTAGTCCCGGCAATGAATAAGTATGCATAGGGGATTCTCTTTGTGAGGAACTCATAGCTCCCAACTTTCCCCTTTGAGGGAATAAAAAGTTGCCGTTGGTACTTTTGGAGCATTCCCAGGGTTTTTCCTAATTTTAGATTTGGATTTAGTAGTGTTGGAATCTTTATCCCTCATACTGCCAGTTAATTCCCTAGGACAAAATACTTCTAGTGAAATATGAATGTCTTGTCCCTTTAAAAAAAAGTGCAAATCAGGTGCAAGTCAGCAATGTAAATAAGTAACTTAATTATCCTTTACACTTCTCCAGGAGCTTATCATGGACAATTTAGAGTTCAGCCAGAAAAGTATATAAGTGTTTATCCCCCACCTCCCAACCTTCCAGTCGGGGGTTCTTACTTGTCTGTCAAATTTTTTCAGACCTTCTGGCACAGTGCCAAACAATTTTATCTCAAGCCCACCTTCTTATGCATCTGTAAGCAGTAAGGGCTAGAAAAAGGTATACATTTTTTTAGGGGTATAGTTCCATAAACTGCTTCTTAACTGCTCTTCTAGAGCTAAAGTGCCAGGAAAGAAGGTTACTAAGACAGGTTACCTCAAAAAAAAAGATGCATATCAGGTGCAAATCAGCAGTATAAATAAGTAGCTTAAATGTCCTTTAAAATTCTCCATTCTAAGGTAGCTTAATATGGACAATTTGGAATATAGCCAGAAAAGTATGTAAATGGCAAACTTTCCTCAGTATGCATATATCATATCATGTCCTTTTAGAAATATAAATTACTGTGGGCTGTTTGTTACTCACAGCCTGAGCATCCACCATCTCCCTTGTGTAGTATTCTGTTTCCTGGGACCGCTCACAGCTCTCCAGCCTCTCCAGTCAGCCCCTCTGGCTAGGCATTCACAGCAATGCTGCAGTGCTGCTCCGTGGACTGTGTCCACCATCAGGAAAGTGAGCTGCCAGCCTGCTCTCCAACTTCCACTTCCTGCATCCGGATCACCTCATCCACTCATCTGCTGCGCCTCACCACTCTGGGTCTGGAGCTTCTCACACAAGATCTCCCAGCAGTGCTGCTCTGAGAACTCTCAGCATTCATGGCGGGCTAACAGCCCTGTCTAGCACAGCATGATGTGCTTCCTGGGCGGGGACTCCCATATGTATTAACTTTTCGACCCCCGGGATCGATATAACACAAAAATAAAACTTAAAAAAATATTTTTTTTATTGCAGGTTAGCGGGTGTGAGACTGTTGTGCAATTAATTATAATGCCTTTCATTGCTTTCCCAGTATTTTTAAGTACAGTAGTTTGTTTTTACTTGCTTTTGCAGTATTCTGAACAGGTGTTTAACCCACTTGCAAGTCCTATCTAGTACTAGTGCACAAGTTTTCTACAACATTTGCCATTCACGAGTTTGAAGGCAATAGATTTTCGATTTTGCATCTTTAGCACTGGTAACATTTACTGGCTTAAAGCATCAAGGAGGAGATAGGACGAAGTTAATTTTTGACAACCACAGTGGTTTCATGACATGTATTAAGCCCTTGAATACTGGATTGTGCATTACCCTGGATTTTGTATCATAAAACAGGGATAATACATATCTTATTTTTTGTTACACATATGTTGATATTGGAGTGTTATGTGTCAAATAGTGTTGAAATGTCATAATTTTGTAGTGCTTTTTGTGCTATACTGTCATTTTAAATGCTTCTGGAGGTCTCAGCAAGGGGTTGAAGACGACTTCCGAGTGATCTTTGGTACATGTAAATCTTTCTTCTGCTTTTTGCAGTTACGGCAGTGCCCTGATTTGTGTGATCTGTAAAACCTTATTAGCATAGGGTTTTCCTGTCAAAGTATAAGGGAATACCTTGTAATTTATTGTCAGTAGAGATTTTTGCCATGCTTTTCGGGTTTGTCATGCAGTTCACTTGTAGCAGATCTCTCTCAATGTTTTAGGGATTGGGGATTAACATAGCTAGGTAGAACTTTCTGTGCTGCTACGGCTCTCGTATTTGCTTTTGTAGAAATTTACATAGGGCCTTGTGTCACTTATAATATTACAATATAATAAAATTCTCATTAATAAATTATTTATAACACTTTTAGTCTACAACATTTTGAATTTAAAAAAATTAATTTGAAACATTTAAAAAAAAAATCTGTTTGAATTTCTTGTACATTTTACAGGTGTAGGAACATTGATCATTGATAAAATAGGATTTATTTATTCTTTCTGATGTTTTTATATTGTGTTTTATTTAAAGTATCATTATATTGATTTATTTGTTGTAATAGTTTGCCAAATTTTTTACATTATTTATTTATAAAATAGAAAAAAGTATTTAACTCTGTTAATCTCCCTTATTCTGTTTCAGATATTGGCTCTTGGAATTTCTCCAGAGTAACTGGGATTGTGGTTTCATCATCTCCTACATTTGAATCATTATGCATATCTGAGAAATGTATTATAATTAACTCCTTCTGTCTTACTGTACATTCTAATTAGTTTCTATATGTAAAAAATGTATTGTAAAAATATTTCATAGTAGAATACAAAGAATCAAATCTGCTAATCTAAGAGCAGGAATATATTTTTATATAATACTACATTTGTAAACCCATTTGAAAGTCTAAAAATAAGTTAAGAAATATATTTCTCACTCTGGCTTCCCAGAAATACAGTAATTTTACTTCACTCTGAAATAAAACGTAAAATAAATATTTGTTTATTGCAGATTTGCGAGCTTAAGACTGTTGTTTAATTCTATGTCTTTCATCGCTTTCCCCATCTTTTAAAGTACAGTATTGATTTTTTTATTTGCATTTACACTGCTACAAACAGGTGTTTAACCCCCTTGTGAGTCCTATCTGGTACTCATACTTTTTTTTTTCTACATTTGCCATTTATCGGTGTGAAAACAATTGCTGGTTTGAGGAATTTTAGCAATTGAATAGCAATTTGTGATTGTAAAATTTACTGGCTTTAAAGATCAAAGGCCTAGATAGGCTGGAGTTACAATTTTGACAACCATCTGGATTTTCAGCCTGTAACCCGCAAATCATTTGAGGGTAGCTAAAAGACTCCAATTGAATAGCAAATTAGTTTATGGGTTACATTACGGGCTCCAGTAAACAATTGCTCAACTGAATAGGGGCCAATGTATCTTACTTTTAAATATGTATTACACAGCTTGAAGCAAAGCATAGGATTAGATTATGCACAAGCCAGGAACCCCCGCCCCCCCATAGACAGTCACTGTTTCAAGGCTAATGCCTCTTGTCAGTGTGGCATTGAGCCTGGTTCGTGCAGTATATTTTATGGGGATGGAGTTTACCACAATAATCATTTAGTTTATGGTGAGCAAAAGAGGGAGAGAAGCTCTTCACCATACACAGTACTGAAAGAAAATAAATATATATATATATATATATATATATATATATATATATATATATTTTGACAGAGCACTACCACTCGCAGGATCAGTGCCTGCCCTGTTTTATCCACGCTTTTCCTTTATGGATGAAGGCACAGGTGGCTTTTCAACTCTTTACACACCACCAGCACATGAAAAGAACATACACGTAAATATATCCAGCTTCCATGCAGCTGTTTTGATAGTTTGTCTCACTATCTCACAAAACAGTCCTAACACTGTATCCGGGCTAGAACATGGGCCCACCCTTCTCTTCCACGTGCTCTCCCCAGGGCCCCTTTTAAGAAACAACTATTTCTCTTAGCGCATAAACAGTATTTACACACAGTTTCTGCGCTGGGGTATATCAGAAAGGAATCCGGTACCTTTATTACAGCAGCTCCCCTCCTGTGTATTTTCCTTCTGGTGTCTTCTTATGGACTGCAATCTTTCTAGACTCTCATACTGTGAGCATCGGTCTCTGCTGACAAACTCCAGCTCAGACAGCAAGCACCCTTGAAGATGGAGGAGGCATTAAAGGCCTTACTGCAAGCCACAGCGGCACATCATGAAATGAATTAAATGGGAGGCAGCAATGAACAGCATACAGTGGACCTGTGTCTACCAGGCTGCTCCAATCATGCCCATGCACTCTCGGTTTCACATACAGACCTGATCGAATGACCACAGCCATGCCTCTGTGTGCTGCTTTTACTGCCATGGTTAGCTCTTTCCTTGATGTTCTGCACTCCATCATGCCTCCAGATGGACCTCTAAGGGGCACTCTGTCAAATACCCTCCCCCTCAGCTCAACGACAGAGTCTTCAGCGGCTGGTGCTGAGAGGCAACAAATGCTGTACTTGACATCTCTATTGTTCTCTTTGGCCATCTCAGTGAACTCTGTTGCTGTACCAGCAGTCTCATTTGCCACTCCTGCAGTCTTTTCCTCATCCGCATCCTCTTTACGGCTGGACTTGCCTTCCTGCGCTTCCTCTATCATCTCTCGCCTGATTCACTTCTGCAGTTTTAGTTTTAGTAGCAGCCATTTCTCTGTGGCCTCTCTTAATCTTGAAGCAGCCTTTCCCAGACATGCAGCAGCCTCTCACAGACTATCCTCTCTTGCAGCTTGCACTCTGTCCTCTGCAATCATCGTTTTGTTCTCTTGCTGGTACTGAGCCAATTCAGCAGCCTGTACTCTGTTCATTTCTGCCTCCAGTTTATTCATTTCATGCTGTGCCGCTGTGCGGCTTTACTTTAATGCCATCTTCAGGGGTGTGTGCTGTCTTCTTAAACTCAGAAAATATACATCCCACCACTGCTACCAATGTGAAAGAGCAATTCCACTTGCATGGTCAGTTTTCTGTTTTATCTACGCTTTTCCTTTCTGGAGTAAGGCACAGGAGGCTTTTCAACTCTGAACATGTTTTTATTTTCACACAGCCAGCACATGAAAAGAACATAAACAGAAATATATCCAGCTTCCTTGCAGCTCTTCTAAAAGTGTAATACTTCTTCATGGTTGGTCTTAATATATTATGTTAGACTCGGTGTGATGCATTTGTTGAGTTTTTGAATATCCTCCGCTTAAATCTTAGAGTTAGATCAAATTAACAAAATAAAGTGAAATTAAAAGGGAAAAATATCAGCACCAAATATATATACATTTATTTAAAAAAAGATTATCCCTTAAAGGAAAAGAGTCAACAAGAAAATAATATTGAAATATAAGATTATAGAGTGGAACAAAGAATAAATTCAGATTATAGCCGTGATCTAAGAGAAAATATATCTAAAAAACAAGAAACAGAAGTACAATTGTGCACTATAAAATATATCCAATAAAGTCACATATGACGTCTATAAGTCCCCAGAGAATCCAATCTAGGGACTCAATTATAATTTTTTAATCATTCAGATTTTAATAATATGTTTTTAACAAGTTTAAAATAAAATACGTTTTTTACTTCTAATATGTGGCAACTGATGACAATATAATAGCCACATAAAAGGTGTTCTTGTCAAACTGTGACGTTATTTTGTTCATTTGATCAAACTCTAAGATCAAGTGGGTGATATTCTGAAACTCTTCTAAAAGTTTGACTCACTATCTCACACCACAGTCCTATCACTGTATCCGGGCTAGAACACAGGCCCATTCTCTTCCACGTGCTTTCCCCGTGGCCAATTTTAAGAAACAACTATTTCTCTTAGCTCAGAAACGCACAGTTTCTGCCCTGGGTTATATCAGAAAGGAATCCGGTACTTTTATTACAGCAGCTCCCCTCCTGGGTATTCACCTTCTGGGGTCTCCTTATAGATTACCATCTTTCCAGACTTTCATACTGTGAGCATCGGCCTCTGCTGACAAACTCCATCTCAGACCGTCCTTCACGTGGGCCTGTGTCTCAAGGCAGCTCCAAGCCTGCCCCTGCACTCTCTGTCTCACAGACAGATCTAATGGAGTGACCACACCCTTGTCTCTGTGTGCTGCTTTTACAAGCCTTGGTTAACTCTCTCCTTGCTGTTCTGCACTTCACTGCACCTCCAGATGGACCTCTAGAGGGCACTCTGTCACAATGTGCTACCTTACGGTGGAGGGCTTCTATCGCTCTTTTGCCCACCATATATTAAATTATTGTTGTGGTAAACTAGCTACTCATAAGGTCCACAACACAAGCTGGGATCCTGCTCCACGCGGATGATAGGCAGTAACCTTGAAACGGCTGTCCGTGGGTAGGATTCCCAGCTTTTGTATAATCCAACCTTGGCATTGCATAAAAGCTGTGTAATGCAGCAGGCATGAGCTTGAAGGAAGCCATGTTTGAAATGGTTTATGGATTGAATAGCAAGGCATTTGTGTAGTACCTGTATTTCTCTGAATTCTGAGCTTGAAACTCGTTTTTTTAACTTGTTTCAGACATTCAAATGTGAACACAAATGTACTATTTATATACTATTTATATATATATATATACTAGCGACTTGCCATCAAAAATGACGGGGTAATAAAATTTGAAGCCATGGCAATGCTGTTTGCGACACAATGTAAAGCTTTTCTACTCTGAGGACCTTCGGCGCTCATTGCGAGCCTCTGCTCTCGTGTACTTTTGCTCCCCTGAGCACCTTCGGCGCGATATATATAACTGCAGTGTAAAAAAAAATAAAAAAATTGTGAAGTGTAAAGTATACATTTTTATTTTCTATTACTAATTAATACTCATTAAATTAATGTACGTTAATAATTAATTCTGAATAAACAAATGTATTAGGAAGTGCAAAGCATTAATGTATTCATAAAGTAACATCAGTGTAAAATATGCTATTTAGAGTACTTTTTTATATATTTTTTTTTTAAATAATAATTAATTAATTAATATACTTTACCTATTTCTAATTAATATATCCAGCCATCAATATCCTGAAGAGCTAACAATGTCTTTTGATTTTCCTGCAGCATACAATGTACAGTTGGACTGTTGGTGCCCTGATGGGAAAGTGTCAGCAGTGGGGTAAAGCGCCATTTTAGATTTGCAATTTAATTACTTGAAAGTTAGTGGCGGCGATTAGCTATGTGTTAAGCGGCTCGTGAGCATTTTCCGTCCTTTCTAATAGTGTATTTTGTACCTCATACGTTCCTGGGTAAGTGTTACGCGTCTGGTGGTGTTTTGCTCGGTTCGTGTAGCCTCATTTTCATTTTTTTCGCCTGACATTTTTTTTGTCACTTAGCGGATTTTCAAGAGCGAAACTCGACAAATTCGGCTTAAATTTGTGTATTTTTTGTGGTTTTTGTGTTTTTCCATTTGCGCGGTTTGGCCGTTAACTTTGTATTTTTCCGACCTTGTATTTTTTTTCCCTAAGTTACGTGCCTCGCAATTTTTTTGTCTAAGTCCAGTGTTCCTCAACCACAGGTTTTATTGCCTCAACTGCCTCATCACCTACGTCGTGCGCAATAGCGCAATGCGTGACTTCCCTGGAACGTATGGGATCTTCCACCAGGACAATGCAACATGTCATACAGCCATAATTATCTGGGAGCGGTTGGAGAACAACAAATACTTCCAAGTACTTCCCTGGCCTCCAAATTCCCAAAACTTGAGCTGCATTGAGCTTTTATGAGACCACCTTGACTTGACCATGACTTACTACCACGCTGTCTACCTTCTGTCCGTGCTGCACACAGTGGTTGTTTGGGATATTAGCTAATATAGGTCATAATAATGTGACTCCCCTGTTTATATTTATAATGTGACAAAATAATAATCTAATCTGGATTTTTGCCCACGTTCCACATAGTTACTTTGATGGTGCAACACAATGCAAGACACTGTATACATTTTTCAAGTTTTATTAAAATGTATACAGTGATATAAAATAAAAAAACAAACCAATGAAAATAATAGGCCTAACTTACACTGAAGCAAACATGTAACCAATAAATAGTTCTCCTCACTAACCAGCTCTCATCCAGATTAACCTGAGTGGAGCAAAACAAAAATTCCAACAGTTTGTGAAATCATTGGCCTGTATACTTTTTCAAATGTCCAGGTCCACCCTACTCCAAGTGGTCATAAGCTGAAAGCCAGGATCTCACTTTGTGTGTCTTTCTCCAGGTCACACAAACTGCAAACAATCAGTCCATATGTAGCACCTATAATACTACATGAAAAGACTTAAAGCAGGACTGAGCAGGTGCAGTTAAATACATTAGCAGGAAAGTTAACCTCTGTGGGACAGTGTTGGTTATTTTGGAAAAAGCTTGGGTTCTTGGCAGTATTTTAAGAAATGTTCAGTGATAGCTGATAGCCTATTGGGAAATGTGATGACACCTGTGTTACTTGTGGGTGTAACATGCTTGCCAACCATTGCTTGGGTTTGTTTTCAACAAAAGTGGTATTTTTGATTGTATATATTGATATAATTTACTGCAATTGATCGTCATTTTATTTCCAAAATGCAAACTACTTCAAAGATCTGTATAATACAGTCTAGCATTTTTCGTATTTTGTTGCCTCACAACTTGAATTAACATGGATTGTTTGAGGATTTGCATAATTTAATTTCCAGAACATGCCAACAACCTTTTTTTATTGTGAAGCAAACAACAAATAGGACAAAATAGCAGAAAAAGTTGATGTGCATAACTATTCAGCCCCCTAAAGTCAATACTTTGTAGAGCCACCTTTTGTGGCAATCACAGCTCCAAGTCGCTTTGGATAAGTCTCTATGAGTTTGCAACATCTTACCACTGGGATTTTTGCCCATGCCTCCTTACAAAACTGCTCCAGCTCCTTCAAGTTGGAGGGTCTGCTCTTGTGAACAGCAATCTTTAAGTCTGACCATAGATTTTCTATTGGATTGAGGTCTAGGCTTTGACTAGGCCATTCCAACACATTTAGATATTTCCCCTTAAACCACTCAAGTGTTGCTTTAGCAGTGTGTTTGGGGTCATTGTCTTGCTGGATGGTGAACCTCCATTCTAGCCCCAAATCACGCACAGAGTAGTACAGGTTTTGCTCAAGAATATACCTGTATTTAGCACCATCCATCTTTCCCTCATCTCTGACCAGTTTCCCAGTCCCAGCTGCTGAAAAACATCCCCACAGCATGATGCTGCCACCACCATGTTTCACTGTGGGCATGGTGTTCTTTGGGTGAAGTGATACTTTGGGTTTGCTCCAGACATAGCGTTTTCTTTAATGGCCAAAAAGTTCAATTTTAGTATCATCAGACCAGAGCACCTTCCTCCATACATTTTGGGAGTCTCCCACATGCCTTTTCGCAAACTCAAAACGTGACTTTTTTTTTTTCTGAAAAGTAATGGCGTACAGCTTTTTGTTGTCCTATGTACAGATACTCCAGTCTCTACTGTGGAACTCTGCAGCTCCTCCAGGGTTACCTTAGGTCTCTGTGCTGCCTCTCTAATTAATGCCCTCCTTTCCCGGTCCTTGAGCTTTGGTGGGCGGCCATCTCTTGGCAGGGTTGCTGTTGTGCCATGTTCTTCCCATTCGGTTATGATAGATTTGCTCCAGGGGATCATCAAAGATTTGGATATTTTTTTCATAACAACATTGTCCCTTACTTGTTTGGAGAGTTCCTTGGTTTTCATGGCAGTGTTTTGTTAGTGGTGCCTCTTGCTTAGGTGTTGCAGCCTCTGTGGCATTTCAAAAAAGGTGTGTACATAATGACAGATCATGTGACACTTAGATTGCACACAGGTGGACATTGTGTCACTAATTATGTGACTTCTGAAGGTATATGGTTGAACCAGAGCTTTTTATAGGCTTCATAACAAAAGGGGTGAATACATACGCACGTGCCAATTTTTTGTTTTCTATTTCTAAAAAATAGTTTTATGTATACATTTTTTTCATTTCACTTCACCAACTTAGACTATTGTGTTCTGATCATCACATAAAATTCAGATTAACAAAACATTGAATTTAAGGCTGTCATGTAACAAAATAGGTAAAAAGTCAAGGCGGGTGAATACTTTTGCAAGGCACTGTATGTGTCTTCTTTTTGAAAAAAGGGCCTCTGAGCACAACAACTTGTTCAGAAGTTTAACTGCCATTGGAGGCTTGACAGCAACTGAGACCTAAAGGCTGATGGATGCTCTCCACACTTCCTGTTAGTTTCAACGAAGTATAAACAGGTTCTACTGAATATTTAAATCATGTAAGAGAGGTGGGAACCCTATTCAAATTTTTAGAAAATATGTTAACATATGCATTTTGACATTGACTTCTGCTTTGCAGACACTCTTTTTGCAGTACTGATGCTCTTTTGGCAGTAAATAAGAGTAGAATGTGCCACTCATGAGTAGAATAACCAGTGCTCCACCTCCCTGTAATGTTACCTCACTGACCCCAAAGACTACATGGTATCCAATATCATCAATAAACAGGTTAAGTATATGGTATAATGTAAAACTACAGATTAGAAAAAGCACTTTAAATTAATTTAAACAAATGCATTTTCCCACAGTAGGCTAAATCAGAAGTTTGCATTTTAAACTGTCAGTTTTTGATCAAACCACAAAAATGCATGTTTTTTGTTAATGAGAGATCACTGACATTAATTATTAATCAGCCCCTTAAGCATTGGTTCCATTGCCTTGGGTGCAAAGTATGCCTCTTGTTCTTTGCAGTTAAAAAACTGGACCCAGTGCCTCAGAGGTAGCCAGTAAACTGATGGCAATGATCTCAATAACAAAATATATTAATCTCTGATCAGAAGTCCTGACTGCTCAAAAGAATAAACTTCAGTGTTTATATACTAGAACAATGCAATTTTTATATAACATTCAAATGATAAACTACTTGTTATTAGATATAGTTTTAAATGATGCCATATTTGGGACCTCCAATGTGTCAATTTAATGTCAAACAGCAAGCTTTCAAAGCACAAACAGGCTCATTTGTTTGGCTTACCATCAATAGTACCCATCAAGCTATTTTCCATAGTTTATATCTGTCACAATCCCCTTGACTACAAGTCCCTTTGGACTCATATGATACGCTCGGGAAGATTAGGATTTTTAAAATAGTTTATTACACTGGCTACATGATGACTCTTATCAGGACTGTCTCCTGGGCATATGTGGTTGTGCAATGGGCAAATTACACGTTGTCTGTCCCACCTGCGTAGGGATTGAGCTCAGTAGTTGTTTATAGTTATTTACTGTTGTTATGTTATGTTGATTACTGTGTGTTATGCTGTATGTTCAGTTGTGGCCAGTTCACGAGGGGTTAACTGACAGTTGGAATTGAGTTATGTAATCTGTAACTGTCATATATAGAGTTACTTATACTCCAGACTTAATAGAGTGAGGGTCCCAGATATCACTGTCTCTGACAAGATGAATATGTTATGAATTTCAACCGCAATAAAAGCAGGTCCTGATTTTTTTTACATGTTGATCCAGTGTTTATATTTAAATGCTATATTAATGCAAGAGGATTTTAGAGACATCAGCTGCCTCGTTGAAGGGATTAAAAAGCCTGAAAGATCTGCTGGGTAGGTTTGGCCATAACAATCTTATCAAGCCTGACTGAAAAAGCAGATCTCCACAATATCCTATTGCTTTTCACATCCCCAGCCCAGTTCAGATATACTTCTACTTACTTTATTCTGTAATCTCTCTTAATATGCTTAGTTCTCTACACTATATACATGCACTCTCCTTTCCTGGTACTATCCTCAACTTTCATCAATTCTCACAATCTATCCAAAGAAACAAAATAAAGAA
The DNA here is from genome assembly GCA_027410445.1 of Discoglossus pictus. Taxonomy (NCBI): domain Eukaryota; kingdom Metazoa; phylum Chordata; class Amphibia; order Anura; family Alytidae; genus Discoglossus; species Discoglossus pictus. Next base: position 113,071,567 of record CM050169.1, read on the forward strand.
CATATGCAGGGTTGTTGACAAAGGAAGAAGGGGTGCTTTTGTCAGGGGCCTAACCTGGAAAGGGACCCTGTACTAGCAGGCATTTATATTTATATTAAACTAGCGACTTGCCCATCAAAAATGACGGCAATAAAATTGTAAGGCTGGGAATGTTGTTTGCCACACAATGTGAGTCTCTGACACTCTAAAAATTATAATATTTTTTTTTATTGTATTTCAATAACTGTTAAACCATATTAACCTTTTTAATTGTCATGTATGCAGTAATAATATAACAATGGATGAAATTAGAATGAATACGTATTGTGAACCATTACATAAAGCTTTGTAACATGCAACTTATATTGGAAACAGTGGTCAACCAATTATTTTTAGCAATACTAACATTTTTAAATCTGAGATTTGCATGTGTAACATAACAATAAGTCAACTTTGTAGCAATGAGTATTTTAAACCATTACAGCATGCTTCTTAACATGCAACGTATAGTTGAACTACTGGTGAAGCACATAGGTATTGAATCCAAAGGAAGGCAAACAGAAAACCCCCCAGTGAGACTTATCCTATTGTGTCAAAGGGGGAAAAAATGAATTCCTTCCTGACCCATTAACTAGTGATCGGATTACTCCCTGGATCAAAACTCAGTATTTAATTATACATTTACATTTTCCAAGAAATGTTAATACTTCTACTAACATGAAACCTTAATTACATACAATGAATCAACTTTTCACACCTTGTAAAATACAATTGTAACATTACAAACAGTAAGTTAATATAATAGCATTGAAACTGTAAACGTCAGAAAATACAATGTAACTGTTTTGTGGGTCAAACATCCTACCAAATGGCCTCTTCCAAGACACTGTTTATTGTAAAAAAAAATTCCACCTGTTTTTTTTTTTTTTTTGTAGTTCTTGAAAATGGCACATAGAGTTTCCAATGTAAAATAGTGGTCCTCTAAAAAGAGTCCTAGCAACATAAAAGTTTGTCCTGGAAGTAAAACCACTGCTCTTTATGTTTATTGCCATTTTAAAGAGTTTCCTAAGTGAAATAGTGGTCCTCTAAATAGAGCCCGAGTGACATCAAATTTCATCCTCAAAATAAAACCACTGTTCTCTATGTCTACAGAACCTCATAGTAGACAATGTTTTTTGTATCTGGAAAATTCAACATAGAATTGTCCATGGGCAAATACAGGTTCCTGTAAAAAATACCAACAGACTTAAAAGTTTGTCCTTGGGATGTATTGATGGTCGTAGCAAATGCCATGATAATGGGAAATTGTCTCCTTTGAAGGACAAAAGGCAAACCACTTGGAGCCAAATCAATTCTTGGTATAAAAACGTGTTCACCTTTATGGGTGCCATTCATAATTTCTGCATGTATGAAATTATCTTTTAAATCCTGCACAATTAATCTGGTCCCATTACAAAGTCCTTTTTTGGAATTCATATTTCTCAGTAGCATGACAATTGCCCCCTTTTTAAGTTGCAAAATATGTGGTGGCATTCCAGAGGGAGTTAAAGAATTGATAAATTCCATAGTAAAGTTAGATTCACTGTCTTTGTCATGAGCCAGAATCAATTCTGCACTATTATAATATTTTGTGGGTGCATTGATTAATTTTAATATTTAATTATTTAGATTCAAGGCAACTATATTTTTTGATGTTAATATCACTTTGTTTGCAATGTCTGAATAATCCTCGTTATTGAGAAAGATTGACGATATTAGTGATTCTTTGCAAATCATTTGTGATGGAATTTCAACTGAATTGATTTTGGCCTTCAGATCTCATATTTAGTCCTAATTTAAGGTGTGTAAATATTTTCCACAGTTTACTTTTCTTTATACATGGTTCGACGATGTCAGTCCGTGGCACAACAGGTAATGTTTGCCTATAATCTCCTCCTCACAACATCACCTTTGCACCTAATGGCAAATTGTTATCCATCACTTCTTTTAATAATCTATGAATACATTGCATGGCATGACATGACATCATTTTTGCCTCATCTATTATAATATATTTACTTTTTTTTAATGTTTTGGCTTGTAATTAATTCATTTGAATATCCGACACTGATGTTTCTAGAATGGGAACTGGCAGTTTAAATCCACTATGCACAGTTCTGCCACCTTCTAACAAAAGTGCGGCAATTCCAGTTGTTGCAAATGGCAGTGCTATTTGACACTGTGCTCGAATGCAACTCAGCAATAAATTATAGAGATACGTTTTTCCTGATCCACCAGGGCCATCTTTCAGCATGTCATTGTTTATTGCATTTGTAATGGAGGTAAATGCTTGCAATTGTAATGCATTTAAAGTTGCAATGTTTTTCTTGTGTTTTTTGTTATTCAATCTCAGTGTCATACTCTTCAAAGTAAATTTCATCTATAAATCCTGGATCAGGCAGATTAAAATTTGCACAATTTAATCCATGACAAAGAAAGATATCTTGAATTTCTATTAATGCTTTTAATTGCGCAATGTTCTCATTGTAACGTTTCAAAAACTCTACACACATATTTAATTTAAATGTTTTCCACAAAGCTAATGCATCAGGTACATTTCAAAACATGCAAATGAATACAAATTGTTCTCTCATTTGCTTTTGCTTTGACATAGTGATGCTTCTTCTAGACATGGCTCCCATTCCTTACCATCTGCCAGAAAGTTTTGATGTCTTGCAGCTAATTGGAAAGTATCATAAAATATGTCATTCACCTTGCGTAAATGTTCATAACTTTGTGCACCAGAAACATGTAAAAGTAGTCATCTTAAACTGGAACGGTATAAGTTCTTGGCATCATTTTATTAGTATCTCATTTTCGTTGTCACCATTGGCCATTACCGAATACATAGTTATATGGAATCACAATGTATAAAAATTGTCTAGCCTCAGTGTCCTGGCAATATAATTGAAACAAAGCAGTAAGTGTTGTTGCTCTATGTTCTTTTTGGTCTAAGCCATTTCTTTCATTCCCTGCAGTAAAGCAAACAAACTGACTTTGTGGCAAATGTACAGCTAATCGATACACAGCATGTGACCAATCATGCATCTCAAATTTCAATAGACGCCACATTGCTACTGGATTACTGACATAGCCAGCATCTAAATAAGATGAAAGTTCATCATGTAAAATTGGATTGTATTGTTCATTTTGTGCACCTTGCACAACAACAGTTGCAGCATCATATCCTTTGTATATATATGTATACACATATTTGATGGGTTTTATAGGAGTGCAAGCTTCCACATTTGTGTGCATTGTACCTAATTACCAAATGTGGATTGTATGAAACTACATATCTATTATGAACCTTTTGGCCACGAATAATAGCAGTTTGTTCTTCTCTTCTTTTATACAAAGGGTATCCATCACAATTAGCATAAGTCTGCATTTGAAATTGTTTTGGGAACTCTTTGGAACATTTTTTATTTTCCATACATGGTGAATTTGGATTGATATCTCCACGTGGACCATTAATCATTCTATGTGTTACAATGTCATAAAGTTTTGAATATTTTTCTGGTTGTGGCAGTTCAGCAGTAATTACTGAATCCACTCTGTCTGCTGTATTCATTTTATCTTTTTCTTGCAGAATTAAATGTGCATGCGGCAGGCCTCTTTTTTGAAATTCAATGGTATAAACAAAAGCGACACATTTCCCAAATAAGTGTCCTTTAGTTATATCATGTATTAATGAATTTTATTTTGAATACTCTAGCCACTAAATCTGGTCAATCAGAAGTATTTTGGCCAAGTTTCAAATTTTCCTTGATCTCTGGCCCTTGTGGATTACATGTGAATGTAATGAATAAATCGTGTTTTCTAAACTTAGTCACAATAGCCATGGCATCATTATATCTTTCTCGCATATTGCAAGGAGATCCTTGGAAAGAGGATGGCAAAATGATTGGTCTTCCAGCTGGAATGTCTCTGTTTGCAGCCAATTCAGCGACATAATTCATCAATCCAAAATATTGTTCTACTCGAAGCTTGTTTTGTTGAAATTTGACAAAATTTTGATTATTTGCTTCGACTTGTAGATAGGAATATAATCCATTATTATGTGAGTTTTCCCCCACATAAAATATGATTAAATGATCACGACTAGCAGTTTGTGCCACTTTATATTACAGCATAGACATATTGTTTCTAGCACGAACTTTACTATTGGGACAACTTTGCAACTGTAATTTTAGTTGCCATCCTGGCTCACCATTTGGAAAGAAAATGGGATATGCCATTAGATCCAAATTATTACTTAATATATTTATATTTATAAAAGGTTGCTCTTGATTGCATGGATATATTCTAATATCCCTCTCAAATGGTGGTTCACCATCATCATTTTTAAATATCATGGCAACGTCATTTGCTGTTGGAAAATGATAACGTCTTTGATCAGCATGCAATCTCTTTTGAGAACCATATTTACTCTTGGCATTGGCAATTGATTTATGTGCGCATGTGCCTGGTGTTCTTTTTCAACCTCTGCTAATTTTTTGTATGCTTGACTATATGGGTTGTTGGCCATAATGTTATCCAGCTGTTCAAAGACTATGGGTAAGCATTGTTTTTTTCAGGAAACATCATTCGTTGTTCAACAGCTTCCATTGTATCAAGGACATATAACTGTGCAAATTTCCTTTGCTCTCCTGCTTGTGGGTGTAAATGTGAAATCCAGTGGTAAATTTGTCATTGTACTTTAAAACAGTAAGGTCCATGTCCTGGGACATTTTCTGCTAATGTTGCACCCATTGAAGCAAATTAAATTGCACTGTTATAAGACCTGATGTTTTTTTTTTATTATTGCAATAATTTGAAAATGTTGGATTACTCATACTTTTTAAATATTCTGGAAATGTGTCTCTTTCTGGAAGTCTTACCTTTCCTTTCTGACAGCAACTAATAAACTCTCCATCAGTTGGTCTTTCCTTCAGAAAAATAATAGGCCCCACAAAACTGGCAAACCACATCCATTAAGCCACAATAATGAGTGTCTACTGTTTGTGCTGTAAATAAAGGACTATCCTGAGCTTCCTGAACATAGATATCACTACCATTTTCTATAGCAACATTGGTGTCATGTATATCAACATTTGTGTCATGAGGCAATATTGGGTCATTAGGCAATGTTTCACAGACATTTTATCTAAGACATATAACTGTGCAAATTTCCTTTGCTCTCCTTCTTGTGGGTGTAAATGTGAAGTGCGGTGGTAAATTTGTCCTTGAACTCTAAAACAGTAAGGACCATGTCCTGGGATATTTTCTGCTAATGTAGCACCCATTTAAGCAAATGAAGACTTTGTGTTTTTTTTTAATTGGTATAATTTAAAATGTTGGATTGCTCATGATACTTTGTAAGTAATCTGGAAATGAGTGTCTACTGCTAGTGCTGAAATGAAAGCAATATCCTGAGCTTCCTCAACATAGATATCACTACAACTTTTTATATCTACATTGGTATCGTGTGTATGAACATTGGTGTCAATAGGCAATATTGGATCATTGGGTAATGTTTCACAGACATGTTTTTGTTTACTTTTTATCTTTTTTTGAAGCTCCATCACACTCAGCTTGTCCTTTTTGACTATGTTTTCTTTTATTTGCAAGCCTCTATCGTCTTCTCTTATTCTTTGTGAAGTCTCAGGAGACTGTGCATCTCTCTACCATTGCTTCCTTTCTCTTGCCATTCTTGTTTTCCGTTCTTTCTTTGTTTCTGTGTTGTCCGCCATTGTAATCTGTAATTGTAAATACAGGTGTTTTAGTTTCATTTGTAATGTTTTCTTATATAGCAAACAATGGCAATCATAACATTAGTAAGATTTCTTTTTTACTTACCTGATGTATTAATAGATGACATTTATTTTCCACTTTGTGATGTTCTTGTAGCTGTGGCCTTTTATTTCTTCAAATCTGTAAGAGATATTTTTTTTTTTTTTTATTGTACAAATTAGTTTTTAACTGTCATCAATGCAAAACGTTAGTAGCTGTAATAAAACAAGGCATTTGTAATTTTTTAATTAAATTAATTCATTAATAAATCAATCTCTGATGTTTAATTGGCATACATAAAAACATAAAGAGCTAAGCATATATGTATTAATAAATAAGGTCAGTGTAAAATATATATATTTTTTAATAATCAATTAATACATTAATATACGTTAATTAATGAATCTATAACTGACATCAATGCAAAACATAAAGAGCTAATCATGTTTTCGTAAAGAACGGCATCATTGAAATGTAAATTTCATATCCAAACACAAAGAGCTATGATCAAATGACCTGAAAAGGATTTGTAATTTTTTGATTCAATTAATTAATTAATCAATCAATGTGTGATGTTTAATTGGCATACATTAAATGGTAAATAGCTAAGCATCTATGTATTAATAAATAAGGGAATTGTCCCCCCAAAAAATGTTTTTAATTAGTAATTACTAATTAATTAAAAAAATTATATACATCAATTAATTAATCAATAACTGTGATTAATGCAAAACAAAAATACTTAATCATGTTTTCCTAATCATTAAATGATATACCGGTTATGGTGATGTAATTGCAGATGAAATGCTGCACAGCTCACAGTCTGTGTTCATGCAGGTCCAGTGTTCACAGAGATGAGCAAACTGTAAAATGACATGAAAAGCATTTTTAATGTTTGCATTCAATTAATTAATTAATTAATTAATCACTGAACTAATGATGTTTAATTGGCAAACATGCAAAACATAAAGGCCTAAGCATGGATATGAAATGTAGCAGGTGTCAAAGCATAATAAACTGATTTAAATATTTAACTGCTTTGAGGGTCCTATCACTGTCAGGCAATGAGCATTCATACAGATATATAAGTATAGTGTAAAATATATAATATTTTTAGTGCATGTAAAATAGACATTTTTTGCAGGTTTAAGAGCATAATAAAGTTATTTAAATATTTAACTGCTTTGAGTGTGCTATCCCTGTCAGCCAATGAGCAATACTACAGATATATAAGTGCATTGTAAAATATAAAAAAAAATTGTATTGCAGTGTAAATGTGAATTTTGTTTTGTAATTAGTCATTCATAAATTAATTGTCGTTAATAAGAAATTAATAAATGATTAAATGTATAAGAAAGAGCTAAGCATAATACAGATATAGAAATGCAGTGTAAAATATAGATTTTTTGTTGTGCAGTAGAAAATATCAATTTTTTTAAATTAGTAATTAATAAATTAATATACGTGAATAATTATTTAATCAATGAATCAATGTATTTTAAAGAGCAAAGCATTTATGTCTTCAGAAAGTAAAAGCAATATAAAATATGCGATTTAACTTTTTTTTTTTTTATAATATTTTTTTAGTACTAATTAATTAATTAATAAATTATTATACTTTACCTATTTATATATAAGTAATATCCAGCAATCAATATCCTGAAGAGGTAACAATCTGTTTGCCAGCAGCAGAAAATGTCCAGTCCGACTGTTCATCACCTGGGGAGAAAGTGTCAGCAATGTGCCAAGTGTGCAGTGTATATAGGCTGAGTAGGCGAGACAAAACCATTTGTTTAGACGGGAATGGTATATTTTGTAACTCGTACGTGCCTGGCATTTATTTGCGCACTTTGGTCTACTTTAGCCTTGTTTTAATTTTTTGGTCCGCCATTTTTTTTTTTGCTTCGCCAATATACGTGTGCCGAAACTTCGGCTTATATTTGCATGCATACTCACTCCCAGGCGTCCTGACGTTCCCCCCGTGCTGTGTGTGTTTTAATTTAATTACATTTTTTTCTTGTTTTTCGTGTTTTTTGATTTCCGCGGTTCTGCCGTTAAAGTCGTATTTTGCCAGGTCGTTTTTTTTTTGCCCCCGAGATTCCGAGGTCAGGATTTGTTTTCTATGTCCGCTTCCTCAACTGCTTGCAGCCTAAGTAATCCTGCGTTTCATAACTGCTTACCGGCTAAGTCCTGCGTGCTTCAATGCCTCAACTACTCGCTTCGCTTTGCAAAGCTCGCAGGAGAGCCTTCGCACACATTTTGCCTAAGTCCTGCGTGTTTCAATGCCTCAATGGCTCAACTCTGTTCGCGAGGCTCACCAAAGCGCCTTCGGTGCTCATTTAAGTTTACGTCCTGCGTGTTTCAATGCCTCAATGGCTCAACTCTGTTCGCGAGGCTCACCAAAGCGCTTCGGTGCTCATTTAAGATTACGTCCTGCGTGTTTCAATGCCTCAACTGCGCTCCTCGCTTTGTGAGGCCCGCAGGGCGAAGAGCACCTTCATTGAGCATGAAATTTGATTATTTTAATTAAGAACAAAATTAAGATATATTGTTACTATATGTACAGATAACATAAAAACAGGGAAAATGGGGGGGGGGGGGGGGGTGAGGGTTGGGGGGAAGATCTGGTAACAACATTTGTACTGGGGCCCCAAGATTTCTAATGGTTTTCCTGGATGCAGGCAGCAGGACAGATATCATTACTAGTGACAGTATAAAAGTGAATAAATGTGGAATAGGGCACTGTTGCTTGTATTTAACCTTGTAAGCTATGACAACTGCATACACGATTACTCCTTTCTCAGACAAAGCCGAAGAGTAAAGGCCTTGTTCCTTCCAATTTGTAGGAGAAAAGGGATCATTTTAAATATTTACATGAAGACTAACCTTACACACATGGGAGTAGGAGCCCCAAAAAATCTAGGGAGGGGGATAAAGTTTAAAAAGACAAAAAAACTGTGGCCCTGATTGGTACAATTCAACTCTACTCCCAGGACAGGCAGCAGGTGAGGACCTAGCGCTGGTGCACCTGGTGCAATGCCCTGTTCTGTGTGTGTGTGTGGGGGGGGGGGTCTCAGTACTTCAGTGCCCCTCAAAAACAATATTTTTAAATTTCTTTGTTTGCATTCTCAATATACATATATATAATAACTGAACATAAATTATGGGTCATAGCGTTCATGAGAAAAACATGATTAAGTCTAATTTTGCTATTATTTTGTGTCCCCTTTTAATATAATCTGGGGGGGGGGGGTTGGGAGCCTCGCATCAAGTGCTCAGATTATGTTATAGGGGTCAGGTAAGTTGTTGGCTAGCAACTTACACAGATGTTGAAATCGTTGATTCTGTTGGAGCAGCCAATTTAAGTGGCAGAGCCAAGCATGGTAAATATCTCTTAAAAGCATGTTGAAAAACTGTTTGAATTTTGAAAATATATGCATTTTTCACTAAGAATTAAAAAACATATCATCTGTGTTTACATGTGTCCTTGGCTGCCCACTCTCAGACAAGCTGCTTCTGCTCCATGTAGTGAGCAAAATAAAAAAAAAAGAGTTAATATTCACCAAATCACTCAGTGCAGATCATGGAGTGCTGGAAACGCCTAAATTGGTCAGTTGTGGGTTACCTTTTGAGTGCATTCCTGAGTTCAGGGGAAAAGGCTATAAATTAGTGTCCTCAAACCAAATGCAGCAGTCTAATATTAATCATGAAACTGCCAGTAGGAAGGACAGACTGTGTTTGATTGTAAACAGACTTAAAACTTTAGATGTTTTAGCTGTTATTAGTGTAGTTAAAAATAGATTATTTTAACATACAATCTTCTGCTCTTTCACACCATAAAGAGTGCTTACAGTGAGGTAAATGTGCCCTTCCCAGTTACATTTAATATCTGAACTCATAACATGCCCTCACACCTACCCTATCTACACACACCCACCCACCCATGATTTGTGTTAATTTGTAGCGCAGGTTTAGCACTATTAGCTTCATTTTTTACACACGATACACCAACTAATTAACCATCTACTCCATTTTCAATTACTTGTCAAGCCCTTGTATCTTTATTTTAATGACTTCACCTTTTGTTTCATGAATTCCTTTAGATGGCAAGTTTGCAAGTTGTCAGTTTTGTAAAAAGTACCATGTAGTAAGATAAAATTTTAAACTGAAAGAATGACCTCTACACTTTTTGCCATGCATTTAATATTGTATTTTACTTGTACTTGTAATTGTACTTAACCCTGTATATCACTGATGAATATGTTGCTGCGTTACAAAATATGGATAATAAGAATAATAATAATCAAATTAACAGATTAGGTAGTACTTTTTAGGTCTTATCTGCAGTATACTTTTTTTCTCTCTTGAACAATGCATTACTGTGTCTCTTTGCTGGGTAAATTTAATATAATAATATCAAATATAATTACAATAGATTATTATTATTAAACATTTTGAGGGGAAGAGTTCGATAACTGAGATTCAAAGTTGCAAATAGATGGGGAAGAAGTGAGCGCAGAGACAGATTTTGTTTTCCTTGACTCCAAGATCTCTGCAGATGGTGAATGCAGCCATGAAATTAAAATATGTTTGCTTCTGAGGAAGAAGCTATGGAAGGCTGAACAAGCTATTAAAAGTAAAGTTATTAAATTATCGACAAAGGTCTGCATAGTTAGAACTATGGTATTCCCAGTAGTAATATACGCATGTGAGAGGCTGAGTGCAGTAGATTGGATGCCTCTGAATTGTGTTGTGGATATAACTTCTGAGAGCTGGGAATAAATAAATGTATATTTGCATTTACAGTGCTACAGACAGAACTTTTACCCCCTTGCGGGTCTCCTCTAGCACCCATAGGCTTTTTGGCTCCATTTGCGGATTACAAGCTTGAACGCCAGTGAATTTGTTGCAATTTAATACCGCGATTGAGCACATTCGGCGCACATTGCGAAAGTCTCTCCTTGTGTACTTATGCTCCATCTTCAAAGCTCATTGCGAGCCGCTCCCCTCGATCATGTTCGGCGCTTATCTCAAAGACAGATATATAAGTTCAGTATTAAATATACAATGTTTTTAGTGCAGTGTAAATTAGAAAACAATTCAGGTCTCAGAGCATAATAAAGTGATTTAAATATGTAACTGCTTTGAGACTGCTATCGCTGGCAGCCAATGAGCAGTAATCCAGATATATATAACGGCAGTGTAAAAAGTTAAAACATTTTAGTGCAGTGAAAAATATACATTTTTATTTTCCATTACTAATTAATTGTTATGGAATTAATGTATGTTAATAATTAATTCTGAATGAACAAATGTATTAGGAAGTGCGAAGCATTAATGTATTCATAAAGTAACTGCAGTGTAAAATATGCTATTAAGCATTTTTTTTTATATATATTTTTTTAATAATAATAAATGAATATACTTTACCTATTTCTAATTAATATATCAAGCAATCAATATCCTTAAGAGCTAACAATCTCTTTTGATTTTCCTGCAGCTTACAATTATTATTATTATTATTATTATTATTATTATTGTTTATTTATAACGCGCCAACATATTCCGTAGCGCTACAATGTACATTTGGACTGTTGCTGCCCTGATGAGAAAGTGTCAGCAATTTGCCAATTGTGCAGTATAAATAGGCTGCGTTGGTTTAGTCGGGTAAAGCGCCATTTTAGATTCGTAATGTTATTAGTTTCAAGTTAGTGTTGTAAAATGGCGGCGTTTGTCTATGTGTTAGGCAGCTCGCAGGCATTTTCCGTCCTTTCTAATTGTGTATTTTGTACCCTGTACGTTCCTGGGTAAAAGTGGTACGCGTCTGGCTGTGTTTTGCGCGGTTCGGGGTCGTGTAGCCTCGTTTGAATTTTTTTCTGCTGCCGTTTTTTTTTTTCTCGCTCCGCCGATTTTTTAGTGCAGAAACTCTGCAAATTCGTCTTAAATTAGCGTGCAACCTCACTCCCAGACTACCTGGCTGTCCCCCCGTGCTGTGTGTGAGCTTTTTTGTGTGTACTTTTTGTTTTATTTTTTGTTTTTCGATTTGCGCTGTTAACTTCGTATTTTTCCGACCTCGTCATTTTGGCGTTCCTCAACTGCTTGCAGCCTAAGGCAATCTCTTGTTTCCTAACTGCTTAGAGGCTAAGTCCCGCGTTTTTCAATGCCTCAACAGGTCGCTCGGAAGACTTCTCTGGTTCTACGGTTCGCCTCGCTACACGAGGTTCGCAAGCGTGACGACGATTAGCAGTTTGACAACTATTATATGTGATAGAATGTCGGCGCTCATTTCTGCCTAAGTCCTGCATGTTTCAATGCCTCAAATGCTCGACCTTACTTTGCGAGGCTCAAAGGCGATGAGGTTTAATGTCTCAACTGCTCGCCTGCCTTGTACCGGTTAAATTTGAACTTATAAATAATATTAAATACATTATATCTGTATATTTTATCTTCATCCTCAATTCATAAATTTGTAATCTGCAATTACAGCTTTAAGTTTTAAGGCCACATCTATACATGTTATTTTATGACGTGTAAGGTCACATAGCCCACACTGATCTCATGCCAGCATTGCAGTATAAATGTAAGCCAGCTTGATGGCTTATCAAAGTGTTTCAGCAGCTAGTGGAAGTAAGATCCAGTAGTTTACTTTTGGTATGTTCTGTGATTTTGCATCAATATATTTAATTTATATATTTTCAAAACATTTAAATTTATTTATATAAAAGACCTACAGGCCACCTGAAAGCTTGTGACAACCTCTATTTCTACAGGTATGGGGAACATTATAAGCTTCATTAGAACCGTGCTCTTTGGAGAGAGCCCAAAACGTAAACCCAGGAAAATTATTAGAAAATAATCTGCAGTCAGAAGCTGCAGGTAAGAGCACGATGGGTGTCATTCCACAATGGACCACTGTACAATGAAAAAATAGATATGCTTGAAAACTTTGACTAGGATTGAGATAATTATTAAGCAAGACAGGGAGAGGTGGGTATGAGTATAAACAGATTGCATGTCCACTAGTGGTAGAAAGGGAGAAGACTTATGATAAGGATAGCCCCTCCCACAAACATATATATTGTAAATTGTATTTGTGTTCACATTTGGACATCAAAAAATAATAGTGTGGGTGGAGTCCCCGCCCAGGAAGCACATCATGCTGTGCTAGATGGGGCAGATAGCCCGCCATGAACACTAAGCGTTCTCAGAGCAGCAATGCTGGGAGATTCTGTGTGAGAAGTTTCAGACCCAGAGTGGCGATGTGCAGCAGATGAGGGGTGGAGCTGATTTGGATGCAGGAAGTGGAGGTGGGAAAACAGGCTGGTAGCACACTTTCCAAACAGTGGACATAGTCCACAGAGCAGCACTGCAGCATTGTTTGGAAGATTCTGAAGGGGAAAGTGGCTGCAATTGCCTAGCCAGAGAGGCTGACTGGAGAACTGAAGAGCTGTGAGTGGTCTCTGGATACAGATTACTGCAAAGGGGAGATGGTGGATACGCAGGTTGTGAGTAACAAACAGCCCACAGTAATTTATATTCCTAAAAAGAGATGTTATGATTTATACTAAGGAAAGTTTGTCAATTACATATTTTTCTGGCTAAATGCCAAATTCTCCATATTAAGATACCTGAAAATGGAGGATCGTAAAGGACATTTAAGCTTTTTATTCACACTGCTGATTTGCACTTGATATGCACCTTGCTCAGGTAACTTGTTTCAGTAACCTTCTTTACTGACACTTTAGCTCTATAGAGCAATGTATGAAGATGGGCCTGAGTTTGAGTCATTTGGCTTGTAAAGGACATTTAAGCTACTTATTCACACTGCTGATTTGCACCTGATATGCACCTTACTGAGGTAACTTGTTTCAGTATCCTTCTTTCCTGACACTTTAGCCCTATAAGAACATTATATGAAGATAAGCCTGAGTTTGAATCATTTGAATTGCAAAGGTCATTTAAGCTTTTTTACCCATACTGCTGATTTGCACCTGATATGCACCTTTCTGAGGTAACTTGTTTCAGCAACCTTCTTTCCTGACACTTTAGCTCTATAAGAGCATTTTATGAAGCTGGGCCTGAGTCTGAATCGTTTGGATTGTAAAGGACATTTAAGCTATGTACTCATACTGCTGATTTGCACCTTTTTGATGTAACTTGTTTCAGCAACCTTCTTTCCTGACACATTAGCTCTATAAGAGCATTTTATGAAGTTGGGCCTGAGTTTGAATCGTTTGGATTGTAAAGGACATTTAAGCTATTTACTCATACTGCTAATTTGCACCTGATATGCACCTTTTTGAGGAAACCTGTTTCAGCAACCTTCTTTCCTGACACATTAGCTCTAAAAGAAGCATTTTATGAAGATGGGCCTGAGTTTGAATCATCTGGATTGTAAAGGACATTTAAGCTATGTATTCATACTGCTGATTTGCACCTGATATGCACCTTTCTGTAGTAACCTGTTTCAGCAACCTTCTTTCCTGACACATTATCTCTATAAGAGCATTTTATGATGTCTGGTCTGAGTTTGAATCATTTGGATTGCAAAGGAAATAAAAAAAAAAAATTACTCATACTGCTGATTTTTATCAGGCAATATGAAGGATAAAGATTCCAACGCCACTAAACCCAAATCTAAAATTAAGAAAAATACTGGGAATGCTCCAAAAGCACCACCGGCAACTTTTTTCTCCTCAAAGGGGAAATTAGGAGCTATGAGTTCCCCACAAAGAGAATTCCCTACACATATTTACTCATCACCGGGATTAGATCAAACAAAACTGTCTACAAATGACGAATCAGTTGAATCAGCTGATACAAAGGAAGATGAAGTTCTAAACTACTTAATGAATTCCAATCTACTTTAAGATCTGACCTTTTACAGGAAATCCAACTAAATAAATCAGGGATTAATAGCTTGTTGGATAGAGTGGAGGAATTAGAAAAAAACGTATTAAAATTTTAATTAAAGAATTTCAAAAAGTAGTTAATTATTCAGCAGATCTGGAATGTAAAATGGAACGTATGGAAATTAAAGCTACACAACAAGAGGAATTTTCCAGATGGAATAATTTGAGATTAAGAGGCATCCCGGAAACCCTCAATTTTGATGAACTTAAGGCTTTTGTAACTGCATTTTTTTCTCATCTAGCAAAGCCCATTAAACCTTGGATCAATACGATAGACCGGATCCATCGGATCCCGTTACCTAAAGACCTTAAGGGTGCTAATACTAGAGATGTTATAGTTAGATTACACTTCTTTGAATATAAAGAAGCAGTGTTAAAAGAATCATGGGGGAAAAGTAAATTTGATCCTCCGTTTGAAAATCTGATTATTTTTACAGATCTTTCTGGAGAGACTTTAACAAAACGTAGAAAGTTTCAAGAAATTACTAAAGCTTTACGTAAGGAAAATATTTCATATAAATGGGCTTTTCCTACTAAATTGATCATTTTTAAAGATAATCAGAAAAAAAATGCTATTTCGGTGGGAGAGGGGGAAACTATGTTAAGAATGGAACATACCCTTTGTGGAATCTGTTAAGGAAACTGTTGCTAATTTTCTAAATCTTCAACTTTTAGAGTGGAGAAGGAAATAGGCAGGGGTGGGGGTAACATGGTGGTGGAGGGGGGGGGTGGAGGGAGGCTTGGAAGGGAGGAAAGGAATTAAACACTATGTTTGGTTAGTAAGAGGACACTTCACAAATGTTATTATTGAGCATTCATTCACTTACAAAGGAGAGGAGGGGAGCAAAATAATGGGATAGCTGATGGGAATGTAGGTAAAAAAAGTAAGGTAATAGAGAAAATAAGATATTGTTAGTAAAGGAAGATACACATTTACACTATAAATAACACTATAAATTCACGGAAAAATCACGGATTGATAATAGAAAAGTTGCATACTTTTTGTTCCAGCTTACAAATAGTAGGAATTAGATAAAGAAGTTATAGAAGGGAGGGTAGAAGGAAGAATAAGAAGCATTAAATATGTCCATCCTCCCATCCTCCATTCCTCTCTTCCCCTGTGGCTCCCCATGTTTTTCCCTTTCCTTTTCCACTACTTGTTAAAGGGGTTCCTTCTCTGCTTTCTCCTGATAATATATACAGAAGAGAACGAATGGTGTTCTGGGACGAGCTACCATGGTGGGGCTGCTAGACGTAGATTGGTCTAGCCAAATTAACCATTAGACTTATAGTCATCTGTCTTTTGGTAGGGTACATCATGTCTCGGTTTTGTATGAAAATATGTATGTTTTATGTGGAATAGTTGTAAAACTTTTAATGTTCAGGTATTCAATTCTAAGGTTATGTCGAATTCTGGGTGGTATAGAATGTTACCTTTTTTTTTTAGTGGTACCCTAGGGGGTCCCTTTGGTTTTTTGGATGGGAATTAAGATAGTCTCACAGAATGTACAAGGATGGAACTCTGTATTTAAGAGGCAAGTGTTAATAGATCATTTTCAGAAAATTAAAGCTGATGTTGTTTGTGTACAGGAAACGCATTGGCAAATAGATAAAGTCCCTTTCTGGAACGATAGGTTTTTTACTATTAAGGTCGATTCAACATATAAAAAGAAGTCGCGTGGTGTATTGATCTTGTTTAGTAAAAATATTAACGTTAGTGAGCAATATAGAGAAGTAGATTTGGAAGGGAGATTTGTTATATGGGCCGGGAAAATCAACCAGCTAAATTACACTATAGTAAATATTTATGCACCCAATGAGAGACAAAATGGGTTCTTAAACAAATTACTTAAGCGGGTTAAAAATATTAAAGTAGGAAAACGAATTGTTTGCGGCGATTTTAATATGGTACTGAATGTATCTTTAGATAGGAAAAGTAATAATCAAGAATATTTACATGGGCATACAAATAGGAAAGCTAATCTGTTCTATGAATCCTTAGTGAGATTTGAGTTATATGATGTTTGGCGGTTAAGATATGGTAATGTAAGAGACTATACGTTTTATTCTCACCGCCATAAGTCTTATTCTAGAATGGACTACTTTTTGGTTGACTCGGAAACCCTGGCAGTTACAGACTCTACCAAGATTAATATAATTAAATGTTAAGATCATGCCATGACTCCAGATTAAGGATCATTTGACTCAAAATAAGTATTCTAGAAATAGAATGGATATTTCACTATTTAATAATTCAGATAAACAAATATTATTACGAGAAAAAATAGAAAACTTTTTCCAAGTTAATGAGAATGCAGTTCCTGAGCCCTCAACGGTCTGGAATGCCCATAAAGCATATATAAGAGGAATGTTACTCTCATGGGGTGCACATAGAAGGAAACAGAGTGGTCTATCACTCCGAGACTTATATGCGCAATTAGCAATCCTTGAAAAACAAAATAAATTATACCCTTCAGCTGATAAGAGTATTGAGATTAGAAAAGTAAACTACGGAATAAATAAAATTGTCCAAAAAAATATTGATAACAGCCTGTGGAAACTTCAACAGAGAAAATATTTTTTGGATAATAAAGTTGGCAAACTCTTAGCTCGGAAATTAAAAAATAATAAACCAATTAATAGAATAGATGAATTAATAATTGAAAATAATTGAAAATAAAAAGGACTTAATTACATTAACAAATCCTAGTGATACTAAAAAGGTCTTTTTTGACTTTTATGAAAATCTTTACAATTTAGAAAGTAACGATGCAGTTATAAAACCAAAAACAGAAGATAATATTACATTTTTGGATAGACTTTTGCTTCCCAAAATCACTAAGAGATTATCTAAACAGTGAAATACAAACATTAGAAATTGAAGAAGTAATTGATAACTTAAAGTTAAATTCAGCCCCTGGTCCAGATGGCTTTGTAAATTATTATTACAAAACCTTTAAAACTGTACTTATGAAACATCTAGCAGAAGTGTTCAATGAAATTAAAAGAAAGGGGAGTGCACCCAAAGAAATGTTAGAGGCAGTTATAATTAATATTCCAAAGCAAAATAAAGATTTAAGGTGGTGTAAGAATTATAGACCGATATCTTTAATGAACACGGATATAAAATTATATGCAAAAATTTTAGCTAAAAGATTGAGCTTGTGCCTTGGTAAATTAATAAATATGGATCAATCAGGTTTTTTTACAAGATAGGCAGGGAGCCGATAATACAAGGAGATTAATCAACGTAGTTTCTTTTTGTAAAGATAATCATAAACCTTCGATAGTTATCACATTAGATGCAGAAAAGGCCTTTGACAGGCTAAACTGGGATTTTATGAATCAAGTATTACTAAAATTCGGTTTTGAAGATTTTGGAGTGAAATCTATAGGGGCTTTATATTCAAACCCCACTGCCTGTGTTGTAGGAAATGGCCTAAAAACAAACACTTTCTCCATTACCAATAGGACCCGTCAGGGTTGTCCACTATCACAAATTTTTGTTTTAATGATGGAACCTTTGGCAGAAGCCATTAGAATGAATAAGAAAATTCATGGAATTAGAATTGGTGATTCTGAGCATAAAATTATGCTTTATGCTGATGATGTGATATTAACTATAGCCGAACCTAGAAAGTCTTTACTTCAGATTCAGGATTTAATAAACAAATTTGGTTTAATTTCTTACTATAAAATAAATTGGTCAAAGACAGAGGTATTAACAATAAATATAAATATAACTTCTCTGAAAAATATTTGGGAAATTGATTGGGAGTTAAATAAAATAAATTATTTGGGAATAGAATTCTCTGAAAAATTGGAAAATCTAACTAAAATTAATTTCTCAAAATTATATGACAAAATTAAAAACCAACTAATAAATTGGAAATCAAATAGATTATCCTGGGTCGGTAGAATAGCAGCCGTAAAAATGTCCATATTACCGGAAATAAAATATTTATTTAGATGTTTGCTTTTATCCGTTCCTGAAACTATAATTAAAAAATACCAAACCTTGATCGATTCATTTATATATAATGGGACAAAATCTAGAATTAATTCAAGGATTGTTAGGAAGAACTTTATAAAAGGAGGCATTGCGTCCCCTTGTGTTGAAGAATATTACATGGCTGCAATGCTATCTCATTTTATACCCTGGTCCACTATCACGAAACAAAATAAGTGGATAACTATAGAACAATGTTTAGCTAAGGGCTTATCATTAAGTGATTGGCTTTGGTATGATAAATTTCCCAATAATAATATTACGTCAATAATAATTAAATCAGGGTTTAAATTTTGGTTTAAATGGAAGAAAAAACAAAACCTTTCAACAATTCCGTGTTCGGAAATGTCACTGTTAGGTGTAAGTAATGTTCTTTACTTGGCCTGTCTTCGTAATTGGAATATACAGACATTGGGAGATCTGTTCGATAAAGGGGAAATTAAGTATTTTTCCAAATTATGTGCTGATTTTAGTTTTCCATCGTCTAAATGGTTGGAATATGAGAGAGTTAAAAAAGTTATTTTAAATTCGAAATATTTATTTACCTCAATGACAGGAAACATATAATTTCAAAATGCTATGAAATATTAAGAAAACTTGATAAGATGGAAAAATCTTCAGGTATGCTTAAGTGGGAAAAAGAATGTAATAACTTAATTAACCTGGAAAATTGGTCAAGAGCGTTTGCGTTCTCACAGAAAATTATTAAATATCAAGCATATAGAGAAGTCAATTTTAAAGTGATCCAGAGGTGGTACTTTGTCCCAGTAAAGATAGCAATTATTAACAATAATCCTAATAAGGGGCTTTGTTGGAGGCTTTGTAATCAGCAGGGGACGCAAAAACATATTTGGTGGGACTGTGACCCCATTAAGAAACTTTGGAGTTCGATTTTTGAATATATTTCTAAAATTTGCTGTAAAATCATTAAGCCGACAGGTGAAATGGCTATTCTTCACATCATGGACAATAAGCTTAAGATGGAAGAACAAGCTTTAATTATACAGGTAGTCTCAGTAGTAGTGATGTCGCAAACATCAAATTTTGGGTTCGCGAACAGCTGACACGAACTTTACCAAATGCTCACGAACGGGCGAACATCGGCGAACCCCATAGACTTCAATGGGTAGGCGAATTTCAAAACCCACAGGGTCTTTTACTGGCCACAATAGTAATGGGAAAGTTGTTTCAAGGGGACTAACACCTGGACTGTGGCATGCCGGAGGGGGACCCATGGCAAAACTCCCACAGAAAATTACATAGTTGATGCAGAGGCTGGTTTTAAGCCATAAAGGGCAGAAATCACCTAACATTCCTAAATTTGTTTGGAATAACATGCTTTAAAACATCAGGTATGATGTTGTATCGATCAGGTAGTGTAAGGGTTACACCCGCTTCACAGTAACAGACCAATCTCCCCGTTAAATGCACCGCAAACAACCGCAAACAGTCCCCTTGCATATCCGCAAACTCCCCATTTGCACAAGGTTGGATACCAAGCTAGCCATGTCCCGTTCCTTGTCCTCACTGATGTCATTGAAGGTCTCTTCCTCCACCCAGCCACCAAGGGTCCCCGAAAGGTGACAACAAGCCCCCTGGGACGCCTGCTGTGCTTGGTCTTCCACCTCCTCAAAGCCACCTTCCTCCTCTGACTCCTCTTCTTCAGACTCCCAGTGTCTGGGGGCTTCCAATGCCCAGCATGGAAGATTATACACAGGTCAGAGTCTGGGGGCTTCCACTGCCCAGCATGGAAGATTATACACAGGTCAGAGTCTGGGGCTTCCACTGCACAGCATGGAAGATTATACACTTTGCCTCTGTCTGCGTTATTATAAGGTGTGTACTGTTAAGTAGTACTATTCCTATCGGTTTAATCCCTGTAACATCCACTATCAGGGGACGTGTATATGGCATGGATTTTTGGAAGCGGGAGATGGAAAAAGATGCTTGGTCGGTCCTCCCACTTCAAATTTGAGCTACGTATTCCATGCTTGGCCGCCGTCACCAGGTTTACCCAATGCGCAGTGTAGGTGATATACCTGCCCTGACCATGCTTTGCAGACCAGGTCTGATCAAACATGTCCTTGACAGACACCTGACTGTAGGCAGATGAGCAGGGACTGCTCAGGGCGAGACACGGGGTGGCGGATGGATGAGAGGGGGCAAGCAGGGCAGCAGTGGTTGACGTGGCTGAAGATGCTGGACCAGGAGGAGGATGGCGGCTTTGACTTTGTGTGCTGCTTGTACTCATGTGTTGATCCCATAGGCGTTTGTGATGTGACATCATGTGCCTTCGCAAAGAAGTTGTACCTAGGTGGGTGTTGGACTTCCCACGACTCCGTTTCTTTTCGCACAGGTTGCAAATGGCATCGCTGTTGTTACAGGCAGACACACCAAAAAATTGCCACACTGCTGAGCTCTGCAATGATGGCATTCTGGTGGTGGCAACAGCATGCGTTGACTGGCGTGCTGTCTGGCTGACCCTGGGTGCCGATGCATGCTGTCTGACTGTGCCACTAGCTACTTGCGATGACCTCCCCCTGCTTCCAACACGCCGCCTCCTCCTCCTCTCTGTCTCCCCATCTGAACTTTCCTCCTGTTCTTCTTCTCTTATAGCGGGCACCCACGTGACATCCACGGACGCATCGTCATCATCAACCCCTTCACTTGTATCAGACAACTCAACAAAGGAAGCAGCACCGGGTACAACATCATCATCATCAGACCGTACGTCCATGTGTCTAATGCTGCCTGACTGGGACATATACCTGTTATCTGCATCCTCTGGCACTAATGTTTGCGCATCACTCATTTCTTCCAACGGATTTGTAAATAACTCTGCTGACGGATCAAGTGAAGCGGCTGTGGTGCAAGTGTTGGTGGTGGCGGCAGGCGGGCGAGTGGTAACTGGAGAGGTGCCTGAAGCTAAACTGGAGGAGGATGGTGCATCTAGGTTCCGAGCGGAATCTGTAGAAGATTGGGTGTCCTGTGTTAGCCAGTCAACCATGTCCTCAGAACTTTTCAAGTTCAGGGTTCGTTGCCTCTGAAAACTGGGCATTATTCTAGGGCCAAAGGGAATCGCAGCACCACGACCACGACGGCCCATGCGGGGCCTGCCTCTGCCTGTCATTTTTTTTTCGATTAGTGGTACTATACGTGCAAGCTACTGTGACACCAGATATGAGTGTCACTGTGCACTGGCAAAAGTAGAGTAGATGCAATAAGCTTCACACACACGCCTGTAGGCAGGCAATTGCTATTCAATCTATTACAGTAAAAAAAGTGTTGTTTTAGGTCACTGTACACTACGGTTGCACCAGATATGACGTATCACTGGGCACTGGCAAAAGTTGGCAGAGTAGATGCAATAGGCTTCACACACACGCCTGTAGGCAGGCAATTGCTATTCAATTTATTACAGTCAAAAAAGGGTTGTTTTATGTCTCTGAGCACAATATAAGCTGTGAGCCTGCCAGAGGCAGGCAACTGAAATTAGATTACAGGAAAAAATGGTTGTTTTCAATGTATGTTACACCACCAGGTATGAGTAGTGAAAATAAGCACAATATAAGCTGTTAGGTGTTAGCCTGTCACACACACACGCTGGCAGGCAGGCATAGACTACTCAAAAAAAATTATAAAATAAAATAAATTCTGTTCAAAATTTCCTCAATGATAAAGTATAGGGGGCGAACCGAAAAGAGCATGTCTTCGCCGTTCGTGGTGAACGCGAACATGCGAAAATCGCTGCGACTAGTTCGCCGGCGAACTGTTCGGGACATCACTACTCAGTAGTCAAATGGCTTATTGCCAAACGCTGGAAATCAGAACTTATTCCATCACTGAATGAAGTATTAACAATTCTGAAAATGAACAGAGAATTAGAAAGGAATTTATATGACATGGGCATTGTTTTATCCAGGTTTAACAGTTGGCTGATTTGGGATAAATATTACCATTCTTTAAACTCATTCTTTAGTTTTTGTATGACTGTAATATATCTTGTATTTGTATATTTGTGTTTCATATAATTTTGTAATGTCTGTTTGTTATTTGTAGAAACTGAAGAAAAATAAATAAATAGTGTGGGTGTATACAAAATATACACATATCTATGTAAAAGTTTGGGAGTTTAAATATAAGGAGGGTGTTCAAAGAAAAAAAAATATATATTTTTTGGTAGTTTAAGGTACAGAAAAATTATCTTTATACAAATATATTGGTGTGTTTTCTCACTATTATTTGAAATCATGAGTCAGTCCAGTGGTAACCTCACTCAATGTACATCCTATCACATGTATGCACTGCTGCAGCAGCTGATACCTCTGTGACAGATGTGAGCATGTTGCCTCTCTTGAAGTCCTAATTGGAGAACTTGAAAGGAGAATTGCAGCACTGATTTTTCTACACAGGAAAGGAAGTTTAGCTGGTCCTAGTATGGAGGGTGGAGGTAGGGCTAGTGAGGACATCCAGGGAGGTAGATGAGTTACATTTAGGGGAAGCAGGAGGAAGAGGCAGGCAAATTCTGAGTTGAATGTTCCCTCTAACAGCCGGGAGACCAGTTCTACTGGAGGAGAGGGATGGCAGAATAGGCAGAGCAACAGACAGGTTTTGGTATTGCTATTATTAGGAAGGATCTCAGTAATCAAACAGTTTTTCTGTCTCCCGGGTGTTCGGGTTCAGCAGGTTGTGGATCGGATAGAAAAATTATTTAAACTAGTAGGTGTGTGCGAGAGACTATATGGAGGTGATGGGGTAGAGACTGTAGAGAGCTCAAGGGTTGAATTAACTACTCATAGGTGGCGGAGAATGGCGGACTGTTAGTATAGTCAATAGGGAGGTATTGCTAAGTAACTCAAATACAGGGGGAATCATTCCATAACTGCAGAGTTATAATAACACAAAGTGTATGCTTGCTAATGCAAGAAGCTTGCCATGTTAATATGGGTGAGCTAGAATTATTAGCAGTAAATGAGAAATGGGACTTGATAAGCATTTCTGAAACATAGTGGGATGACTCTCATGAACTGTTTATTTAAATGGTTCTAACCTATTTAAGAAAAATAGGGGAAATGGAAAAAGAGGAGGAGGAATTTGTCTGTATGTTAAGCATGATTTTTAGCCTATAGTAAGAGAAGATATTTATGGTGGAACTAGTTATAATCTTGAATCTTTGTCAGGGAACAAAAATATAGAATATGCTATAACCCCCCAATCATAATTGAATGTGAGGGTTTGCAATTATTGCTGCATATTGTAAATGCAGCTAAGCATAGTCGTGTTCTAATAATGGGAGTTTTTAACTACCCTGAAATAAACTGGATAAATGAGACTGGCAGTTCATCTAAGGGGAGCAGGTTCTTGAATACAGTCAGGGATCATTATTTGGCCGAGGTTATACAAGAGCCTACTAGAAATTAAGCTCATCACAAATAATATTGATATAATATCAAATGTTGAAATAGGGGAACCTTTGGGAAACAGTGATCACAACACAGTCTCATTTGAGATTGAATTAAAAAAACAAAACTGTAAGGGCTAACAAAAACTCTATTTTAAAAGGGCAATTTTTAAAGGTTTACAGGCAGCAATACAACGTATACACTGGGACAAAAACTGCCAGGTAAAAAAACAGAAAAAAAAAATAAACAATATGCAAGTCAATAAATATAAATACTTATAACAATATACAATGTGGAAATAAAAGAAAAAAGAGTAAATCACATCCCACGTGGCTTAACAATGATTTAAAGATCAAGATATGGAGTGAAAAGCAGACATTTAAATTATACAAGAGAGAGGTGTAATGCCCTGTGCAGTTCTTCCCCTTTCTCTAGAAAGATGTCTTACCCACCCCGATACTTGAACTATAACAGCCATGTTATTTACCCATGTTATTGTAATAATATGTTTTAGTATGTAATTATTGTTGTTTGAATATTATCCAGTCATGTTTAATCTTAAAATATTGGATTTTCCTCTGGGATTTTGATAAAGTACTGTATTTATCGGCATATAACACGTACCGGCGTATAACACGCACCTCATTTTAAGAATTGATTTTCGGGAAAAAAATAAAAAAATTAAATAAAGAACTTCCTCAACCCCCTCCTCAACATCCCTCCTCATCCTCCCTCCTCAACCCCCTCCTCAAACCCCCCATTCTCAACCCCCTCCTCCACCCCCCCATCCTCATCCTCCTTCCTCAACCCCCCTCCTCATCCTCAACCTCCCTCCTCAACCTCCCTCCTCAACCTCCCTCCTCAACCTCCCTCCTCAACCCCCTCCTCAACCTCCCTACTCAAACTCCCTCCTCAACCCCCCAATCCTCATCCTCCTTCCTCAACCCCCCTATCCTCCTTCCTCAACCCCCCTATCCTCAACCTCCTTCCTCAACCCCCCTATCCTCCTTCCTCAACCCCCCTATCCTCCTTCCTCAACCCCCCTATCCTCAACCTCAACCGCCCTCCTCATCCTCAACCCCCCTCCTCATCCTCAACCCCCCTCCTCATCCTCAACCCCCCTCCTCAACCTCAACACCCCTCCTCAACCTCAACCCTTCTCCTCAACCTCCCTCCTCATTCTAAACCCCCCTCCGCATTCTAACCCCCCCTCCTCATTCTAAAACACCCGGTATATGCTAATGACGTGGCGCTAGCGCGCATGTGACGTCACCGGGTCAAGGAGCGGAGCGGAGAGCGGAGCAGAAGCAGGTAAGTGAGGGGGAGGTATTTAGGGGTGTTTAGGTTGAGGAGGGGGGTTTAGGTTGAGGAGGAGGGGGGTTTAGGTTGAGGAGGAGGGGGATTTAGGTTGAGGAGGGGTAGTTAGAATGCGGAGGGGGTTTAGAGTGAGGAGGGAGGTTGAGGATGAGGAGGGGGGAGGGAATATCAGCGTATAACACTCACCTATCATTTGCCCCCTATTTTCAGGGAGAAAAAGTGCGTGTTATACGCCGATAAATACGGTATATTATTGGGGTTCCCTGCAGATGGTGTCACAATTTATAAGGTACTCAGTTGAGGGGTCCAGTAAGACCAGAGGGAGAACTAGCAGATGCCAGAGAACAATGAACCTTCAATTTTGAATGGGTTGGCAAGATAGGATTAACTGCTATTGCCCTAGCATGCAATAGGTTTGGTATCACTTTAAGAGTAAGAGCTTGCAATCAGTAACCACGGTCTGGGTTTGAACAAAGCATGAGCTGTGAAGTAGGACACCATCTGGGAGTGAACCTGCAGCTGCAGAGCATAGGCTTCAGTGGCAATGTGGGTGGTGAATAGGGCTGTTAATTGAGTTTGTTAACTTGCCAAAATATAACAGTGGTGCTGGTTTCCACCTGCATCTCTTTTGATCTCTCATTTGGTAATAAAGCTCTCTTGATCCTAATTATGTCTATGGCCCATAGAAGTCTATTAGCTCCATTAAATTCCCTAAACATGTAAAACCGTAGCCCGCAAGACTTGTGGATATTAAATTGGCCCTGTAAAGCAGCCTGCTGATGATCTGTGGGATAACAGCGAGAAAAATCTAAGGGACGTAAAAATTTGTCAAATCTTTGATCTATCGAGCCCTTAACTGTTACGTTCTAAAATCTATTTTAATTTGCAACAAATTCACTGGTGTTAAAACCGGTAACCGTAAATGGTGCCAAAAAGTCCACAGGTACTAGAAAGGACCCGCAAAGGGGTTAAAGTCTTATCTTCCTTTTTTAAAACAGTGCCCCATGGGAGGCTATTGTGCAAATTAAGGGATATAGGAATTTAAGTAAATATATACTCATTGGTGGGGTAAAAAATCTATACACTATAAGTATAAAGTGCATATATTTATATATAACATAGTATATTTTAACTCTTGTATCACAGTATTTGCTAACCTAATCTGCAAAAGTTAATTATGAGAATAATTGCAAGTATGAAAATCATTACTTTAGTACTTTCTACTAAACAATAATAAGGTTTACTATATCATAACAAAATGTTCCAGCAGAACCTCCCAAGGCTGATTTAAATAAAAAAAACATGAAAGTAATTAGCAGACTGCACATAATTTACTGGTAGAAGCATATGTGTGATTGGCCTACAAGAGGGAGGTGGCGGACTTACCACTATTGTTTGTGAATCATTGTAAAAACACTATAAAAGTATTGTAAATGAAAATGTTCATTAGACAACTGCAGATTTTTGTTTAGGATTTTCGTATGTTCTCCTCATTATTATTGCATGGTAAAGGGAAGTGAGTAGATATTGTTTTCTACAACATCATCAATTGAGAGCTGGTTAAAAGACACTAAGCAAAGGGTTGTTGTAAATGGAACCTACTCAGGTTGGACTAATGTGGCATTCCTAAGGGTTCAGTATTAGGTACTCTCCTTTTAACATATTTATTAATGGCTTTGAAGTTGGAATGTGAAGTATTGTCTCCATTTTTGCTGGTGACACTAAGTTGTAATTAAATCAGAAAATTATGTATTTCCTCAAAAGAGATTTACATAAATTAGAGAAATGGGCAACTAATTGGCAGATGAGATTTACTACAAATAAATGTAAAGTTATGTAATGTATCATGTTAATGGAGCTAATCCAGGGTATCAGATATTGAAAGGGATTTATGAGTACTTGTGAACAACCAGCTACATAACAGCACTCAATGCCAAGCAGAATCTGCAAGGGCAAGTAAAATATTAGCATGCATTAAGAATGGTATAGAAGCAAGGGAAGCAAATATAATACTACCACAATACAAATATGGAGAACAACTAAGGGCACCACTAAATAGAACAATTTAGAGCTGGAAAAACAACAGAGAAGGGAAACCAAACTAATAAGGGGACTGGATGGACTAAGGAATGAAGAAAGACTAACCAAATTAAACGCCTAATAGGGGATCTGATTACCTTATATACATATATCCAGGTTCAATATTAGGCTTTGTCAAGTGATCCTTTTATGCCAAGGGGTTTTCAACTGACAACAGGACATCCTTTGAAGTTAGAAGTCAAAATATTCCACCTTAAAGAAAGAAAAGGATTCTTCACATTTAGCTTGGTTAAACTGTGGAGTTTTCTACTAAATGAGGTTGTGACTGCGAATTTGATAGATAACTTTAAAAAGAGGTTGGATATATGTTTGAATAAAAAGGACACTCAGGGTTATCCTGGATAACTAGAGAGTGAGGAGAATTGATCCAGTGAGGAATCCTATTGACAGTATCTGGGGTCAGGAAGGAATTTCATTTTTTTTCACTTACAAAGCAATTGGCAATCTTGATGAACCAGATGACTAAAATTCTTTTTTCAACCTCTTTTACTATACTATGGCCCCTAATCAATTTGCAACAGTTACAGAGCGATTCAATTAAACAAGGCTGCAATGTAAGGGCCGAAGCCTCAAACCCGTAAACCCTGGTTTCATAATTAACACTTTCGGGTATCCGATCTAATGAAGTGCCCCAAACTCAAGCAAGGCCATAATGTGATCCTGTCACTGGCCAATTAACCAATAGGAACTGGATAACACTAATGAACAACGCAGAAAATAACTTTAAAAGCCTCCAGAAACTGTAAGTCTTTGACTGTACTGTAGCTGCGCAAGTGAACAGACAGGTCTAGGCGTTGGTTGGTTTCTGAGCTTTGGAGAGAGAGAGGGAGAGAGAGAGAGACAGAGAGAAGAAGCAGTTTTGTAAGTTTTTTTTCTATTTTGACTACTAATAAATATTAACACTTAATTTACAACACACATAATTACTGATAACACATAATTCACACACTCAGATCAATATGTACCCATAGCTATACGTAGTGATAGGCCACAGCACATCTACACCCCCATACCCATACTATAATACACATAATACACACATTCTTGTTTACCTCATACACATATATGTTATATTGATTTATCCATATATTCATTTCATAATTTCCATGAGGGTGGAGCAGGGGAGTGAGGATAGAGAGGAGAGGAGGAGAGAGAGGGAAACACCGGAGGAGGAGGAGAGTGAGGAGAGGAGGAGAGGAGAAGAGGAGAGAGTGAGGATAGGAGGAGAGAGAGGGGAGTCAGGAGAGGATGAGAGAGGAGAACACTGGAGGAGGAGAGGATGAGAGGTAGAGGTATGGAGAGAGGGAGAGGAATAGGCAGGTCAGGGAAGGGAGGTAGAGGTGCATGAGAGCAGGAAGGGGGGGATGTGCCCCCAGATGTAGGCATACAAGGAGTAGTGGAAGAGGGGCAGGGGCCTCATCCCAGAAGGGAGGTAGTGGGGATGAGTTACTGGCCCCAGGGATAGAACAGGGAGACCAGGAACCCCAGACACAGTTGGAAGAGCAAGAGGATGTGCCAAAGTACAGGGCCCCCAATTACAAGTGACCATGATGTCAGGTATATGGAAACACAGAACAAACAATTGTTTCGAAATTCAAACTCAAGCACTAGTGTCTTTTCATTTCAGTGCCAGGAGGCCTACCCTGCACACAGAAACATAGGTGGTGGCTCCACCCGAGGAGAAACAGCATCCAACCTTGCAAGTAGTAGTTGAGGAAGTGGAAAACATTCTAGAGGGCCCAGGACTGTCAGAGGTAGCTGACCCATCAGCAGCAAGACGGCCACCCACACCACCATTGTGGGTATCAACCCACAGCCTTCACATGCATCATGGGCACGTTCACAGCCTTTTCATCCATCTCCACCTCACATGTCATGGAGCCAGCAACCACCATCGCCTCAACAGATGTCCTGGTACTGGAGACCTACTCTGATATCTTGGATGCCTTAGCAGGACCCCACCTCTCCTCCACTCCCAACCTGGGTTGCTAAACCTGCTCTCACCCAACCTGGGCTACAACATCGCCATGGCCAACATCATTGCCACAGCGGACACCAACACCACCGCCGATACCAATACCATCGCCATGGACGATACCATCGCCATGGACACCTCTGGCATCACCACAGCCCATCAAAAGGCCGGCATGTCCAGTGACAAACCTCAAACCCCCTCACAAGCCACTTTAAGGGAGCTCATGCACCAGATCCAGAGGGAGGACAAAAGCCATTCCACCATAATGGAACAACTGGAATTCCAGATGGAAAGGCAAAATTACATTGCAACCTCTCTCGTTGACAGCATCAGATCACTATCTGGCAAGACCAGAGAACACTCATTGAGCGGCTATTGCAATTGGCGGAAGGCCAAGTCATATCTCTCCAGCCTTTGTTTCCACTGGCTCAACCACCATCGCAACCAGAGCTGGTGACCTCCTTATCTCACACCTTACCACCAACATCAGCTGCTACACACCCACCCCAGGTGGACGCACCACTCATTCAAACACCTCCTCATCGTGTTAAAGGGAGGAGGCGCACTGACAATGAATGTTCATTTGTATAAATATTGACCTACTATTGCCTGGCTACAGATTGTGTACACGTATGGTTATGTTGAATATATCAGCAACTGATGTTCAATGTGGATTGCCATTGAGATGAGGTGTTGAAGTCAATCCAAATAGTGTTCTAATTGATATCTTGTTTTTGTCTCTGTATGTCTTAATAGCTCAATCTCACAACCATGAAGGCATGTTTCTCAACCTCCTCCTTCTGATTTCAAGATTCTGATCATCTATTTGGGATTATTACTTAATATCTGAAAACACACTGTGGGCCTCATTCTATTAACGGCCGTAGGAGATGCGTTTCCTTGTGGCTGAGGGCTCCGGCAGGCTTGCGGCCGGCGCCCTATTATCCCTTGCGGCCGCATGCGCAGCAGGAAAGCCTTTGATCTTACACGGCCGCAAGAGTTTCCGCTGCAAGAAAGCCACAGTTGCTATTCAAATGCTACGTAAACTCTCTCGTCAAGGCCGTAATTAGCTAAAACCAAGCCACAGCTTACTTGCACCAAAAAGTTCCCGCGAGCACCAATTAAGCACATAATAAAGCCAATTGCTGCTGAAGTCTCTTCACTGGGGCCTGCCAACCGGACCTGGAAGTCTGTCCAGCACCAGTACCAGGACTGCTGCATGCAAGTCAAAGAAAAGATGGCGGACAAGGCCAATGTGGCACGTGGAACTGGTAGTGGGCCTCCTGCAACATTTGCCTACCCCGGTTGGGAGGACACAGTGAAAGAAATGATCGTGGGCATCCGTGGCCTGGTGGACTCGGGTGGGTCAGAAAGCCTGCAATGTGAGTACCGTATACACCTTTACACCCTCATATGCACGCACATGTACCCCACACAGATAGATAACTGACATTGAATTGCACTGTAAGATATCTGGTTGTGACTACAGATATATGAGGCAGTAAAAATCATGTAAATCCAGTGTGAAGAAATATACTTGTCAGAATTGTTAGCAATTAAATATATGTCCAATACCTCCACCCACAACTGATTGTGATACCGTTTTGCAAATCTATTGATGTTACTGTTATGTTTGCTGTTGGTTCAGAGTGCATATAAAGCATACATGACAACTCCATTGCAATTGTTTGTTTATTGTCATGAGTTCCGCTGTCACACTCTACCCCATGTTAAACTGGCCCATTCATAGCTGTTTGGCTTAACACTCCTACTGCTTAGAACCCATGTACATCTTGAAACTTGGTATAGCGGATGTATCCTGTTTTATGTGGGCATTTCAGTATGCTCTTGAAGAGTGCTGCCGTCGACTCTAGGTATGCGGCTGCACTTGTGTCCCCATGTAGCCATCAAAAATAGTTGGTACACCCAAAGCCCCTAACCTTCTAACCCTAACCCCCTAAACCCCACTTTCTAACTCTAACCCATACCCCCTAACTGTAGCCATAACCCGAAACCCATAACCACTTACCAGGCCTGCTGGGCTGGCGTAGCTTGAGTCGGTGGCGGCGCGCTTCCAGAGATGCGCACATACAACAGGATAGGTCCAGTATAGCTGTAGATCCTGATTGATTATACATCCCCATGAGACTACATGTATGGATGTGCACACTGCAGCATATGTGGATACAGACTCTGATGGACTGCAAGTGTGTGTTGTGTACCAGCCTAATATGGACCATGTTACATTAGTGTGTTAACGCACATTGCTGAGGATTGGTCACAGATTGGTCTGTCTCACACACTGGCCAACAGATTAAGATGAGCATGTGTCCCAATGAACTGCAGCTGGCACACCGCACCAGCATTACAAATAATCATATGAGCCATGGGACCTTTCCTGTTATCTGACCGTGACTGCTGGTAGCAGCAGTGAGCAGCCTCTACATGTCACAGCATTTTACTGGAGATTATATAATCATGCAGATTTAGTGGGTTATGGTGGGGTTAAGGTAAGGGTTTCGGATTAGGGTGAGGGCTAGGGCTTTTGGGCTTGTGTGTAAGGTGAAAATTATGTATATAACAGCGGCAGCGCCATCTATCAGCCCCTTGGTCCAACTGCTGCTGCCAGCAGTCGTTGTCACATAACAGGAAAAATCCCAGCCAGGATCCACAATGCTAATGATGCAGATCAATCTTTATTTGCGTCAAAAACATTCACAGCCAATTACAAGTCACTATGATCTCAGGTATATGGAAACACACATCAATCAATTTTCAGAACAACAATTAAAATACAAATCTTGTCTCATTTCAGTACCAGCCAGGCGTACCCTGCCATCTCAGGGACCAGAAATACCGGGCCCTGCACCTTGCCAAGATGCAGGACCACCTGCAGCAGGACCACTTGTGGAAAGTTGACCTGGACCCTCAACAAGATGACAGCCATCAGCTCCAACAATGCCCCCTCCAGCCAGGATGATGATGGCGCCTGGGTCCCAGTCAATGTGGGCTGCCCAAATTGGGAGACCCGACATGTGGGGACAGCCAATGTGGTCCCATCCTAGTTGGGCCCAAGGTATGGAACCACAGCTACTGGTGCCCTAGCACATGGAGCGGCAAACAATGGTCCCCTGGAGCATGGGGCCCCGGCAGGGCATGTGGCTACAACCGGCACCGCAGGCCACTCCAGGTCAGCAGGCCAATCCGGCCCGGCAGGCCACTCCGGCCCGGCAGGCCATTCCGGCCCGGCAGGCCACTCCGACCCGGCAGGCCACCCTGGCCCCGCAGGCCACTCCGACCCGGCAGGCCACTCCGGCCCTGCAGGCCATTCCGACCTGGCAGGCCACTCCGGCACGGCAGGCCACTCCGACCCGGCAGGCCAGTCCAGCCCTGCAGGCAACTCCTACCCCGCAGGCAACTTCGACCCCGCAGGCCACTCAGCTCAGCCATGCCTCCACCCAGAGGATTCAATGGTCTGGGTACGCGCCAGGGAGTCCAGCACTGTCAACGGCACAGTGCCATGATGCCAGCATGAGCGGGAGCAAAACTGAGAATTCATGCTGGAGATGAGACGACACAATGACCGGGTATTTAAGGAGTTGAGGAGGCATCACAAAGTGATGGAGGATTATGCTCAATGGACCGAAATGGCCCGAGAAAGCCAGCCACCTGGATAGGCCCCACAGGTCAGATCTATTGCTGTCCAGGTGGATACAGTCATTCCACCAGAGGCTACCTCCTCAACCTCCCAGAACTTACCCCCAGAGACCAGGCAGAAGAGCCGTCCACCCTTCAAAGAAGTCGTGGCCGGCCTAGGACAAAGGTTGCCAAAGGCCAGGAGGATCAGGACCCACACAAGCGAAAGCGGAAATTGGTGAGAACATGTTCATGTTGCATAAAGAAGCAATTGATATCCAAGATCTATTGACGTTGAGGTGTTGCAGTCAATGCATATATTGTTCTAATTGATGTCTTGTTGTTATCTCTTTAGGTTCAAATCGACAGACAAAATGTTTGCCTCAAATTTTCATTTTTTTGTTCAATAATTTGCAAACATAGGAATAAATATTATATATTGCTCACATTATCATTGTTTTTTTTTGTTTGTACTGTACCATGATTGTTAAACACCAGATGAATGCTACAAAACAACGTTATTGTATTAGTACATACATCTTCCTTCAATATACCAGCCCAGTGTTAATGTAGGGTTGGGGTAATAGCCACTAGTGCAGCTGAGGGTGGAGGTAATATTCCTGAGTTTGATTCCAGTAATGGCTATGCATGACATTCGTGTTTCTGACACATGGAGATATTCATTCACGGTAAATATCAAAAGTTAGTACACCCCTAAGTGAAAGTGTAAATATTTTGTGGGGCCACCATTATTTTCATGCACTGACTTAACCCTCATGGGGATGGAGTTCACCAGAGCTTCACAGGTTGCCACTGGAGTCCTCTTCCACTCCTTCATGATAATATCATGGAGCTGGTGGATGTTAGAGACCTTGCACTCCCCACCTTCCATTTGAGGATGCCCCCACAGATGCTCGACAGGGTTTAGGTCTGGTGACCTACTTTGCTAGTCCATCAACTTTTTACTTTCAGCTTCTTTAGCCAGGCAGTGGTCGTCTTGGAGGTGTGTTTGGGGTCGTTATCATGTTGGAATATTGACATGCGGCCCTGTCTCTGAAGGGAGGGGATCGTGCTCTGCTTCAGTATGTCACAGTACATGTTGTCATTCATGGTTTCCCTTAAATAACTGTAGCTCCCCAGTGCTGGCAGCACGCATGCAGGCCCAGACCAAACATATATACACGTCTATATATGTTTTATATAATATGTTGTGTTAATTCCCCCTATATGCATTTACCTAATGATGTCAGATGCTGCCTCCCCTCTCTCTGCATCGCTGTTTATGTTCAAACTGAGGGTTTCATCTCATATCAATCTTTTTGTGTTTGTTGTGACTTATCCATTTATCTGCAATTCAGGGATTATTTCAACTACTTTTGCTCAGAATCGATGTATATATTTGATGGTGGGAGTGTCATGGTCGGGGCCTGCATGACTGCTGCCGGCAGTGGGGAGCTACAGTTCATTGAGGGAACCATGAATGCCAACATGTACTGTGACATACTGAAGCAGAACTTGATCCCCTCCCTTGGGAGACTGGGCTGCAGGGCAGGATAACATAACGACCCCAAAGGTAAAGGTGATGGACTGGCCAAGCTTGTCACCAGACCTAAACCATATTGAGCATCTGTGGGGCATCCTCAAACTGAAGGTGGGGGAGTGCAAGGTCTCTAGCATCAACCAGCTCTGTGATGTATCATTAAGGAGTGGAAGAGAACTCCAGTGGCAACCTGGGAAGCTCTGGTGAACTCCCTGCACTTTGAGGGCTAAGGCAGTTCTGGCAAATAATGGTGGCCACACAAAATTGACATTTAGTGCCAATTTGGACATTTCAAATTAGGGGTGTACTGACTTTTGTTGCCAATGGTTTAGACATTAATGGCTGTGTATTGAGTTATTGATGGGTCAGCAAACTTACTTTACATTGTAGCAGAGTGTCATTTCTTCATTGTTGTCACATGAAAAGATATACTAAAATATTAACAACAATGTGACGGGTGTACTCACTTTTGTTAGATACTATATGTTCACTATTAGGATGTGAGCCACTTACAGACTGTCTCATTTGTCTGGCTTTGTGTCATAGATTGTCAATACCAACCATCCCTCATGGTTGAAATCAGTAATGCAAACACACTGTGAGAATTCTATTGACACCCCTAACTGATGGTGCAGAGCACAGATGTGGAGTATGAAGGTCCTTTCATTGATGTTACAGAAATGCTATGGTATCAACATTGACGAGGCAGACACCAACAACATCTCGGATAAATCATATTTACTATTTATAGAAATTAACAAAGCAAGCTTGCCACAAAGCCACAGGTTGACTAATCATCACAGGTATGCAAAGGATCATGGTGGAGGGGGGTAGTATACAAAGTCCAAGTAACACAGGGAAATAGGGATATGAGAGCAGAATGCAGGCAGGGGGAATTACATTGATATAGATGATCATGGGATTTACAGTGTATCACCCAACATTAGGCAATATAATTTATATCATTATTGTTACTACATATATAACAGTCAATAAAGAAAGACCACAATAATCCAGAATAAGGTGATATACATATGGGGAGAGCAAAATGTATGCTTGTGTGTTAAAGGGACACTCTGATGCAACATCAGAAGTATAAGGGCTCAATCAGTTAATGCTATGAGCCCATGAGGTCAGTTCTCACGCAACAATAAGCAGCCCCTACATAGATAACCTTAGACCATATCAGTCAGATGTTACTTATTCCAGAGAACTCCCAACAAACCAGGCAATATCAAGGGTAGTTTGTTCTCTGATTGAGCATCTATACTCCCTGTTGTTGCATATGCATAACTGAAGATTAACGTAACCTCATTAACTGTTAAGTCCCAAGCCTGGATTTACTCTTCCCCATATGCACACGGAAGGTCACATCTGCACTGAAGAAGAGATCTGGAAGGGTTTGTGCTGCAGGCTTCACAACAGTCCAAGTAGCGGAGAGGATAGAATGTCTAAAGCAATAGGTACATATGAATCGAGGTAGACTATGTGAGCATACACATGTTGTGGATATACCAGGAACATCAGCTGACAGATGTCACATCACATCTGCATTGTATAGTGAAATTGTCTCGTGACACATATCGGCTATTCAGTCAAGGTAATCAGATATCACACTGGATCCAACAAAGCAATGAAATGGACACATGCACATACATGAGGACATTGACATGGCCATGGAATGTCAGGATGTTTATCTTCATGCCTTGTTCTGACTGTGATCTGGAATACAAACACACAAATAATATATTAGTGGAAACCTTACATATGCTATATGAGCAGCCACCAACAGATGCAGTTATGTCGGCACACATGTTAATATGTTATGCATTGGGATCTCATACAAACTAACCATCTATCAGATGATAATGATGGCCAAGACTAATTTGTCCTGATGTGGGAATATTATGATTAGTCTAATTATCTTGTATTTGTATTGTGCAAACATATTCCATGGCGCTGTACAGGGGAGAAGAACATGAAAATATACATTATGTAATATTGACAACGACAGAAAATGGAGGGCCCTGTTTTCAGCGTAAAGTCTTGTGAAAACTGATTTCTTCCCAAAGGCCCCCACAAGATTAGAAACTCGCCACTTCCAAGCTAAAGGTAATGAACATGGGGAAGAGTAGATAAGGAATAGCAAGGTTAATAAGTAAGTGAGAGATACATAGGAAGGAAGTTGTGTCAAGTAGAAAGTTATGCATTAGTTGGAGAGGAAAAGGGATCAGATGTAAAGTG
The DNA here is from genome assembly GCA_027410445.1 of Discoglossus pictus. Lineage (NCBI taxonomy): Eukaryota > Metazoa > Chordata > Amphibia > Anura > Alytidae > Discoglossus > Discoglossus pictus. The sequence continues at coordinate 113,108,495 of CM050169.1, forward strand.
CGATACACTATTATGTAATAAGGTATCTGCCCCATGTGGTCAGATAATGTAATTTGCAGATGGGACAGTCAGGAGACACATAGTTTAACCACAGCTTGAGTAAGATTAGCTGATGGGTGAATAAAAGGGGAGAGGTGGGCATGAGAGGTGAAATGAAAATGTTGGAGACAAAAAGGGGAGAAGTAAAGAAGAGTCTGAGGAAAAGGCAGTGGATGTGATGAAGAAGGCAAGAGAAAACATAGCGTGAAGAGTTAATTGGGATAGTTAGCAGAAGTTGCTAATCGTTCAGGTGTCGAAGACTTGTGTGACTCAATAAATGAAGGCTAAACAGGGGTGGGTGGGATGAGGAGAGAGAGAGACAGAGAGAGACAGCGAGAGACAGACAGACAGACAGACAGAGAGAGACCAGTGCAGCCTGTAATAGAAATGGAAGATCACAACTATCACACATTGATGCATGTTCGTACATCCACATGTGGTTATTTACCTTGGATGGATCAAGTGGAGTATTCAACTAAGAGATCTGTTCCCCCAGGACACGTCTGCATGGTCCGAAAAACTTTTCTGACCGCTTCAGCAATACATAGGAGATGTCTTGGGGAAAAGAAAGTTAGGCCTACATTAATGGAGTTATTAGTCATTTCCTCTCAGGCATACATGCACATGTTTCCCGCAAATACTCACTTACAATGTACTACTCTCATGTTCTCTCTGTATGTGTGTGTGTTAGTTTTTATTTGAAAATATGTCTGTCTGTATCATTGAGGGAAAATAGCAAAAGGGAGAAAGTGTGGTTGATGTAAAGAGAGACAAAGGCATGTTATTACAACCCCTTAGAAAAGTGGGAGTTCACTATAACCTTATAACCAACCCCTTTTAAGCCATGACGATGCTCACCGCACCCACTGGATACACGCCCCTATACCCCACCTTAAAGGCAGACAGCACCTACTATACTACCTCTGCTGGAATCAGTGCCCTGTATCCACTACTTCTTGGCAATATTAATCCTTATTTAACGGAAGATATAGGAGACGTTCAAACTTTGTTAAGCTTTACCATACACAAAGAAGTATACGAAAGAAAAAGTAAACGCAATGTTACTTAATTAAGGCAAACATTTTGAACATATTGAAACAGAGGATGATGTCAATAATATAAAAAAGGCTATAAAAATAAAAATAAAAAGTAAAATACATTTTATATACTAAAAAAATAAAAAAAATTGTTGAAGATGAAAAAAGGCAATTGTCTATAACAATGTAGGTGCCTACGGGGGGCAGGGACATGTAATGTTAACCACCTCTCTCCTTCGGAAGAGGAAGAGGATATGTTTATGTGTACACGGAAAAGACGTCCACGACTGACCGCCCCTCCGACTCCTGGGAATATGGTCACTTATAGTGATGATGTAGAGGACGAATTTGATGATGCCCGCAAATACCTGCTTGCCGCCACCGCTCCAAATCCACCTCCTCCGACACCACCACCTTATGAAGGACGGCCCGCCAGAACCAGGCGGGCACCAGATCATCAATACGGATGTAAGGGAATGACATCTGTGCCATTATATCCCTTAATTGAGGTTCCCAATCCTAGCGGGGGAGAGCTTGTAGATGGGGGAAATGTGTTGCCACCCACAATGCTAGTATACAGAGCATGGACAAATGCAGATGTGAGGAGAGCTGTAGAAGGAGTCCCCCACCCAAATGACAATATGGGAACTTTCAGACTTAAGTTCTAGCGATTGCAGCAAAGTTTTAAATTAAATGGTATTGAGGTTGAAAGATGTCTGAGGCAGATATTAGGGTCCGATTGGATCCTTAGTGAAGGTGACTGGAATCCACTGGACCCAAGGGGGGAACCACTGCAATATGGATCACAAGAACTGACCCAACGAGTAGACGCTCTAATAGGCAGAATAGCTGACAGACACAGAGAACACGCAGACTGGACTATGATAAATAAGTGTGTACAAAAAGATGATGAAAGTGTGGAACAATATATGGGGAGGTTGCGGGTAGTATTTGACAGCCATAGCGGGGTGGCCAGACCTAACCCATATGATGATGCTGGACCATATGCTCAGCAACTAAAAACGCTTTTCTCAGGGGATGTCGTCCATAAATAAATGACTTTGTGATACAACACCAAATTACTTACAAAACATGTCCCCTTAGGGAAACCATAGAATATGCTAAACATGCAGAGGAGCAGTGTAAGAGAGCAAAAGAAAAGAAACAGACAAAGCAAGATAGTAAACCAAAGGAGGTGTATTTGATGACTTCTGTTGATGGGAAAGCGCAACCTATAACTTCTGCTTTCTTTTCCGGTGATGGTGGAAATAACCAAAAACGTGGAGGGAGAGGAGGTGGACGAGGACGAGGTGGAAGCAGAGGAAAATTTTATGGAAATTGTTACGTGTGTGGCAAGGCCGGCCACTTTACTACAGAAACAGAAAGTACCAGGAGGAAGAGGGAGCGGATGACGATGACCACAGACCGACAAATGACTAGAACCAGGTTGTACCCTTCCTTTACAAGTATTTGCTGATAAAGAATTGCATGAATCTGAATTGTATGAGCATGGCAATAATGATGCAAAATTGTCATGATGTGTTGAATTTAGAATCATGTATAGACTTAATGGCTTTAGAAGAACAGCCAGTCATTCAACTAGATGTATAGGGGGTAATGATAAAAAATGTATGCGATACAGGAGCATGTAGGTCAGTGTTGAGTGATGATGGCACATGGACTAGTTACATGTCATCACAAAACATATTGGTTAGGTCAGCAGCAGGACAGACAAATAGCGAACCTATATCATGTCCACTCACAGTGAGATTGTTCAACGGCCAAACATTTGAGCATCCTTTTATACTCTACCCTAGATGCCCGATACATCTCTTGGGTAGAGATCTGATGCTGAAATGCAACATTAGAGTGGTTCCTAAAGAGAAAGGCATGACAGCATACATGGGGGACATACCTGTCTATGCAAATGTAGTGCAGGGGATGGGTGAACCACATTACTTCTACAAATTAGATATGGTGTAAAAAGGGCCAGGACAAGTATCCAGCACTTTGGTAGCCATGGCTAATGACCTAGCTCCATCTCCCAGTGTAAAACTACACAGCACTATGAAATTTGAAAGTACATTGGGGAGGGATGTGGACTATGAAAAAACATTTTTCAAACACACCAATACCAGAATAACCTTGGATTACTTATACTGGACAGAAAATGGGTATACAGGGATGGGAGTAAAATTGAATGATCAAGACCAGTTACTCTATGCAGGACACACAGTGCCACACATATCACTGACTATGCCAGCTGGTGGAAGGTGGGTACAGGTAGGAGGGATGATAGAAGAGGCTCAGACAGATAAAACACCATGAAAGTACTTGCCCTATGACCTCGGAGTGCAGTACTCACCGAGCACAAAAATATATAGGAAAAGCCTGAACTGGGTAACTGAGACAAAGTAAACATACACCAATAGCCAATAAGCATTCTCAACTGTGCACATATTTGCACACTTAGGGAAGAATAGAGGCATGGTCACATCTACCGGCAGGCAAGTCACTCATAAACAACTCCTTTTGCAGTTACTTGAAGCCATTCAACTGCCCTGATACGATTGAGGTATGTAAATGTGTCGCTCATACCACGATCAAAGACTCAATTTCAATAGGAAATGGCAGGGCAGACGCAGCTGCAAAGCAGGCATCTCAAACAGAAAACATACACATTTTTCTCTTACACAGCTCCACATCTGTGTATCTCGTACACCAAATTGACAAGAGTATTCTACAGCAAATACAGACAGACGCACCCTCACAAGAAAACACATACTGGTTAAAGGTATGATAATATTTATGAGAGTGCAGAAGGGAAACCAATGTTACCAAACCATCACTGTTCAGATATGCAGCTATGTTGAGCCATGGCATTAGTCATGTCTCAAGAGGGAGTATGGTAGACATGGTCAGCAGAATATTTTCAGCCTATGGATTAAACAACTATTTAAAAAAAAATTGTGCAGGTTGCCTTGTTTGTGCACAACACAACCCTCAGGGTAACTATCACCCCATAAGAGGCACATTCCCAGAACCAACATACCCCTTCCAAACAATATGTATGGATTTCATTGAACTAACAAAGTGTGAAGGGAAGAAATATTGCCTAGTGATAATTGATGTATACTCTAGGTGGGTGGAAACAAAACCATGTGCACACCCTGACGCAATCACAGTGGCTAAAACCTTAGTGACACAAATAATTCCTAGGTTTGGTATACCAGAGAAAATATATAGCGATAACGGCACACATTTTGTGAACAAAATTATCGACCACTTGAGTAAAGCATTACACATAGAGTTGAAAAACCACTGTGCGTACCACCCACAGTCAGCTGGATTAGTGGAGAGAACTAATGGTACCATTAAAAATAAATTGAGGAAAACGATGGCAGCGACAGGGAAAAATTGGCTTTACTGTTTACCATTAGTCATGCTAAACATGCACATGCTTCCAGGCAGGAAGAAGTTAACCCCGTTTTAAATATTGTATGGGAGACCATTCCTACTACTAGAATTTAGACCATTTATCTCAGAAGATGAGAACATGAGTGAAAACTTAGCAGACTATATGAGAAAAATGTAAATTAAAAAAGATATTACCTCCATCTCTCTCTCTCTCATCCACAGCAGGGACCCTGCTTGGTACAACCAGGCCAGTGGGTCCTAATTAAAGTAATCAAGCGCAAAAATTGGGCATCGGCCAGGTGGGAAGGACCGTACCAAGTTCTGCTGTCATCACCCACTGCCTTGAAAGTTGCCGAAAGAGCCACCTGGATACACCTGACTCACTGCAAGAGAGTAAAAGTGCCAGAGCTTGAGCCAGTTGATTCCTAAAACCTGCTAGCTGACTCACTGCGAGTCAGGCTGGGCTACAAAGGGGAGGAAACTCATCTCAAACCCAGTGAAGAACCGAATGGTGCGGATTTGGGGATCTCCACTGGCCCAAGAAAATGTCCTGGCACCTGTTCAAAAGACCTAACTAGTGTGGCCTAAGAATCTCACTGACATGCCTCATCTTGACAACTCTCTGCATAGTAGCACCCATAATCATATGGCAAGACCCAGAGGCAACCAGACGCAATCGATTAGAGAGATGTGGATGCACAGAATGAAAAGAGACATGATGGAAGTCAATTTAACTGGCCAAGTGACCCTAGTGTTCAAGGAAGGGCAGATAGGAACCAACCAAATAGACCTATGTCAAGTACTAAGATGTTGACTTTCTGGAGGAGGACGTAGTGGAAGGGTGAGAAAAGGCCAGTATACTTGTGTATATCCTCTCCGTATGGAAATGAGAGATGTCCTAGCTGGAAACTGGCCTTATGGAATACAGGAGCTGACTGGGGTTACTCCCCACCTTATCACATGAAGTGCAAGAGCACAAAGATATGCTTAAAGTTGACACGGGGTGTGGAGCCATCCTCCTGCAGCCAAAATCAGCTATGTAACCCCATCCGGATCACCCTCCAGGACCCACAAAAGTGTGATGAAGGGAGATATACTTTTGGAATCTACACCTCAGGCAGAGGTAACAACATGGAATATTTGCATATTCAGGTACTGCAAAAAGAGGTGCCCAGACAGACTATTGATCTCACCAAGGTGAATAGGACTGTGTCCTCACAGGTCATCTATTTGGAACCTGACCGCCTGAGTGACACTTTTGAAATTGAGACTGGGTATGCAGAAAAAAACATCTGGTTGGAATGGATGCTGTATACGGCAGCCTCCATGGAAATGAGTAACTGCATGTTCCACTGCCAGACCATCAATGGCAACGGTACCATTTAAACTGAACCAACAGAATGATGAAAAGGGACTGAAGTGTATGTTACAGTTGTTCCAACAAATAGCGCCTGTATCCAATTGTACTGCCCTTCACTATTTGTACCCACCAGTGCCAAGGATCCAACCACTCCAATTTATGATGTACCCGGGTAACTTTACATGCTTTAACCGTACCGGACAGAACTCAAGAATAAGTGTTGGGCAAGCACCTTATTGCTCGGACATTATACACGTGGGCAGTAAAGAATATTCAGACACATTGTTTTCCAACCACTGAGTTGGACGAGCAGATATCTGGTGGTATTGTGGAGGTAAACAAGTGAGACAAGTATTACCCTCACTGTGGGGTGGAATATGTACCCTGATCCAACTGGCTCAACCGTTTTATATATTGCCTGATAGAAGCGCTGGTATGATGTGGATAACCGAAGAAAACCTGAAGCGGGCCAAAAGGTCAGTTCCAAAGGGGAGCTTTGATGACCGAATATACATTGATTCTATTGGAGTTCCGAGAGGAGTACCTGATGAGTTTAAAGCCCGAAATCAAGTGGCGGCTGGATTTGAAACCATCATCTCCTGGTGGGTGACCATAAATAAGAATGTAGATTGGATCAACTATATCTACTATAATCAACAGAGATTCGTAAATTATACCAGAGATGCAGTTCAAGGCTTGGCAGAGCAACTGGATAGAACTAGCCTGATGGCTTGGCAGAACCGGATAGCTCTGGACATGCTGTTGGCGAAAGAAGGAGGGGTATGCAAAATGTTTGGGACTGCCTGTTGCACTTTCATACCCAACAACACAGCTCCAGACGGATCTGTGACCAAAGCACTGGAAGGCCTCACTGCCCTGTCAAATGAACTAGTAGAAAACTACAGAATTAATGATCCTCTTTCTAAATGGCTCCAAGACACCTTTGGTAAATGGGCAGCTTACATCAGAGGGATATTGATCACTGTTGGCACAGTCCTAACACTGATCATTTTGTTAGGATGCTGTGTGATACCATGCATCCGTGGATTGGTGAATAAGGTTGTTGACCAAGCAGAAACTCAACAATACCTAATAGAGATGATACCCCTCACTCAAGGAGAATCTGATTCTTCTCTTGATCATGACATTGATGATGTATAAAAACAAGTTGGTTAAAAGAAGCACCATGATGGTCCAGACCCCAACTCTTCACTAAAGAAAGGACTATGACCTGAACCTTGCCTTAAGACCTTTGTCTAATACATTTATAAAAGGAGGGACTGTTAGATATTAATTTCTTCATTATGAGTTTATTGGCTAAGAATATCCTGATTATAAAAGTATATCAGCTTGTTTTTTCCTTGTATCTTACTAGAATGTTCAAGAAGGTTGTCTGTAGAAATGTTTAGGTAAATATTCCTTTGCCATCTGTTTCCTCTTCCTTTCTTTGTCTCGCAACTGCTGACGGCAAATATCTATAGGAAGCCGTTATTTGTGATAAGGAATATTTTGCTGAGTTAGACAGGAAAAGACACTTGCTTGCAAATGTGTATTTAACCCTATTTTGAACTGTGCTATTAGCTATGGAGTGTTTTATGCTATATAATGGGCTCCCTGCCCCAAATTAAACTCAGAGATTATTCTGATGGCACTCTGACTTCTGTGCATTATTTTCTCTCATTATATCTTGGTACCCAGATATAATATATACACACATCAGAATACATGATTACTCACTAATCTGATCCTATCAATACGTTACTACATTTACGGAGTACGATGTAAAGAAGTAAATTGTAAAATTGCGTTCTTTTTATTGTTTATAGGTTTTTGGAGTTTGCTGTGTTATTTGGTCCAGCAAGGATTTGCTTGGAGGGAGGTAAGTTGCATTGTACATGCTTTTCATCCTATCAAGCTGTATTTTACTTTTATGTTTTGACAATTCCTACATTTACTGAATACACTGGAGAAAAGTACAATTGTGTTTTTTTTTTTTTTTTTGGCTTATAGGTTTGGAGAGGTGTTTTTTGTGGTGAGAGGAGTTTGGCGGAGGGAGGTAAGTTTTTTTTTTTTTATGTTTCGTATTTTATCTCGTCATATATATACGTTTCTACACTTAAGACCTACACATATTTCCAGATTACACATATTTGCAATACACATAGGTGTTCCAAACTGATTTTTCAATGGGGCTCGACAAGAACCTATTTTCAGCCTAGCCTAGCAGGACCATGTAGTTCCTACTACCTCTGGTACAGAAGATGGCTTCAGGATAGGTACCATGCCCAGGAATATGTGCAGAGTATAATGCAGATAGGATATTAGTGGCCTCAGACATGGGCCACTCCCAACACATGATAGAAGCACACAGTAAATAGCCGCATACCCTGTATATATGCGAACTGTAACTGACCCTTCCACATTGTTTATGAAAGTATTGATCTAGCATGTTTCATCAGCGCCACTCAGGTCCAGAGTGAGTGTTACTGTACACCCCTCCCACTGCTCTGTCACAGGCTCTGTCCACTTAAGTTGGATTACTACAGTTAGTTATAACATTGATATCCAAGCAGAAAGAGTTTTATAGGCGATCAGAATGGGGGACGAGGGGGGAGCAGGCAAACCCACTAAAACATTTCTTAATTTCTCTTTCTTTTCTTTTCAGGTGGTGATGGAGGGAGAGGAGCAGAGGGGAGTGGAGTGGAAGGGAGTCCCGGGGCGTGGAGGTGGGGAAGAGGAGGGGAGGAGTGAGGAGGTAGTAGGCAAGGAGGAGGAGGTAGTAGGCAAATCGGAGGAGGAGGGAGAAGAGGAGGAGGAGGAGGGAGAAGAGGAGGAGGAGGGAGAAGAGGAGGAGCAGAGGAGAGTAGGAGAAAGGAGGAAGGAGAGGAGAGTAGGTGGAAGGAGGGAGGAGAGTAGGAGGAGGGAGTAGGGAGAGGAGAGTAAGGGTAGGGAGAGGAGGAGGAGGGTGGAGAGGAGGAGAGTGGAGAGGCGAAGGAGGGAGGAGGAGAGTGTAGAGGGTCCTCAACCCCAGTCTGGAGAGCAAGAGGCTGGCAGCAGGTCCAGGGCCCACAACTATAGCCGGGTGGAAAATATGGTCCTCCTGGAGGCAATCCGTGCCCGCCCCATCATCACCTTTGGGGGTAGGGAACTTAAGGCTGGGCCCAGGGCGGATGCTTGGCAGCAGGTGGTCAATTTGGTCAATGGTGTGGCGGGCCGTGAAACTAGTCTGCGGTCCATAAAGCACCGTTTCGACTACATCAGGGCCAAGGTGAGGAGGAAGATGGCACAGGAGGAAGAGGGGCGGAGGGTCAAGTACCTGGGGCATGAACATATCACAAGGGCCATACTTGCACCTTCCGCCGCAGCTGGAGCTTCAGGCCTGGAGGACAAGCAGGACCCAGCCTCCATGGCAGGGGAATATGACATACAGCTACATGCCACCACATGTGCATCACACACACTACACATGTACATGATGACACTGACATGTCGGCTCCATGAAATTAACAAGGGATAGATGGATGCATCATTAAATTCATGAAGCTGACAAATCCCTGTCATTCCTGGTCACCACAACAGTAATCAAGCAATAGAGCAGGGGTGTCCAAACTCAGTCCTGGAGGGCCACACACATGCCTGGATTTGATGATAACCCTGCTGCGCACAGTGAGTCAATAACTTCTTCAGTCATCCTGTTTTACTTATCTGTGCACAGAAAGGATATCTTCCAATCCAGGACAGAGTTTGGACACCCCAGTAATAGAAAGTCCATGGCCCTCATTCAATTGCAATTTGGCCAAACACATAACATATATTTTTAAATAAGTTTTTAGTTAGTGAAAATCTTGCTTTTGGATAGATGTTTGCTAACTAAAACCTTAGGGCCTCATTCAAATGTGGTTTGGCCAATTGAATAGGGCTCTATATAAGCACATAGCATATTGATTGACAGAAGTTTTTAGTTAGGGAAGACACTGCTTTTGGATAGAAGTTCACTAACTAGAAAAATCTGTAATAAAAAAAATGCTATGTGCTTATATAGAGCCATATTCAATTGGCCAAATCACATTTGAATGAGGCCCTCATTTAACAAAAATATGCTATGTGATTATTTAGAGCCCAATTCAATTTGCCAAATCGCAATTGAATGAGGCCCCATGTGTTTGTGTGCCCGCGCAGCCTATGCAGTTACAGACAGCAGCCATAATACAGATAGCCTTGTGAGCCGAGAACTAGAGATGTCGCGAATAGTTCGCCGGCGGACTGTTCCCGGTGAACATAGCATGTTCGCGTTCGCGGCGAACATATGCGATATTCGACCCGCCCCCCTATACTTTATCATTAAGCAAACTTTGACCCTGCATGTCACAGTCAGCAGACACATTCCAGCCAATCAGCAGCATACACTCCCTTCCAGAGCCTTCTACCTCATGGACAGAAGCCATTTTGGAATCATAACTAACTTGCAGTCTTACTGAGAGGAGGCTGAGTGTAGGTGATACTGCATCAATAGGGAAAACCATAGCTAGGCTACTGTACACAGTGTGCAATACAGTCCTGAAGGACTCTTTTGATCTCTGCTGTAAGGACACCCCTGTGTCTCTTCCCCCCCTTATCATCATCCTCCCCTCACCTTAGCACCCAACCCTAACACCCCTCACACTTATCCATAACACACATCAACCAAACACCTAACCCTAACACCCCTCAAACTTATCCCTAAGACCTAACACCCCTCACAATTATCCCTAACATGCCTCACCCTAACACCCCTTACACTTATCCCTAACACCCCTCACCCTAACACCCCTCACACTTAGCCCTAACACCCCTCACCCTAACACCTAACCCCCTCACCCTTATCCCTAACACCCCTTACCCAAACCCTAACACCCCTTACACTCATCCCTAAAACCCCTCACCCTCACACTTATCCCTAACACCCCTCACACTTATCCCTAACACCCCTCACCCTAACCATAACACCCCTCACACTTATCCCTAACACCCCTTATCCTAACCCTAACACCCCTTACACTAATCCCTAACATCCCTCACCCTAAGACCTAACCCTAACACCCCTCACACTTATCCCTAACACCCCTCACCCTAACCATAACACTTCTCACACTTATCCCTAACACCCCTCACCCTAACACCTAACCCTAACACCCCTCACACTTATCCATAACACCCATCAACCTAACACCTAAACCTAACATTCTCACACTTATTCCAAAGACCTAACACCCTCACACTTATTCCTAACATGCCTCACCCTAACACCCCTCACACTTAGCCCTAACACCCCTCACCTTAACACCTAACCCCCTCACCTTTATCCCTAACACCCCTTACCCTAACACCCCTCACACTTATCCCTGTGTCTTTCCCCCCCCCCCCTAATCATCAAGGGAGGGGGGAGGATGATGAGGGAGGGGGGAAAGAGACACAGGGGAGGATGATGAGGGAGGGGGTAAGAGACACAGGGGAAGATGATGAGGGAGGGGAAAAAGAGACACAGGGGAGGATGATGAGGGAGGGGGGAAAGAGACACAGGGGAGGATGATGAGGGAGGGGGTAAAGAGATACAGGGGAGGATGATGAGGGAGGTGGGAGGATGATGAGGGAGGGGGGATGAGACACAGGGGAGGATGATGAGGAAGGGGGGAAAGAGACACAGGGGAGGATGATGAGGGAGGGGGTAAAGAGATACAGGGGAGGAGGATGATGGAGGGGGATGTTAGGTTATTTATGCACTTTATGGATTAAAACCAGACTCTGCATCAACTATGTAATTTTCCGTGGGAGTTTCGACCTAGATCCCCCTCCGGCATGCCACAGTCCAGGTGTTAGTCCCCTTAAAACAACTTTTCCATCACTATTGTGGCCCGAAAGAGTCCCTGTGGGTTTTAAAATCCGCCTGCCCATTGAAGTCTATGGCGGTTCGCCGGGTTCGCCTGTCCGCTAACATTTGCAGCGGTTCGCGATTTGCGAACCGAAAATTTTATGTTCGCGACATCACTACCGAGAACCATCAAGAACAGAAACCTAAGAATAGATAACAGCTAGTATAAGATAGCTAATCAGAGTTGCAAAGAGGAGAATCATCCATATTGAAGGCTAGATGTCAGATAATTAGAAATGAACACATATCAATGCGCTAATCAATATACTAATGACATGTACCTTTCTTCTCTATCTCTCAGCATCCAGAGGTCTGGGTCCTGTGACCAGCCAGAGGCGACGGGGCCATCGGCCCGGTACCAGGATCTTCCAGCACAGGGGGAGGAGGAAGGAAGATCGGAGGGCCCTGGGTAGGAGGATGGGCAGGTCATTGACCTTGGAGACTCACCTGCCACAAGCCCTGGTACTATGCCCATCCTCCAGAGACTTTCACTTGCTCTGGGGCCCTCCCACGCCCTTGGGACGACACCTCCTTGCCCAAACAGTGTGCTGGCCTGGTCGCCACCGGGCACATTAATGTCACCCCAGGCTCCAGCTGTGGACCAGACCCTCCCCACTACACCTCACCAGGCCCACCCAGGAGTGTTGTCGATGCCGCAGAGCCAGGCTGTGCAGGTGGAGATGCTGGCTGTTATGCAGGAGCAGCTGGCCAGCATGCAGAGGGTGGAGGCCAGCATGCAGGAGATGACGGCCAGCATGCAGGAGATGACGGCCAGCCAGCTCCAGGTGGAGGCCAGCATCTCTGGCCTTCATTCCCATGTGACACACAGCCTGGCCAGGCTGTCCAGGGAGGTGTGGAGGCACCATATGACATCAGGAACACCTTCAGGTCAGGCTGCTCAGGCAGGAGATGGTCCCCAGCTGATCATTAACGGGGATCTCCCAATCCCCCAGTCAGGAGCTTCTTTCTTTTTGTTTTTTAAGGTCCGTGAAGGCATCTCCTGCATCTGCAAGCATTGTGGAGGAATTATATGAGGTGTAAGGTTTTCCCAGTGCCTCTCAGGTAGACATGCCTTCAATGGCAGCCCCCTTAACATGTAGATGCCACAATCTTAAAGCTATCATATTGCCAGATATCTCAGACATGATTGTTGTTAGCTTAAATGTAGACTAATACCGCTATGGCGGTGGACTTGCAAAGTCTCACAATGGCATGTTAATGGCATGTTAATGACAGCCAGCATTAATCAGATTCCGGTTGCAGCGGTGTAGTGACTATGCATCATGCTTATTCTAGACTATTAGATTGACCCCTGTGGGTTTCCCCTTTTTTCCTAGCCTCTTGCTCTCCGAGGACCCGCCCACACCACACCCATGATATTAATACAGTTTTGACCACTGCTGATTGTGGTCTGTCTAGCAAATAAAGCTTTGTTATACTGTTTTGTGAATGCACAATCGTGACCACTGCTGATTGTGGTCTGTCTAGCAAATAAGCTTTGTTATACTGTTATGTGAATGCACAATCTTGACCACTACTGATTGTGGTCTGTGTAAAAAAATAAAGCTTTGTTATACCGTTATGTGAATGGCCTAACTTGACCACTGCTGATTGTGGTCTGTGTAAAAAAGAAAGCTGTTCTGTGTCCGTGTGTTATGAATATTTTGGGTTCTGTGACATCCACATGCATTACATTAGTGTCACATTCCTATAAATGTAAATTGATGAGCCCTAGTTAACATGCAATAGATCAATACATATAAAACTGTTGAGTCAGATTAGATTTAGATATCATATGATCCCAAATATCAGATCTACTACTAATATAGTGTTAATACCCATGACAAGTCTGATTAGCGATACTGTGGTGTAGGAACATTCCCCTGAGGGCCTAAAATGAATAGGTGACACCGGAGTGGTTTTCCAGTTCTTTCTCTAGTTGATTGGGATTAGTCTGACCTCTCTGCTAAGACGTACCCACCTACACTGGCCCTACGTAGTATAGCTCACAGTTTCATTGAAGTACACAAACCCCTTCACCAACACCACTTAGCATATGTGTGAATACAGTTAGTTGCCCAATAATGAACATGCATTGGCTAAATGGTAATGGTCATGCACATGCCAATATGACAAACCATGCTGCAACATGCATAATATGATTAAAGCCACACTACCCAATTCAATAGCAAGAGTAAAACATGAGTCAGGTCATATGAACCCTTTGCCACGCACATGAGCTCTATTGTGATCCCTGAAATCTCTATCTAATTGCATATATATCTCGCTCATCACATCTACATTTGGTAACACAAATATTTTGATAATTACACCGCCACATGGCATATATCAAGTAGCATGGAAACATTTTAATGTATGTTGTTCAGTTCTTCAGTTATGTCCGACTCTGTGACCCTATGAGCTGCAGCACATTCAGCTAGGTCTCTGCCTGTGCTGTTATCCACGGTTTGCATGCTAAATATACTGGTGTGGTTTGTCAGTTCCTTCTGAAGTGGATTGGACCTTGTCTGATCTCTCTGCTATGACGTGCCCACCTACAGTGGCCCTACATGTTATAGCTCACAGCTTCATTCAGGTACACAAGCCCCTTCACCACCACCACTTAGCAATGCTGAAGGGGACCAGGGGAACATACACCACACATATCTACTCTGACCCATCAGGAAGGGCCGCAAGCACAAAGGGAGACTGTCCAGAGGCTCTGGGATCGACAGCAAACTCACCGCCATCAGGGATAATCTCTGCTACTCCCATCCTGGTGGGAGCCATGTGCCAGGTGTCTAGCCATTCCCATTTGGTGAACTTCCAAACTGTTCTGCTATTTATCAATTTACATGGGTGAGGGTTGCTAAGTGGTGGTGGTGAAGCAGCTTGTGTACCTGAATGAAGCTGTGAGCTACTGTAGGTGGGCAGGTCATAGCAGAGAGATCAGACAAATCCCAATCCACTAGAGGAGGAACTGACAACCCCCTCCAATCTCTTTGGCATTCAAACTTTGGAGAACAGCACAGGCAGAGACCTAGCTGAATGTGCTGCAGTCCATAGGGTCACAGAGAGTCGGACACAACTGAAGAACTTAACCACATATATTGAAATATTCCCCTGGTACTTGATATATGCCAAGAGGCGGTCTCATTTGGCCACTATTTGTGTTCTCTAATGTGGATGTGATGAGCGAGATGTGTATTCTATCGTTGATCAACTATATAGCGTGCATCGAATGTGCGCTGTCATCTGCGCGCCGACAGATGCGCGCATCAACAACAGCAGGCCCGACAGGAGGCTAGCGGATCTAATGATAAGGATTAGGCTGTGGGGTGTAAGGGTTAGGATTAGGCTGCGGCTACAAGGGTTAGAAGGGTTCACGGCATTAGGTCAGATAACTTGCGCCCTTTCATCGACGCAGAATAGTCCAAAACCTTAGAACTGCGCAATGACGTGGGCCAGCTCATGTCAGCTACATGTTGTCAAAACGCATTTGCTGTGCACGCCAATGTTGGGGTGACATATTCTATTATAGGGCTGTTTTAGAGTCTACAATGGAACCTGTATGTGTGTTGACCAATCAAACATATGAGGAATATTAAACTAATTTTAACAATTGTTAATTTGGAGGCTGTAATGCTTGGGCCTCCGTTTTAGGGTTACAGGCTTAAACCATGCAGGCTGCAAAAACTGTAACAAAATGGATACCTTCAACCTCCAAGCACGTACGGGCTTTAATAATGAGCTACGGGCTTGGAGCACATTCGCCCTCCAAGCCCGCACAGGCTTTAATAAGGAGCTACAGGCTTGGAGGACATTCACCTTCCAAGGCCGCACTGGCTTGAATAATGAGCTACGGGCTTGATCATTGAAGTCTGTGGGACTTGGGCGGATTTTAAAATCAAAGTACAATTTGGCGATGTGCAAGCTTGAGAATGTTTTACTATTAATTCTCATGCCCTCCATTATGTTCCCCATCATTTACAGTGCTTTACAGGGCTGGATTAAATATATATTGGCTTCTACAATGCTTTGAGTTTGCGGCCTTCAACCTCCGAACCCGTACAGGTTTTAACAAGGACGAGCCCGCAGGGCTTTGGCATGGAAAACAAACCGTAAATGAAATATCGTATTTGGGCGGTGTGCAAGGTTGAGAGGGTGTTGCTATTAATCCTCATGTCCCCCATTATGATGCCTAGCATTTACAGAGCTTTACAGTGCTATCTTGAATTTATATTTGCATTTACAATTTTCTGACTTTTTGGCCGGAAAACAAGATTTACGGGCTTGGGAGAAACGCTTGCGGCCGTTCGAATGATGTGCGGCCTGCCGTAAGGGGGGTATCCTTGCGGCGCCGTCCATTTGAATAGCAGGGTAGCAGTAGCTCTACACGCGGCCGTAAGATGGCCGCAAGGAATCGCAGCTTTGCGGCCATTTTACGGCCGTTAATAGAATGAGGCCCAGTGTATGGAATAGATTTGTATGACATTATCCATGATTTATTGCATCTGTTAAACTGAGCAGATGATAACCAAAAGTAAGTGCTATGCGCAGTGCTGGTTACTTTGATTGAATGGAGTGATTTCTGATGATCCTTTTTTTCATCAGATTCCGGTTGCAGTGGTGTAGTGAGCTCATGTGACCCTTGTAGGTGCTATGTATCATGCTTATTCTAGACTATGAAATTACCCCTTTTTGGTATCCCCTTTATGCACAAAAAGTATGTTGCTCTTCAAGGATCCGTCCACACCACACCCGTGATTTCAATGCACAGTCTTGTACATTTCTGAGTATGCTCTGTGTATGAAATAAAGCTTTGTTATACCATAATCATTGTGTTTTTAATGGTTGGGGTTTTGGGACATCCACATACATCACATTTGTGTCACATTCCTATATCTGTAAACTAATGAGCCCTAGTTACTATGTAATAGATGCATATAACAGATACATATAATATTAATAATAATAATAGCTTAATAATACAGGGTTAATACACATGAGAGGTCCAATTTGTGATACTGTGGAGTATCAATATTCCTTGAAGGACTGATGAAAATATGACAGGTGATAATGTGAATTGATTGATAGCAAAACACTTGATGAGATTTGACCAAGTGATAATGGGTATACATCTTGGCACATGACCACCATCAATTGCGTGAGACTTTTCTGGATGGGCATGGCTGATGGAGGTGAGTTGGTTGTTGCTCCACGTGCCACTGTACAGCCTCCATGTGTGTTTGCAGCCCTTCCTGATGGGTTAGAGTAGATTAGTGTGGTGTATGTTCCCCTGGAACTTGATATATGTCATGTGGCCAATCTAGATCTGATGTATATAAGAATATCTTTGCATTTTTGGGGTCCACATTATAGCCTCCGTGAGTGAGAAAGGTATAAAATGGCAGGCAATTTAATGTTTGTGTGTCTTTAATTGCTTTCACCCTATATTCATATTGGCATATGCATGACCATTCCAACATATGAGGATATCACGAGGGCAGCAGGTGCTGGCAAGGAGTGCAATAGGCGCTCCTTGCGCTTGTGGAGACGAGTGCCGTAATTTAGCACGTAAACCAATTTGCTATTCAATGGGCATCTTTTTGCGAAAATCCCTGCGGTTGTTACAACTGTAACTTACAACCCATCTAAGCCTTTGGTCTTTCAAGACCACAAGAGTTAAAATCGTAAATTGCTATTCAATTGCTACAATTCCTCAAGCCCGGAATTATTTTCACACCTGTAAATGTCAAATGAAGAAGAAATTCCTATGGGTACCAGGTAGGACTCGCAAGGGTTTTTAACCCCTGGTCGTAACACTGTAAATGCAATTAAAAAATCAATACTTCCCTTTAAAAGACAGGGAAAGCGATGAAAGACAGAATTAACTGCACAACAGTCTCAAGCTCGGAAATCTGCAATCAAAAATATTTTTTTGTATGTGTCATTTTGGTGTTATCAATCTCAGGAATCAATGAGTTAATACATATCAGGCCACCCACATAGGCTAGAACATTTCCTTCATTCATTTTTATTATTTTGTACATTGGAGGATTGTGGGTCTGATCGTATATCGGACCCCTAAACACTAATTGATTGGAATGTAAGCTCCATGCTTTACTGACCAAATGATGTCTCATTTTCTATTGGCTATTTCTAAATGGATAGTTATGGCCTTGCTTAATTGATCATGTTCACGCTCTGAAATGCTACAAGGGATTGCATGGTATTTGGCTTTCAGCCCGTAACTTGTGCGCTTGTTCAATTGAATTGCTCCGTAATTATAGCAGAATTCAAGCCCACAGACATACGGCCTGTACACCATGAATCGCGGTCTGGCGATTAAATGAGGCCCTTAGATGGGTTGCGGGTAGATAAAAGACGCCAATTGAATAGCAAATGAGTTGCCTGGCTACATTACGGGGTCCAGTAACCAACAATTGCTTTATTGAATAGGGACTAATGTATATATAGATATAGATGAATAATCAGAGTATTGTTCTATTCTTTTTATTGGGCAAACATTTTGTTCAGAGTGACAAGCTTTCAAGACGTTTGACCTCCCTTTATCAAGTCAGAAGAATTTAAGAGCAACCTGTGTTTAGGTGAAACCAAATTATATTGTAACAATATTGTTTCACCCATTATCAATACCAGTTCTTTAAATGACCGCTGAGGTCAACTTTATTCTTTACTGTCATTTGAAAAACTAGAATAGATAAAAGTCAAACATTTGTTTTAGTAAGCACAAATAAACAAACTGTTTACATTTTTTATTTGTATGTACTTTTTTTTTTTACTCTGTTGCTCTATTTACTACTTTCTCAGGATTGTATGTCCCTATAAACTAATAAGCATAATATTAGTCATATTAAAAAGACCAATAGTTGTAGATGCCACATCCCCACTCTGCAGATATACACTTCTTGTATAATCAAAATCTCCTCTGAGCTCAAGAAGTTGATCAGAAGAAAAGAAAATGAGAGGTTGCACAGTAGTATCATTGAATATAAAAAGAAAAATATTGAGAATATTACATTAGAAAAAAATACTTATTTTGAAGTGCAGTTTATTAAAATGGTTTATTTTAGATATTTGACTACAACTTTTAGTGTCCATGTAAATGTTGTTTGCAAACCCGTTGTTTGCCTAGGTCATCAGAAAGAATTGAGCCAGGTCTCAATGTTTAGCATTAATACTTAATATTTAAGTTAATATTTTTATCACAAATAAAGTTCAATTTTTTCCATCTAGAAATGAGTTTCAGATTCTGACTATGAAGCAGCAGCATCACCAAAATCCTATTTTATTAAGAGAAGACCAGTTCGACATGTCATATTTCTGTCAGACCCATGTGCTAGGAACACTGATCTACAGGCCTGGCTCCAGTGGATCCACCAGAGCTCCAATACAGCAAGAGGAGGTGCAGAAAGCCCAAGAGACAAATCCGAGGTGATTCCACCAACACCATAAATACATTACTGCTTGACTCAAATTCACAACTGCTTAACAATAAGTTTAAACCAATCTTGGAAATAAAAGTTACCAAATAACTTGGGTTTTATAGTTGTGGAAAAAGAACAGACTGGGCTATATTGTTGATCCTCCCCCTATATAACGAGATACTATATAAAACATTGATGTGTAAAGGCCAAGCTTCTTTTTCTTGAAATGTTTTTATTCTACACTTTGTCCACATTCACTTACACTGTTGACATTTTCAATTGAACAAGCCTGCAGCTACATGGCCGAAAGCCTAAACCGTAAACCATGCAGTCGTAAGTAGCATTTCAGGCCATGATCATGATCAATTAAGCAAGGCCATAACTACCAATTTAGAAACAGCCAATAGTAAATGAGACCGTCATCATGACATCAGTAAAATATGGCGTTTAAACAACAATTAATTGGAGTTTAGAAGCAATCGGACTCGTAATCCAGCAATGTACAAAATAATAAAAAATAATGATGATTCTGTTCTAGCCCATGTGGGTTGCTTGATATGTATTAACTCTTTGATTTCCGAGATTGATATAACACAGAAAAAAAGTAAAACAATTAATGTTTTATTGCAGATTTGTGAGCTTGATACTGTTGTTCAATTAATGCTAATGCCTTTCATTACTTTCCCTGTCTTTTAATTTAAGCCTCCTGGCTGTCTGGCCGTGTCAGTACCCCCTCTCCCTTCTCCTTCCCACTCTCCCTTCTCCTCCCCTGCCCCCTCCTTCCTCCCCCTTCCCCCATCCTCTTACCGTGTAAGCTGCTCATCCTTCACCTGCATCACGTCATCTGGATGTGGCTGGGAATCGATATTGATGTAAAGTCTTTGTGACCTCATTCGGGACTCCTGAACACTGCCAGAAGACGTGCTGCAGGGGAAGGATGAGCAGCTTACACAGTAAGAGGAAGGAGGAGGGAGGAAGAAGTGTGTAATCCCGAGCGTGGCTTGGGGTTACTGCTTTAGGAACTGAAAAAACTCTGAGCCATGCTCGGGTTTACCACTAAAGTAGTTAAAGTGCAGTATTGATTTTTTTTTATTTGCATTTACAGTGCTACGAACAGGTGTTTAACCCCCCTGCAAGTCCTATCTGGTACTCATAGGATTTTCTTCTCCATTTGCCATTGACGGGTTTAAAGGCACTTACGGGCTTGAGGAATTGTACCAATAGCGATTTGCGATTGTAACATTTATGGGCTTGAAAGATCAAAGGCTTAGATAGGTCAGAGTTTCAATTTTGACAACCATGGGGATTTTGAGCTTCTAACCCACAATCCAATTGCGGGTAGCTAAAAGATGCCAATTGAATAGCAAATTATTTTACGGGCTCCAATACGGGTTCTTGTAACTACAATTCGCTCAATTGAATGGAGGCCTTTATTTTGTATAATTATAATTTTTACAGAAGCTATATAGTAATATAGTAAAAGAGGCTGAAAACATACTTTTAGTTCATCGAGTGCAGGCATTTTAGATCTCCTCTGAGTCTTGTATTATGTGTAGAGATGTCGCGAATAGTTCGCCGGCGGATTGTTCCCGGCGAACATAGCATGTTCACGTTCGCGGCGAACAGCGAACATATGTGAGATTCGACCCGCCCCCAATACTTTATCATTGAGCAAACTTTGACCCTGCATGTCACAGTCAGCAGACACATTCCAGCCAATCAGCAGCATACACTCCCTTCCACACCCTTCTACCTCATGGACAGCAGCCATTTTGGAATCATAACTAACTTGCAGTCTTACAGAGAGGAGGTAGAGTGTAGGTGATGCTGATTGAATAGGAAAATCAATAGCTAGGCAAGTTTATTCAGTGTCCAGTGCAGTGCTGAACGACTCATCAGATCTCTGCTGTAAACACAGCACCCCAAAAAACCCTTTTTAGGGCTATAACATCATTTTTTTTTCTTTGTTTTTTTTCTGTGTAATCTAATTTAATTTGCCTGTCTCCCTGCTAGCCCCTGCTTGCAAATGTGTGTGTGTCAGGCTCACAGCTTATACTGTGTGTGCACAACGCATACAATATAATATTGTTTACTAGTTGTCTACTTTTAAAAAACCCAAACTTTTATTTTATTAAATCTAAGTACATTTGCCTGACCGTCAATCAAAGTTCATTTGCTTGACCGCTACCCATAGTGTGTGTCTTGCTTACAAGTACTGTGCCAAGTTCAACCAATCCAGTCTAGTTGGGGTACCAACAGTCCACATTTAAAAAACCCAAACTTTTATTTTCTTAAATCTAAGTGCATTTGTCTGACCGTCAATCAAAGTTCATTTGCTTGACCGCTAGCCAGAGTGTGTGTCTTGCTTACAAGTACTGTGCCATTTTCAACCAATCCAATCTATTTGGGGTACCAACAGTCCACATTTAAAAAAAAAACTTTTATTTTCTTAAATCTAAGTGCATTTGCATAACCGTCAATCAAAGTTCATTTGCTTGACCGCTACCCATAGTGTGTGTCTTGCTTACAAGTACTGTGCCAAGTTTAACCAATCCAATCTAGTTGGGGTACCAACAGTCCACATTTAAAAAACCCAAACTTTTATTTTCTTAAATCTAGGTGCATTTGCCTGGCCGTCAATCAAAGTTCATTTGCTTGACCGCTACCCATAGTGTGTGTCTTGCTTACAAGTACTGTGCCAAGTTCAACCAATCCAATCTATTTGGGGTACCAACAGTCCACATTTAAAAAAAAAACTTTTATTTTCTTAAATCTAAGTGCATTTGCATAACCGTCAATCAAAGTTCATTTGCTTGACCGCTACCCATAGTGTGTGTCTTGCTTACAAGTACTGTGCCAAGTTCAACCAATCCAGTCTAGTTGTTGTACCAACAGTCCACATTTAAAAAAAACTGACAGGCAGAGGCAGGACACCCCGCAGAGGCCGTCGTGGTGCTGTGATTCCCTTTGGCCCTACAATAATGCCCAGTGTTCAGAGGCCAGTTACCCTGAACTTGAAAAGTTCAGAGGACGTAGTTGACTGGCTAACACAGGACACCCAATCTTCTACAGCTTCCGCTTGGAACATTGACGCACCATCCTCCTCCAGCTTAGCTTCGGGCACCTCTCAAGTTACCACTCACCCGCCTGCCGCCACCACCAACACTAGTACCACAGCCAATTCAATTGATCAGTCAGAAGAGTTATTTACACATCAGTTTGAAGAAATGAGTGATGCGCAACCATTATTGCCAGAGAATGTAGATAACAGGGATATGTCTCAGTCAGGCAGCATTGCACACATGTACGTACGATGTGATGATGATGATGATGATGTACCCGCTGCTGCTTCCTTTGTTCAGTTGTCATATACAAGTGAGGCGGGTGATGATGATGACGATGCGTCCGTGGATGTCACGTGGGTGCCTGCTAGAAGATAAGAAGAACAGGGGGAAAGTTCAGATGGGGAGACAGAGAGGAGGAGGAGATGAGTTGAAAGTAGAGGGAGGTCATCGCAACAAGCTAGTGGCACAGTCAGACAGAATGCATCAGCACCAGGGGTCAACCAGACAGCACGCCAATCAACGCATGCTGTTGCCACCACCAGAATGCCGTCACCGCCGAGCTCAACAGTGTGGCATTTTTTGTGTGTGTCTGCCTCTGACAACAGCGATGCTATTTGCAACCTGTGCCAAAAGAAACTGAGTCATGGGAAGTCCAACACCCACCTAGGTACAACTGCTTTGCGAAGGCACATGATGTCACATCACAAACGCCAATGGGATCAACACATGAGTACAAGCAGCACACAAACTCAAAGCCGCCATCCTCCTCCTGGTCCAGCATCTTCATCCACATCAACCACTGCTGTCCTCCTTGGCCCCTCTCAACTCTCCACCACTCCGTCTCTCGCCTCTTGCTGTTCCTGCTCATCTCCCCACAGTCAGGTGTCTGTCAAGGGCATGTTTGAGCGTAAGAAGCCAATGCCACAAAGTCACCCCCTTGCCCGGCGTCTGACAGCTGGCTTGTCTGAACTCTTGGCCCGCCAGCTTTTACCATACAAGCTGGTGGAGTCTGAGGCGTTCAAAAAGTTTTGAGTGATTGGGATACCGCAGTGGAAGGTACCCGGCCGAAATTTCTTTGCCCAAGAGGCAATCCCCAACCTGTACTCAATTGTGCAAAAGGAAGTAATGGCATCTCTGGCACACAGTGTTGGGGCAAGGGTCCATCTGACCACTGATACCTGGTCTGCAAAGCATGGTCAGGGCAGGTATATCACCTACACTGAGCATTGGGCAAACCTGCTGACGCCTGCCAAGCATGGAATGCGTGGCTCTGCAGAGGAGTTGGTGACACCGGGCCAGCACTCCTGTCCGCCCTGAACGCACAGGTGGATCAATGGCTGACTCCGCACCAACTAGAGATTGGCAAAATGGTTTGTGACAACGGAAGAAATTTGTTGGCGGCATTGAATTTTGGCAAGTTGACGCATGTGCCGTGCATGGCACATGTGTGTAATCTGATCGTACAACGCTTTGTCCATAAGTATCCAGGCTTACAGGACGTCCTGAAGCACGCCAGAAAGGTGTGTGGCCATTTCAGGCGTTCCTACACGGCCATGGCGCACTTTTCAGATATCCAGCGGCGAAACAACATGCCAGTGAGGCGCTTGATTTGTGACAGCCCCACACGTTGGAATTCAACACTCCTAATGTTCGACCGCCTGCTCCAACAAGAAAAAGCCATTAACGAGTATTTGTATGACCGGGGTGCTAGGACAGCCTCTGCGGAGCTGGGGATTTTTTTGCCACGTTACTGGACGCTCATGCGCAATGCCTGTAGGCTCATTCGTCCTTTTGAGGAGGTGACAAACCTTGTCAGTTGCACCGAAGGCACTATCAGCGACATCATACCATTTGATTTATTCCTGGAGCGTGCCCTGCGAAGAGTGCTGGATCAGGCCGTAGATGAGTGTGACGAGGAAGAGGAAGAGTTGTGGTCACCATCACCACCAGAAACAGCCTTATCAGCATCGCTTGCTGGACCTGCGGCAACGCTGGAAGAGGATTGTGAGGAAGAGGAGTCAGAGGAGGAATGTGGCTTTGAGGGGGAGGAGGAAGACCAATCACAACAGGCATCCCAGGGTGCCCGTTGTCACCTATCTGGTACCCATGGTGTTGTACGTGGCTGGGGGGAAGAACATATCTTCAGCGAGATCACTGAGGACGAGGAACGGGACATGACTAGCTCGGCATCCAACCTTGTGCAAATGGGGTCTTTCATGCTGTCGTGCCTGTCGCACGACCCTCGTATAAAAAGGCTGAAGGGGAACGACCTGTACTGGGTGTGCACGCTACTAGACCCCCGGTATAAGCAGAAAGTCAGAAAGGATACAGCAGGTCCAAAACAAATTAACAAGTATGCTTTACACAGCATACAAGGGTGATGTCACAGCACAAGGGCAATATAACAGGGGAAGAGGTGAAAGTAATCCACCTCCCATGACCACGCCGGCAAGGACAGGACGTTTAAAAGACGTGTTGTTGATGGAGGACATGCAGACCTTTTTCAGTCCTACGCATCGCATCAGCCCTTCGGGATCCACCCTCAGAGAACGACTTGACCGACAGGTAGCAGACTACCTCGCCTTAACTGTAGATATCGACACTCTGAGGAGCGATGAACCCCTTGACTACTGGGTATGCAGGCTAGACCTGTGGCCTGAGCTATCCCAATTTGCAATTAAACTTCTGGCCTGCCCCGCTTCAAGTGTCCTGTCAGAAAGGACCTTCAGTGCAGCAGGAGGTTTTGTCACCGAGAAGAGAAGTCGCCTAGGTCAAAAAAGTCTAGATTGCCTCACCTTTATAAAGATGAATGAGGGATGGATCCCGAACGGACTGACACTGGGCGATACATTAGACTAAAAAAGGACTGATGAGATGAGCTGCCTTGAGCTAAAAATGGTCCACAAGCTGCAGTATTTTATCTTTGAATGCCGCATGACTTGCGTGACTTATCCGCCACCAACTAGGGTTCAAGACGCAATGTTTTAGGGCAGTTTCTGCCTGGGAAACAAACGTAAATTTTTGTGGTAGCTGCAACAGCAGCCTATTTCTCAGTCTAGCTTTATTAGATCAATCAATAAACATTCTTCAAAGTGGCATTTTCTACCAGTTACACTATTTGAAAGGGTCTAACCAACACTGAAAACATACAATATTTCTACATTCTTCACAACAGAAATTATTTTAACTCAACGTAGAGTTGGACTGTAATATTTTAAATGTTGTCATGGTGGGAAAAGATGTGCATTGAGAATTTCACCACGAATGATCCTGTTCTGACTGTGCAATGTGCTAAAGGTTACTACCTTCAAATACAGAACTGAACTGCAGTTAGTTGTAAATAAAAAATAAAAGTGAAAAAAAATATGAATGCAGGTTTGCGTCTACAGGTTTAAAAGGAACATCACTGAGATAGCAGCAAAGGACTAGACAGATTCAATTAGTAGTTCTGTGTGCAACAATTTAGCCAG
Organism: Discoglossus pictus; assembly: GCA_027410445.1. NCBI lineage: Eukaryota > Metazoa > Chordata > Amphibia > Anura > Alytidae > Discoglossus > Discoglossus pictus. Next base: position 113,134,242 of record CM050169.1, read on the forward strand.
TCTAACCACATATTACTATAGGTTATTGATTCAGTAGTCCTAAAACAGATACATAGTGTAATAAACTTTTACAAGGGTTTATCTGTTTTACAAACAGGAACCAGAAAAACTAAATAAAAAATACATGGTGCATGCAAATAAGATGTATGCAGACATATATGTTGTGTGTGAATGTATTTGGTCTTGAACAAAAGATTATTTAAAGGAAGCCAGAATGTGCTTTCTTGAAGATTATTACTTGACAAATGTAGATACATATCTACTATTCTTCAGCATGCTAAACCAACATGACACAATGACTCAATGAAGAATTCAAAATGCATCAATTTCAAAATGATTTAAAATGCTCATAAAATTGTCTGATTTTTTTTTTCTTGAAAGAATCAACAGCATAATTGCAATTAACCCACATCATATGCTTTAGTTTATTTTTTTGGTCCTTCGTATGAATGCCTTTTCAAAAGGGCATTAGCAAATAGAAAGACTGAACATAATCAAATATGAAATGCATTAAAAATGTTTGCAACTTTGGTTGATGTATAAACTTTGGATGGGGTGTATGGGATGTGGCATATTATTATTATTATCTTTATTTATATCGCGCCAACATATTCCATAGCGCTGTACAGGGGTTGAGTACATAGCAGAAACAAATTAAACACCTTGTAAAGAATGGAGGGCCCTGTTTTTGAGCATAAAATCAAATGTACATAGAGCTTGTTTCCAAGGCACTGACACAAGATTGAAAACTCACAAACTTACAATATAAGGGTTTATGTGTGATACAAGAGGGTGACAAATGCAATTGAAAGCAATTGGTTCAGTAAAGTGGAGGGGTCTGTGTGTTGTACTGTAGATTGTGGGTGGGAGTTTTATTAAGCTGTGGAATGTTCAGTTGTACATGTTAAGGCTGAAGGTGATAAGATTTTTTAAACAGGTGTGTTTTTAATAATTTCTTAAAGGTTTTGAGGCAGGAAGATAATATAATGGAGTGGAGCAAGGAGTTCCAAATAGATGGGGAAGCATGAGAAAAGTCTTGAAGACGGGAGTAAGAGGAGGTGATTAGAGAGGAGGAAAGAAGAAGGTCGTTAGCAGAACGAAGGGGCCGGTTGGGAGAGTATTTTGAAACAAGAGCAGAGATATAAGGGGGTGCACTGTTGTTGAGGGCTTTATATGTTAGGGTCATGATTTTAAATTTGATTCGGGAAGCTATGGGAAGCCAGTGGAGTGATTGACAGAGAGGAGCTGCAGACACTGATCGTTTGGTATTGAAGATGAGTCTAGCAGAGGCGATTATTATGGATTGGAGGGGAGACAGATGAGAGATGGGGAGGCCAGCAAGGAGGGAATTGCAGTAGTCGAGTCGAGAGATGATGAGAGAGTGAATTAGAATTTTATCTGTGTCTTCTGTAAGATAATGAAAAATTTTGGAGATGTTTTTTAGGTGAAACTGACATGATTTTGTTATTGCTTGGATGTGAGGAATAAAAGAGAGGGCGGGATCCAGTAGAACCCCAAGACAACGGGACTGGGAGGTAGGGGTGATGATGGTGTTGTCAACAGTGAGAGATATTTGAGGTGTGGAAGCTGTAGTAGAGGGTGGAAAGATTAGAAGTTCAGTCTTAGACATGTTGAGTTTGAGTTGACGGGTGGACACCCAGGAGTATATGCTAGAGAGGCAGTTGGAAACTTGAGCTAAAAGAGAGGGGGATAGATCGGGTGCAGAGAGGTAGATTTGAGTATCATCTGCATAGAGATGATACTGAAATCCAAAGGATTTTATAAGGGTGCCAAGGGAGGAGGTGTAGATGGAGAAGAGGAGGGGGCCTAGGACAGAACCTTGGGGAACGCCAACAGACAGAGGGAGAGGTGAAGAAGAGGTGCCAGAGAAGGAGACACTAAATGTACGATCTTTAAGGTAGGATGTGAACCATGAAAGAGCTGTGTCCTGGATGCCAAAAGAGCGGAGAGTTTGGATTAGAAGAGGGTGGTCAACTGTATCGAAGGCAGCAGAGAGATCCAGGAGAATTAGAATAGAGTAGTGACCCTTTGATTTGGCGGTTAGCAAGTCATTAGTGACTTTTGTAAGGGCTGTTTCTGTAGAGTGTTGGGCCCGGAAACCAGATTGGAAGGGATCAAGTAGGGAATTGGAGGAAATAAATTGAGTGAGGCGATTGAAGAACTGTAGTACCATTCCTAAAGTGCAATACCCGTCCTCCACTAGAAGTGATGTTTCTACTACCAGCACTGGATGATCTGCACAATCAGCTGTCTTTGTGCTCCAATATGAAAACCTTCCAGTGGGGGGGACATAACAGGGAAGATACAAAAATAATTGATGCACATGGAAGTAGTAAAGACACCACAGTTATACACAGAGCAATCATTTCTTCCGCTCCTGGGTACAGCGAGGACAAAACCATTTCCCTTTAGGTTTTGTGGTGAGATCCACACAAGCAAAATGAAACCATTCAATTGGGCAATCTGGGTTGTCACCGCCAATCATTTCTCCATAGGACACTTGGTGACACAGGCAGTATGTAGGCTCATTAGGATCCACTGGCATATCCAGGACGTCTGACGGATGGACAGACAGTAATGCCTCTGAAAAGACCGGCCCTCCTTTTAGTTTCTTTTTCTTCACAGTGTCTTCTTCAGATACCCTGCGGCCCCGAGATCCTCACTTTTCTTTCTGACCACGATTCTTTTTTATTCCACGTCCTGTTGGGCTGTCAAACTCTGTTCCCTCAAGCTTATCCTGCAGGTCAGCTTCAAAATGAGCAAGATCTGCATCCAGCCTCCGGATGTGCTTATCCACCATCTCATAGGTCTGCATGGCCAGCTGCACCTTATCATCACTGTATTCTTTGCACTTGCTGTAGGAATTTTGTATTCGCTGAAGGTGCTGCACTCTCTGCTCATGTGAGAGGTCACGTACAGTGGCAATGTACTCAGCAGCTAACTTATCTATTTCTTTCTTTTTATCTTCTGTTCTTTGATCCAAGTCACTCATAAGCTGAAAGTTTCTTTGAAGCTCACACGGCAGGTTTTCTATACTGTCCAGATAATGCTCCAGATACATCGCTGTGGCAATGTTTGCAAGGTGCTAACATTTCGTAACTAGCTGCGCTCTGTCGATTGCCGGAGTCAACAATACCTAATTTTTTTATTTTTTATAATTAACATTTTTATTGAAAGAATAAACAAATATAACATCGTAAGTTCAGCAAATCATATAACAAGTCTCTCAAGTATTAACAAGATCTATCAAAAAGTTTATTTCAAAGTTTTTCTTTTTTGGTTAGAATAACACATGACCATGTAAAACATATATATTAAGTCACACAAGGTCTTGAACATATATACATTCCTCAAAGCAGACATGTGTCCAGGAGGTACAGTAAGGTGAAACCATAGATCAAACATCAGGTCAACCCATAAAAGTAGTTCACACGAACCTTATTGTGGACCTCGTAGAGTCCATAAGTCCCAGCAGGAGGCCCATCGACAGTATCTTTCATCAATTTCAGCTGAAAGTGAGCTCATAGCCCGAATGAACCTGATTTTGTGAAGTACTTCAGTGTGAGTAGGGGAGGTAAGTTTCCAGTGTTTAGCATCGCGTGGCCAAAAATATCGTGTGTTGTTAAACATTGTTCTGATTTGAATAGCCCCGTAATTGGAAGGCCTAGCAAAGCTTCCTCAGGCTTTTGTGTTACTGTTGTCCCCAAAAGTGTTTCTAATAGGTCGTATTGCTGTCCATATGGGTCTTATTTTCGGACACTCCCACAGCATGTGAATCAGTGTACCAGTGTCTGTGCAGCCCCTAAAACATGTGTCAGGGTGTGTTTTGTTCAGAAGATGGAGTTTTGCTGATGTAAGGTACCACCTCATTATTGTCTTAAAAGAGTTTTCTTTTAGTGTCACGTTTAGTGAAGAGGAAACAATACCTAATTTTTGATAAGTGCACGCATCCCGGGGAGTCAGCGCTCGTCGGCATGTATCAGCTCTCTAATTCCGACAGTTATCAAAGTAACAGATGGAGAGATCAAAGGAACCAGTCTATAACTGATTAAATGAGCAATTCGCAGTTTCACTGTACCGGCTGTGTGTATTTAAACGTGCATGGCTTAATCTTTGAGGCAGGATCAACCAGGTAGCCCGACGAGGGGGCGCCCCCCGGCCCTGTAACAGTAGGAGGACCGACCCAGCATCTTTTTCCATCTCCTGGTTCTAAAAATCCAGGCCTTATACACGCCCCCTGATAGGTGACGTAACAAGTATTAAACTGATAAGAGTAGTACTTACAAACACGCCACTCCCATCTGGTGGCACCTTTGACTGCACGTGCCGTGCCCCAAAATTGAAGTGATACGACCAACAAAGCATCTTTTTCCATCTCCTGGTTCTAAAAATCCAGGCCTTATACACGCCCCCTGATAGGTGACGTAACAAGTATTAAACTGATAAGAGTAGTACTTACAAACACGCCACTCCTATCTGGTGGCACCTTTGACTGCACGTGCCGTGCCCCAAAATTGAAGTGATACGACCAACAAAGCATCTTATTCCATCTCCTGGTTCTAAAAATCCAGGCCTTATACACGCCCCCTGATAGGTGACGTAACAAGTATTAAACTGATAAGAGTAGTACTTCCAACACGCCACTCCTATCTGGTGGCACCTTTGATTGCACGTGCCGTGCCCCAAAATTGAAGTGATACGACCAACAAAGCATCTTTTTCCATCTCCTGGTTCTAAAAATCCAGGCCTTATACACGCCCCCTGATAGGTGACGTAACAAGTATTAAACTGATAAAAGTAGTACTTACAAACACGCCACTCCTATCTGGTGGCACCTTTGACTGCACGTGCCGTGCCCCAAAATTGAAGTGATACGACCAACAAAGCATCTTATTCCATCTCCTGGTTCTAAAAATCCAGGCCTTATACACGCCCCCTGATAGGTGACGTAACAAGTATTAAACTGATAAGAGTAGTACTTACAAAAAACGCCACTCCTATCTGGTGGCACCTTTGATTGCACGTGCCGTGCCCCAAAATTTAAGTGATACGACCAACAAAGCATCTTTTTCCATCTCCTGGTTCTAAAAATCCAGGCCTTATACACACCCCCTGATAGGTGCTGTAACAGGTATTAAACTGATAAGAGTAGTACTTACAAACACGCCACTCCTATCTGGTGGCACCTTTGATTACACGTGCCGTGCCCCAAAATTGAAGTGATACGACCAACAAAGCATCTTTTTCCATCTCCCGGTTCTAAAAATCCAGGCCTTATACACGCCCCCTGATAGGTGCTGTAACAGGTATTAAACTGATAAGAGTAGTACTTACAAACACGCCACTCCCATCTGGTGGCACCTTTGATTGCACGTGCCGTGCCCCAAAATTGAAGTGATACGACCAACAAAGCATCTTTTTCCATCTCCTGGTTCTAAAAATCCAGGCCTTATACACGCCCCCTGATAGGTGACATAACAAGTATTAAACTGATAAGAGTAGTACTTACAAACACGCCACTCCTATCTGGTGGCACCTTTGATTACACGTGCCGTGCCCCAAAATTGAAGTGATACGACCAACAAAGCATCTTTTTCCATCTCCCGGTTCTAAAAATCCAGGCCTTATACACGCCCCCTGATAGGTGCTGTAACAGGTATTAAACTGATAAGAGTAGTACTTACAAACACACCACTCCTATCTGGTGGCAACTTTGATTGCACGTGCCGTGCTCCAAAATTGAAGTAATACGACCAACAAAGCATCTTTTTCCATCTCCTGGTTCTAAAAATCCAGGCCTTATACACGCTCCCTGATAGGTGCTGTAACAGGTATTAAACTAATAAGAGTAGTACTTAAAAATACGCCACTCCTATCTGGTGGCACCTTTGATTGCACGTGCCGTGCCCCAAAATTGAAGTGATACGACCAACAAAGCATCTTTTTCCATCTCCTGGTTCTAAAAATCCAGGCCTTATACACGCCCCCTGATAGGTGCTGTAACAGGTATTAAACTGATAAGAGTAGTACTTACAAATACGCCACTCCTATCTGGTGGCACCTTTGATTGCACGTGCCGTTCCCCAAAATTGAAGTGATACGACCAACAAAGCATCTTTTTCCATCTCCTGGTTCTAAAAATCCAGGCCTTATACACGCCCCCTGATAGGTGACATAACAAGTATTAAAATGATAAGAGTAGTACTTACAAACACGCCACTCCTATCTGGTGGCACCTTTGATTACACGTGCCGTGCCCCAAAATTGAAGTGATACGACCAACAAAGCATCTTTTTCCATCTCCTGGTTCTAAAAATCCAGGCCTTATACACGCCCACTGATAGGTGCTGTAACAGGTATTAAACTGATAAGAGTAGTACTTACAAATACGCCACTCTTATCTAGTGGCACCTTTGATTGCACGTGCCGTGCCCCAAAATGGAAGTGATACGACCAACAAAGCATCTTTTTCCATCTCCTGGTTCTAAAAATCCAGGCCTTATACACGCCCCCTGATAGGTGACGTAACAAGTATTAAACTGATAAGAGTAGTACTTACAAACACGCCACTCCTATCTGGTGGCACCTTTGATTACACGTGCCGTGCCCCAAAATTGAAGTGATACGACCAACAAAGCATCTTTTTCCATCTCCCGGTTCTAAAAATCCAGGCCTTATACACGCCCCCTGATAGGTGCTGTAACAGGTATTAAACTGATAAGAGTAGTACTTACAAACACACCACTCCTATCTGGTGGCACCTTTGATTGCACGTGCCGTGCTCCAAAATTGAAGTAATACGACCAACAAAGCATCTTTTTCCATCTCCTGGTTCTAAAAATCCAGGCCTTATACACGCTCCCTGATAGGTGCTGTAACAGGTATTAAACTAATAAGAGTAGTACTTAAAAATACGCCACTCCTATCTGGTGGCACCTTTGATTGCACGTGCCGTGCCCCAAAATTGAAGTGATACGACCAACAAAGCATCTTTTTCCATCTCCTGGTTCTAAAAATCCAGGCCTTATACACGCCCCCTGATAGGTGCTGTAACAGGTATTAAACTGATAAGAGTAGTACTTACAAATACGCCACTCCTATCTGGTGGCACCTTTGATTGCACGTGCCGTGCCCCAAAATTGAAGTGATACGACCAACAAAGCATCTTTTTCCATCTCCTGGTTCTAAAAATCCAGGCCTTATACACGCCCCCTGATAGGTGACATAACAAGTATTAAAATGATAAGAGTAGTACTTACAAACACGCCACTCCTATCTGGTGGCACCTTTGATTACACGTGCCGTGCCCCAAAATTGAAGTGATACGACCAACAAAGCATCTTTTTCCATCTCCTGGTTCTAAAAATCCAGGCCTTATACACGCCCACTGATAGGTGCTGTAACAGGTATTAAACTGATAAGAGTAGTACTTACAAATACGCCACTCTTATCTAGTGGCACCTTTGATTGCACGTGCCGTGCCCCAAAATGGAAGTGATACGACCAACAAAGCATCTTTTTCCATCTCCTGGTTCTAAAAATCCAGGCCTTATACACGCCCCCTGATAGGGTATGTAACAAGTATTAAACTGATAAGAGTAGTACTTACAAACACGCCACTCCTATCTGGTGGCACCTTTGACTGCACGTGCCGTGCCCCAAAATTGAAGTGATACAACCAACAAAGCATCTTTTTCCATCTCCTGGTTCTAAAAATCCAGGCTTTATACACGCCTTCTGATAGGTGACGTAACAAGTATTAAACTGATAAGAGTAGTACTTACAAACACGCCACTCCTATCTGGTGGCACCTTTGACTGCACGTGCCGTGCCCCAAAATTGAAGTGATACGACCCACAAAGCATCTTTTTCCATCTCCGGGTTCTAAAAATCCAGGCCTTATTCACGCCCCCTGATATGTGCTGTAACAGGTTTTAAACTGATAAGAGTAGTACTACTTAACACACCTTATAATAATGCAGAGAGAGGCAATGCAGTGAGAGGAGTCTGAAGAAGAGGAGTCAGAGGAGGAAGGTGGCTTTGAGGAGGTGGAAGACCAAACACAGCAGGCGTCCCAGGGGGCTTGTTGTCACCTTTCGGGGACCCTTGGTGTTGTACGTGGCTGGGTGGAGGAAGAGACCTTCAATGACATCAGTGAGGACAAGGAATGGGATATGGCTAGCTTGGTATCCAACCTTGTGCAAATGGGGAGTTTGCGGTTGTGCAAAGGGACTGTTTGCGGTTGTTTGCGGTGCGTTAAATGGGGAGTTTGGTCTGTCACTGTGAAGCGGGCCTAACCCTTACACTACCTGATCAATACAACATCATACCTGATGTTTTAAAGCACGTTATTCCAAACAATTTAGGAATGTTAGGTAATGCCCTTTATGGCTTAAAACCAGACTCTGCATCAACTATGTAATTTTCCATGGGAGTTTTGCCATGGATCCCCCTCCGGCATGCCACAGTCCAGGTGTTAGTCCCGTTGAAACAACTTTCCCATCACTATTGTGGCCAGAAAGAGTCCTTGTGGGTTTTAAAATTTGCCTGCCCATTGAAGTCTATGGCGGTTCGCCGATGTTCGCCGGTTCGCGAAAATTTGCGGCGGTTCGCGTTCGCGGTTCGCGAACCGAAAATTTTATGTTCGCGACATCACTAATTATGTGTATTGTTATTTAATCTAGGGAAAGGCAAAAATAAATCATTGAAAATAGTAAATTTTCTTATAAGGGTAAAAAAGAATTAAATTATGATCCTTAATAATCAGATTACTCCCTGGTTCAATACTCTTCCAAGTGGAGATACTGCCAATGCAGCAAATGCAAAGAATGCAGGTCCACAAAAGGAGAGGGACCCTTTGCAATCTGGATTAAAGCGGGTTTCTTACGTTATTAGGAAGAGGGGTAGAGTGATGGGGTGTACAGATGCATCACTAGTGTAAAGAGGCAGTTGGTGTAGAGGAAGGATTCTGTAAGTGTGAGAACCTGTTCATCATGTTCCACCTTTGCTGAACACACCCTTTCCCTGCCAAACTCTTAACTCATTAGGCCTGCACCTGCTTTACTTTGAAAGCTGTATAAGGCAGCTTTCTGAGGCTCGGGTAGGCCAAGGTAGTCTCAGGCAGGGATGTGTTCAGCCTCTGTGTACTGTAAAGACGTACTGAAAGAAAATATATATTTTTTTATATAAAGTGTTGTGTTTGTTATATTGAATAACTAGCAAGGAAAGATAGTTTTAACTAAGAAGAAAGAATAATTTGAAAATCCATCCATGTAGAAGTACGTTTATTGGGAATACTAGTCATTACACTGTGATTGTTGTTTAGTCATTCACTTGTGTCTGACTCTCCTTGACACCAAGGACCGCAGCATGCCAGGCACATCTTGTGTATGATTGTGCTGATCCATAAGGCTTTCTTGGCAAAGATACTGGAGTAGGTTGCAAGTTTCTTCTCTCGTGGAAAGCAATTTGTCTGACCTCTCTGCTATTAATCGGCCCATCTTGGGTGACCCTACATGGTATAGCTCACAGCTTCCTTAAAGTACACAAGCCCTTTCACTACAACAAAGTAGGGATCCAGAAGGGGTTACACTGTTACAGTTAGATAATTAGTTTATTCAAAGATTATTTGACCACTCATATATATGTCTTTTTAATAACCCCCTCAATATCTTCCTTATATTGAAACATTGCAAGGGAGAGTCATAATTATTTTTCATTGGGGCACCCCGCTCACTAGCACTGCCACTGACAGTCCATTCCAGTTATCCACATAACCCTGTATGTCCTTTTTATCCAAAAATATATCCAACCCTTGTTTAAAGTTATCTATTGAATTTGGTGTCACAACCTGATGTGGTCCGCAGTCTGTTTGTTGCCCTTCTCTGTACCTCTTCTTGCTTCACAATGTCCATTAAAATTGTTGTATATTCCAAATGAGTGTGTACTAGTGGCAGAATTATATTTTCTTATATTATATTTCTTATATTTCTTCACCACCAGTCCTCATGGGAAACAGAACTTGACGTCACCTTATATCACTTGCAATGGAGTAAAATCCATAAAAATGCAACAAACTTAACATAATCTTGAGAGAGAATTCCTACAAAACCCCTGCTAGACTAAAGCTCTCCTATACTTCGCTAGATGGCAACTGTTTTAGAGGTTGTAATTCCACCGGTACACTAAGCCACATACTATGGGACTGCCCTAAAATAACCCAAATCTGGTCATAAACCTATGATACCGAGAGAAGCTATGGGGACACAGAATACCTAAAAAAACATAGGAAGCTTCATTAGGTCTCCCTATCACCGGCCTTTCAAGAGGCTCAACTTCTCTCAAACCAAATCTTTTTAGCAGTCAGGAACAATATTGCTAAAACTTGGAAGATGTCTATTCCTGTGTTTGGGGAAGTACTGAAAAACTTAAATACATACATTTAATGAGCTTAATGACAACAATAAAAAGTGGGCTTCCTGTTGGGGCGTCTGGGAACTACAAATTGGATAGTAGCATAAAAAAAAAAAAAAAAAGGTAATACATATACATACCTCAGAAACGATATTATACTAAGATTACCCTCATCCCAACTTCTGCCACCGCCTTTTCCTTTCTTTCTCTTTTCTATATTGTTTTACTTTTCTTTTAATTAGTACTGGCATAATATGACATATTAAATTGTAATTTATGCAACAAAACTAAAACAAAATGGGAAAAGTAGACACAAGCCTTTTCTGATGTCATTTGAATATAATATATGTTCTTCTTGTACTGTACATCTAACTCTGTTATAGCTTTTATTCCCATTAATAAAAACGATAAAAAAAATATATATATATAGATATATATATATATATATATATATAGTCAGGTCCATAAATATTGGGACATCGACACAATTCTAAACTTTTTGGCTCTATACACCACCACAAGATGTGCTTTAACTGCAGACTTTCAGCTTTAATTTGAGGGTATTTACATCCAAATCAGGTGAACGGTGTAGGAATTACAACAGTTTGTATATGTGCCTCCCACTTTTTAAGGGACCAAAAGTAATGGGACAATTGGCTGCTCAGCTGTTCCATGGCCAGGTGTGTGTTATTCCCTCATTACTCCATTTACAAAGAGCAGATACAAGCTCCAGTGTTCATTTCAAGTGTGCTATTTGCATTTGTTGCTGTTAACTCTCAATATGAGATCCAAAGTGCTGTCACTATCAGTGAAGCAAGCCATCATTAGGCTGAAAAAACTAAACAAACCCATCAGAGAGATAGCAAAAACATTAGGTGTGGCCAAATCAACTGTTTGGAACATACTTAAAAAGAAAGAACGCACCGGTGAGCTCAGCAACACCAAAAGACCCGGAAGACCACGGAAAACAACTGTGGTGGATGACCGAAGAATTATTTCCCTGGTGAAGAAAACACCCTTCACAACAGTTGGCCAGATCAAGAACACTCTCCAGGTAGGTGTATGTGTGTCAAAGTCAACAATCAAGACAAGACTTAACCAGAGTAAATACAGAGGGTTCACCAGAAGATGTAAACCATTGGTGAGCCTCAAAAACAGGAAGGCCAGATTAGAGTTTTCCAAACAACACCTAAAAAAGCCTTCACAGTTCTGGAACAACATCCTATGGACAGATGAGACTAAGATCAACTTGTACCAGAGTGATGGGAAGAGAAGAGTATGGAGACGGAAAGGAACTGCTCATGATCCAAAGCATACCACCTCATCAGTGAAGCATGGTGGTGGTAGTGTCATGGCGTGGGCATGTATGGCTGCCGATGGAACTGGTTCTCTTGTATTTATTGATGATGTGACTGCTGACATAAGCAGCAGGATGAATTCTGAAGTGTTTTGGGCAATATTATCTGCTCATATTCAGCCAAATGCTTCAGAATTCATTGGACGGCGCTTCACAGTGCAGATGGATAATGACCCGAAGCTTACTGCAAAAGCAACCAAAGAGTTTTTTAAGGGAAAGATGTGGAATGTTATGCAATGGCCAAGTCAATCACCTGACCTGAATCCGATTGAGCATGCATTTCACTTGCTGAAGACAAAACTGAAGGGAAAATGCCCCAAGAACAAGCAGGAACTGAAGACAGTTGCAATAGAGGTCTGGCAGAGCATCACCAGGGATGAAACCCAGCGTCTGGTGATGTCTATGCGTTCCAGACTTCAGGCTGTAATTGACTGCAAAGGATTTGCAACCAAGTATTAAAAAGTGAAAGTTTGTTTTATGACTGTTAATCTGTCCCATTACTTTTGGTCCCTTAAAAAGTGGAAGGCACATATATAAACTGTTGTAATTCCTACACCGTTCACCTGATTTGGATGTAAATACCCTCAAATTAAAGCTTAAAGTCTGCAGTTAAAGCACATCTTGTTCATTTCATTTCAAATAGATTGTGGTGGTGTATAGAGCCAAAAAGATTAGAATTATGTCGATGTCCCAATATTTATGGACCTGACTGTATATTTATTTTATTTATTTTTTCTTTACTTGCTCTAAATGCCTCTTAATGTATGCTAATATTTTACTTGCCTTTAGAGATACTGATTGGCACTGAAAACTGTTATGAAGGTGGTTGTCCACAGGCTCTCCCAAATCTATCTCTAATACTCCTAGATTTGTTCCATTAAGGTTATAAATTACATACTTAGTTTTCCTTACCTAATGCACTTATTTGTGTTAAAAGTCGTCGTAAGTCCCTTTGGAGAGAAAGTACATAATTTTCTGATGTAATTACCTTGCATAATTTAGTGTCATCAACAAATATAGAGACACTACTTTCTAGTCCTACTTCTAAATCATTAATAAACACTGAGAAACAAAATTTACCAAATTAGTCTAAACTCAGTATGTTCCATTTACTACAATGCTGTGCTTACGGTCAGTTTTCTATCCATCACATATTATAATTGTCTAACTACTGCAGATTGTTTTCTAATCATTTTCCTGGGTTTACGTTTTGGGCTGTCTCCAAAGAGCACGGTTCTAATGAAGCTTATAATGTTCCCCATACCTGTAGAAATAGAGGTTGTCACAAGCTTTCAGGTGACCTGTAGGTCTCTTATATAAATAAACACATTTAAATGTTTTGAAAATATATAAATTAAATATATTGATGCAAAATCACAGAACATACCAAGAGAAAACTACTGGATCTTACTTCCACTAGCTGCTGAAACACTTTGATAAGCCATCAAGCTGGCTTACATTTATACTGCAATGCTGACATAAGCTCACTGTGGGCTATGTGACCTTACACGTCATAAAATAACATGTAAAGATGTGGCCTTAAAACTTAAAACTGTAATTGCAGCTTACAACTTTATGAATTAAGGATGCTGATAAAATATACAGATATAATGTATTTAATATTATTTTTATTATTATTATTAAGTTCAAATTTAACCGGTACAAGGCAGGCAAGCAGTTGAGGCATTGAAACTCGGAGCACTTAGGCGATGACCGCCTAAGGCGCTCATCGCCTGCAAGCCTCGCAAAGCAAGGCGAGCATTTGAGGCATTGAAACACGCAGGACTTCGACAGCAATAAGCGCCGACATTCTTTCACATATAATCGTTGTCAAACTGCGAATCGTCGTCACGCTTTGCGAACCTTGTGTAGCGAGGCGAAACGTAGAACCACAGAAGTTTTCTGAGCGAGCCGTTGAGGCATTGAAAAGCGCGGGACTTAGCCACTAAGCAGTTAGGAAACAAGGGATTGCCTTAGGCTGCAAGCAGTTAAGGAACGCGGGAATTATGAGGTCTGAAAAATACAAAGTTAAAAGCGCATCTAAAAACACAAAAAATGAAAAAAAAAATACAAAAAAAAAAGCTCACACACAGCACGGGGGGACAGCCAGGACGTCTGGGAGTGAGGTTGCACGCTAATTTAAGCCGAATTTGCAGAGTTTCGGCACTCGAAAATTGGCTAAGCAAGAGAAAAAAATGTCTGCAGAAAAAAATGAAAACGAGGCTACATGACCCCGAACCGTGCAAAACACCGCCAGACGCATACCACTTTTACCCAGGAACGTACGAGGTACAAAATACACTATTAGAAAGGACGGAAAATGCTTGCGAGCCGCGTAACACATAGACAATCGCCGCCATTTTACAACACTATCTTGCAACTAATAACATTACGAATCTAAAATGGCTCTTTACCCGATTAAACCAACGCAGCCTATTTATACTGCACAATTGGCACATTGCTGACACTTTCTCATCAGGGCAGCAACAGTCCAAATGTACATTGTAAGCTGCAGGAAAAGAGATTGTTAGCTCTTCAGGATATTGATTGCTGGATATATTAGTTATAAATAGGTAAAGTATATTAATTTATTACTATAAAAAAAAAATATATAAAAAAATATATGCTTAATAGCATAGTTACACTGCCGTTACTTTATGAATACATTAATGCTTCACACTTCCTAATACATTTGTTAATTCAGAATTAGTTATTAACATACATTAATTTAATAAGTATTAATTAGTAATGGAAAATAAAAATGTATACTTTTCACTGCACTAAAATGTTTTATGTTTTACACTGCATTTATATATATCTGGATTACTGCTCATTGGCTGCCAGCGATAGCACTCTCAAAGCAGTTACATATTTAAATCACTTTATTATGCTCTGAGACCTGAATTGTTTTCTAATTTACACTGCACTAAAAACATTGTATATTTAACAATGTACTTATATATCTGTCTTTGAGATAAGCCCCGAACATGATCAAGGGAAGTGGCTCACAATGAGCTTTGGAGGTGGAGCATAAGTACAGAAGGAGAGATGCTTGCAATGAGCGCCAAATGTGCTCAGAGGAGGAAAAGTACACAAGAGGAGAGGGGTGCTCATTACGAGCCATGCAATGAGCGCCAAAGTTGATCAGCGCAAGGCTCGGAATGAGCGCCGAAGGTCCTCACTCAGAGTAGCAAAAGCTTTACATTGTGTGGCAAACAGCATTGCCATGGCTTCAAATTTTATTGCTCCATCATTTTTGATGGGCAAGTTGCTAGTTATATATAACAAACAATTGGCTACGAAATTCTCTACCAAAAAAGGGGGAATTGGATAGATAACTTTAAAAAGGGGTTGGATATATTTTGAATAAAAAGGGCATTCAGGGTTATCCTGGAAAACTAGAGAAGGAGGAGTATTGATCCAGGGAGGAATCTGATTGTCAGTATCTGGGGTCTGGAATAATTTCTTCCCCTTATGTTTCATTAAAAAAAAATATTTTTGCCTTCCTCTGGATCATTTACCCATTAATGCAAATATTATAAGGATCAGAGAAGATCTAAAAAGGTTGAACTGGATTGACTAAGCGTCTTATTACAATCTTGGTTACTATGTAACTAGAGTATGTTATAATGGAATTTGGGGAATTGTGATTATTTTCCTCTTAGTTTATACTGTTGATATTAAAACAAGACTACAACTCCATTAGCCGTATTAAATTCCCTCAACGTTAAAAACCACAGCCCATAATGTAGCCCTCAAGACTTGTGGCTATTAAATTAGCCTCGTAAAGCAACCCGCCGACGACCTGCTGGGTAGGGGCGAGAAAACCCTACGGGACGTGAGAATTCAACCTGCGCACCCGCAAATCCTTTGTTCTTTCAAGCCTGTAACTGTTACGTTCCAATCGCGGTATTAAATTGCAACAAATTCACTGGCTTTTAAGCCTGTAATCCGCAAACAGAGCCAAAAAGCCTATGGGTGCTAGAGGGGACCCGCAAGGGGGTAAAAGTTCCATCTGTAGCACTGTAAATGCAAATATACATTTATTTATTCCCAGCTCTCAGAAGTTACATCCACAACACAATTCAGAGGCATCAAATCTACTGCGCTCAGACTCTCACATGCGTATATTACTACTGGGAATACCATAGTTCTAACTATGCAGACCTTTGTCGATAATTTAATAACTTTAGCTTGTTCAGCCTTCCATAGCTTCTTCCCCAGAAGCAAACATATTTTAATTTCATGGCTGCATTCCCCATCTGCAGAGATCTTGGAGTCAAGGAAAACAAAATCTGTCTCTGCGCTCACTTCTTCCCCATCTATTTGCCGGGATCTGAGATCCAGCCTTAGACATGGTTATACAAATAAACTAATAAAGTCATTAAGAGAGTGGGAGGACATTTTCATGTAATCTGTGCTTAAAATTTGCAACTTATATTATTATATTAAATTTACCGAGCAGAGAGATGGTAATGCATTGTTCAAGAGAAAAAAAAAAGTATATGGCAGATAAGACCTAAAAAGTACTACCTAATCTGTTCATTCGATTCTTATTATTCTTATTATCCATATTTTGTAACTCATCAACATATTCATCAGTGATATACAGGGTTAAGTACAATTACAAGTACAATTAAAATGCAATATTAAATGCATGGCAAAAAGTCTAGGTCATTCTTTCAGTTTTTAAATCTTATCTTACTACATGGTACTTTTTACAAAACTGACAACTTGCAAACTTGCCATCTAAAGGAATTCATGAAACAAAAGGTGAAGTCATTAAAAGGAAGAAACAAGGGCTTGACAAGTAATTGAAAAGAGAGTGGATGGTTAATTAGTTGGTGTATCATGTGTAAAAAATGAAGCTAATAGTGCTAAACCTGTGCTACAAATTAACATAAATCATAGGTGGGTGTAGATAGGGTAGGTGTGAGGGCATGTTATGAGTTCAGATAGTAAATGTAACTGGGAAAGGCACATTTACCTCACTGTAAGCACTCTTTATGGCGTGAAAGAGTAGAAGATTGTATGTTAAAATAATCTAAAGTTTTAAGTCTGTTTACAAGCAAACACAGTCTGTCCTGCCTATTGGCAGTTTCATGATTAATATTAGACTGCTGCATGCACGGTGAGGACATTAATTTATACCCTTTTCCCCTGATCTCAGGAATGCACTCAAAAGGTAACCCACAACTGACCAATTTAGGCGTTTCCAGCACTGAGTGATTTGGTGATTATTAACTATTTTTTTTATTTTGCTCACTACATGGAGCAGAAGCAGCATGTCTGAGAGTGGGCAGCCAAGGACACATGTAAACACAGATGTTATGTAATTTAATTCTTAGTGAAAAATGCATTTTTTTTTCAAAATTCAAACAGTTTTTCAACATGCTTTTTGGAGATCATTACCATGCTTGGCTCTGCCACTTAAATTGGAAGGCTGCTCCAACAAGATCAACAATTTTAACATCTGTGTAAGTTGCTAGCCAACAACTTACATGAGCACTTTAGGAATTACTGATATCTTGGTCGATCATTGATGGGAGGCTCTGTAAGGCTAATTAGCCATCTCAGCAATATACCATTGGATTCCAAATGGGCATTTATAATATGTAAGCAGGGGTGTAGGAACTGGGGGGATGGAGGGGACACCACCCCCCACCCCAGATTAGATGAACAGGGGACACAAAATAATAGCAAAATTAGACTTAATCATGTTTTTCCCATGAAAGCTATGACCCATAATTTATGTTCAATTATATATATATATATATATATATATATATATGTATATTGAGAATTCAAACAAATACATTTAAAAATAATGTTTTTGAGGGGCATTGAAGCACTGAGAGAGCAGGGCATTGCACCAGGTGCACCAGCGCTAGGTCATCACCTGCTGCCTGTCCTGGGAGTATAGTTGAATTGTACCACTCAGGGCCACAGTTTTTTTATCGATTTAAACCTTACCCCCCCCCCCCCCAGAATTTTTAGGGCTCCTACTCCTATGTGTGTAAGGTTAGTTCTTATGTAAATATTTAAAATGCTCCCATTTCTCCTACAAATTGGAAGGAACAAGGCCTTTACTCTTCACCATTGTCTGAGAAAGGACTAAGCGTGTATGCAGTTGTCATACCTTACAAGGTTAAATACAAGCAACAGTGCCCTATTCCACATTTATTCACTTTTATACTGTCACTAGTAATGATATCTGTCCTGCTGCCTGCATCCAGGACAACCATTAGAAATCTTGGGGCCCCAGTACAAATGTTGTTACCAGATCCTCCCCCCAACCCTACACCCCCCCATTTTCCCTGTTTTTATGTTATCTGTACATATAGTAACAATATATCTTAATTTTGTTCTTAATTAAAATAATCTAATTTCATGCTCAATGAAGGTGATCATCGCCCTGTGGGCCTCGCAAAGCGAGGAGCGCAGTTGAGTAATTGAAACACACGGGACTTAGGCAAAATGTGCGCGCAGGCTCTCCTGCGAGCTTCGCAAAGCGAGGCGAGTAGTTGAGGCATTGAAGCACGCAGGACTTAGCCGGTAAGCAGTTATGAAACGCGGGATTACTTAGGCTGCAAGCAGTTGAGGAACGCAGGACTTAGAAAACAAATTCCGACCTCGGAATCTCTGGTGCAAAAAAAAACGACCTGGCAAAATACGACTTTAACGGCGAACCGCGGAAATCAAAAAATACGAAAAACAAGAAAAAAATAAAATAAAATAAAAACACACACAGCACAGGGGGAACTCCAGGACGCCTGGGAGTGAGTATGCATGCAAATATAAGCCGAATTTGACGGGTTTTAGCATTCGAAAATAGGCTAAGCGAGAAAAAAAATGGCAGACCAAAAAAATTAAAACAAGGCTAAAGGAGACCGAAGTGCGCAAATAAATGCCAGGCACGTACGAGTTAGCCAGGAACGTACGAGTTACAAAATACACCATTACGACGGACAGAAAATGCTTGCGAGGCAAGTCAGACATAGACAATCGCCGCCATTTTACAACACCAACTTGAAAATAATAACATTACGAAAAGGAAATGGCGTTTTTCACGTCTAAACAAACGTTTTTGTCTCGCGTACGCAGCCTATATACACTGCACACTTGGCACATTGCTGACACTTTCTCCCCAGGTGATGAACAGTCTGACTGGACATTTTCTGCTGCTGGCAAATAGATTGTTACCTCTTTGGGATATTGACTGCTGGATATTACTTATAAATAGGTAAAGTATAATAATTAATTAATTAATGAATTATTAATAAAAAAAATATTATAAAAATAAAAAGAAGCTAAATCTCATATTTTATATTGCCTTTACTTTCTGAAGACATAAATGCTTCGCTCTTTTAAATACATTGATTCATTGATTAATTAATTATTCACGTATATTAATTTATTAATTACTAATTTAAAAAAATGGATATTTTCTACTTCACTAAAAAAAAATATGTTTTACACTGCATTTATATATCTTTATTATGCCTAGCTCTTTCTAATACATTATTCATTGATTCATTTATTATTACCATCAAATAATTAATTACTAATTACAAAAACATTTTTATACTGCACAACAAAAAATCTATATTTTACACTGCATTTCTATATCTGTATTATGCTTAGCTCTTTCTTATACATTTAATCATTTATTCATTTATCATTAACAACAATTAATTTATGAATTAAATCACAAAAAAAAATCACATTTACACTGCAGTACAATTTTTTTTATATTTTACAATGCACTTATATATCTGTAGTATTGCTCATTGGTTGACAGGGATAGCACACTCAAAGCAGTTAAATATTTAAATAACTTTATTATGCTCTGAGACCTGCAAAAAATGTCTATTTTACATGCACTAAAAAAATTCTATATTTTACACTGTACTTATATATCTGTATGAATGCTCATTGCCTGACAGTGATAGGACCCTCAAAGCAGTTAAATATTTAAATCAGTTTGTTATGCTCTGACACCTGCTACATTTCATATCCATGCCTAGGCCTTTACGTTTTGCATGTTTGCCAATTAAACATCATTAGTTCAGTGATTAATTAATTAATTAATTAATTGAATGCAAACATTAAAAATGCTTTTCATGTCATTTTACAGTTTGCTCATCTCATATTAATTTATTAATTAATTAGTAATTACTAATTTAAAAAAAAAATTGTACAATGCCCTTATTTATTAATACATAGATGCTTAGCTATTTACCTTTTAATGTATGCCAATTAAACATCACACATGGATTGATTAATTAATTAATTGAATCAAAAAAATAAAAATCCTTTTCAGGTCATTTGACCGTTTGATCATAGCTCTGTGTTTGGATATGAAATTTACATTTCAATGATGCCGTTCTTTACAAAAACATGATTAGCTCTTTATGTTTTGCATTGATGTCAGTTATAGATTCATTAATTAACATATATTAATGTATTAATTGATTATTAAAAAAATGAAAAACAACAAATAACAAGAATGGTAAGGAAAAGGAAGCAATGGTGGAGAGATGCACAGTCGCCTGAGACTTCACAAAGATTAAGAGAAGAAGACCGACAGAAGCTTGCTAATAAAAGAAAAATTAGTCAAAAAGGACAAACTGAGTGTGATGGAGCTTCAAAGAAAATAAAAAGTATACAAAAACATGTCTGTGAAACATTACCCAATGATCCAATATTGTCTATTAACACCAATGTTCATTCACATGACACCAATGTAGATATAGAAAGTTGCAGGGATATCTATGTTGAGGAAGCTTAGGAAACTGCTTTAGTACTTCATTAGTTGCTGTCAGAAAGGAAAGGTAAGACTTCCACAAAGACACACATTTCCAGATTACTTACAAAGTATCATGAGCAATCCAACATTTTAAATTATACCAATTAAAAAAAAACATAAGGTCTTATAACAGTGCAATTTCATTCGCTTCAATCGGTGCTACATTAGCAGAAAATATCCCAGGGCATGGTCCTTACTATTTTAGAGTTCAAGGACAAATTTACCACCGCATTTCACATTTACACCCACAAGAAGGAGAGCAAAGGAAATTTGCACAGTTATATGTCTTAGATAAAATGTCTGTGAAACATTGCCTAATGACCCAATATTGCCTCATGACACAAATGATGATATACATGACACCAATGTTGCTATAGAAAATGGTAGTGATATCTATGTTCAGGAAGCTCAGGATAGTCCTTTATTTACAGCATAAACAGTAGACACTCATTATTGTGGCTTAATTGATGTGGGTTGACAGTTTTGTGGGGCCTATCATTTTCTGAAGGAAAGACCAACTGATGAAGAGTTTATTAGTTGCTGTCAGAAAGAAGAGGTAAGACTTCCAGAAAGACACACATTTCCAGAATATTTAAAAAGTATGAGTGATACAACATTTCCAAATTATTGCTATAAAAAAAAAACATCAGGTCTTATAACAGTGCAATTTAATTTGCTTCAATGGGTGCAACATTAGCAGAAAATGTCCCAGGACATGGTCTTTACTGTTTTAAAGTACAATGACAAATTTACCACCGGACTTCACATTTACACCCAAAGCAGGAGAGCAAAGGATATTTGTACAGTTATTTGTCGAAGATAAAATGGAAGCTGTTGAACAACAAATGACGCTTCCTGAAAAAAATCAATGCTTACCCATAGTCTTTGCATAGCTGGATAACATTATGGCCAACAACCCATATAGTCAAGCATACAAAAAATTAGCAGAGGTTGAAAAAGAACACCAGGCACATGCGCACATAAATCAATTGCCAATGCCAATAGTAAATATGGTTCTCAAAAGAGATTGCATGCTGATCAAAGACGTTATAATTTTCCAACAGCAAATGAGGTTGCCATGATCTTTAAAAATGATGATGGTGAACCACCATTTCAGAGGGATATTAGAATATATCCACGCAATCAAGAGCAACCTTTTATAAATTTAAATATATTAGGTAGTAATTTGGATCTAATGGCATATCCCATTTTCTTTCCAAATGGTGAGCCAGGATGGCAACTAAAATTACAGTTGCAAAGTTGTCCCAAAAGTAAAGTTTGTGCTAGAAACAATATTTCTATGCTGGAATATAAAGTGGTACAAACTGCTAGTCGTGATCATTTAATCATATTTTATGTAAGGGAAAACTCACACAATAATGGATTATTGATTCCTATCTACAAGTCGAAGCAAATAATCAAAATTTTGACAAATTTTAACAAAACAAGCTTAGAGTAGAACAATATTTTGGATTGATGAATTATGTCGCTGAATTGGCTGCAAACAGAGACATTCCAGCTGTAAGAGCAATCATTTTGCCATCCTCTTTCCAAGGTTCTCCTTGCAATATGAGAGAAAGATATAATGATGCCATGGCTATTGTGACTAAATTTAGAAAACACAATTTATTCATTACATTCACATGTAATCCACAAGGGCCAGAGATCAAGAAAAATTTGAAACTTCGCCAAAATACTTCTGATTGATCAGATTTAGTGGCTAAAGTATTCAAAATAAAATTCAATAATACATGATATAACTAAAGGACACTTATTTGGGAAATGTTTTGCTTTTGTTTATACCATTGAATTTCAAGAAAGAGGCCTGCCGCATGCACATATACTTTTAATTCTGCAAGAAAAAGATAAAATGAATATGGCAGACAGAGTGGATTCAGTAATTACTGCTGAACTGCCACAACCAGAAAAATATTCAAAACTTTATGACATTGTAACACATAGAATGTGGAGATATCAATCCAAATTCACCATGTATGGAAAATAAAAAATGTTCCAAAGAGTTCCCAAAACAATTTCAAATGCAGACTTATGCTAATTTTGATGGATACCCTTTGTATAAAAGAAGATAAGAACACTATTATTCGTGGCCAAAAGGTTCATAATAGATATGTAGTTCCATACAATGCACATTTGCTAATTAGGTACAATGCACACAAATGTGGAAGCTTGCACTTATATAAAACCCATCAAATATGTGTATACATTTATATACAAAGGATATGATGCAGCAACTGTTCTTGTGCAAGGTGCACAAAAAAACAAGACAATCCAATTTTACATGATGAACTTTCATCCTATTTAGATTCTCGCTATGTCAGTTTTCCAGAAGCAATGTGGCATCTATTGAAATTTGAGATGCGTGATCGGTCACATGCTGTGTATCGATTAGCTGTACATTTGCCACAAAGTCAGTTTGTTTGCTTTACTGCAGGGAATGAAAGAAATGGCTTAGACCAAAAAGAACATAGAGCAACAACACCTTTCTGCTTGGTTTCAATTATATTGGCAGGACACTTAGGACAGACAATTTTTATACATTGAAATTCCAGATCACTATGTGTAACGGACCCGCTGGCACTCCGACTTATCACATTTCCCCAAGCATGAGCCAAGGCTTCCAGAAAGGGTCAAGCAGATCTGTTTAATGAGCACCCAAAGCACCAGCACTCACACAGTCAGAGCAACTTCTCCTCAGACAGAGAAAACTGACAGTTGAAAACAGACAGTATTTGAAAATATGACAGTTATTAAGGGTTCTAAACTGGTGTTCTAAGAGGGAGGGGAATAAAACAGTCTAATGAAATCCACTATGCTAAAATACCATACAGCTCAAATACAGGCAATAATCAAGGCAAAAGTCTCTTGTGGCTGCTTCTGCCACAATGCTCCCCCAGAACCAAGCCGGCATACACAGTCTGATCCCAACGGATCTGCTTGGGGATGTCCGGAGGGGTGCTCAAAGATCATTTCTCGAGTTCTGTCTGTCTGGACAACCCGTCGTCGTTACCATTTTGTTTTCCTGGGCGATACTGGATGGTGAAATCAAATGGTTGTAGTGCCAAGCTCCATCTCAGTAGTCTAGCGTTGTCCCCTGACACACGGTTTAGCCACACCAACGGGTTGTGATCTGTGAGCAAGGCAAATTGTTGTCCATATAAGTAGGGCTGTAGTTTCTTGAGGGCCCACACCACCGCCAGGCATTCCTTTTTGATGGCGGCATAGCTTACTTCCCTGGGTCGTAGTTTCCGAATTAAGTAAGCGACTGGATGCTCGCCGCCATCGGTCCCAACTTGGCTCAGCACTGCTCCCAATCCAAACATAGAAGCGTCTGTATGAACGAGAAAGCGTTTAGTTGGATCGGGAGCGGCCAGTACAGGGGCATGAATTAGGGCAGTTTTCAGTTCTTGGAATGCCTTCTCACACTCTGGGCTCCAGGTCACTACTTTGGGTAAATTATTTTTGGTGAGGTCAGTAAGGGGCTTGGCTAGGGCACTATAATTAGGTACAAATTTACGGTAATAGCCGGCGGTCCCTAGAAAAGCTAAAACCTGAGTTTTCGTGCGAGGGGTTGGCCACTTAGCTATGGCCTCTATCTTAGCGGGTTCTGGCTTTTGCTGCCCACTGCCCACCCTGTGGCCTAAGTACTGCACTTCGGCCATCCCTACGTGGCACTTGCTGGGTTTTAACGTGAGACCTGCCTCCCTGATGCGGTCGAGGATGGCTCCAATATGGGTCAAGTGCTCGTCCCAGGAGTTGCTAAATATTGCTATGTCATCTAAATAGGAGCAAGCATATTCCTGGGATCCGTCAAGTAACCGGTCCACCATCCCCTGAAACGTAGCCGGCGCATTCTTCATCCCGAATGGCATCACCTTGAATTGGTATAGCCCAAACGGGGTGACGAATGCAGACTTTGGGATGGCATCCTCGGCTAGTGGGATCTGCCAGTACCCTTTGCACAAGTCTATTGTGGTGAGATACTGGCCCCTGGTCATTTTATCTAAGAGCTCCTCGATTCGGGGCATGGGATAGGCATCTGAAATTGTTTTATCATTAAGTTTCCGGTAGTCACCCCAGAAGCGGGTGGTTCCGTCCCGCTTCGGTACCAGCACTGCCGGAGAGGCCCATGGGCTATCTGAGTGTTCTATCACTCCTAGTTGTAACATTTCGTCAATCTCCTTCCGCATATGATCTTTTACGGATTCAGGTATGCGGTAGGGGGTTTGTCGAAGAGGGTGTTGCCCTGGGGTTTCTACCCTGTGGGTAGCCAGCGGGGTATACCCGGGCTGGTTGGAGAATGTATCCCCTTTTTCCCGGATCAGCTATAGTATTTGAGCTCGCTCTCTATTGCTCAGCCTGTCTCCTAGCTGTACTTCCCCTAATTCGGTGTTGGCCCCCCTTTGGGCTAATAGGTCTGGTAGGGGTAGATTATCTGGGTCCTCGGTGGCCGAGGCACATATGGCAGTTACTTCTTTGATCCGCTCGTGATAGGGTTTCAGCATGTTAACGTGGAGCATGCGTCTACCGCCTGCTCCTGTACATGGGGCAATTATATAGGTGGTGTCACACACCTGTTCCACCACCTTATAAGGGCCTTGCCAGGAGGCCTGCAGTTTGTAATTTGGGACTGGCTTCAAGATTAACACCTTTTGTCCTATTTGAAAACTGCGATCTCTGGCTCCCCTATCGTACCATCTGCACTGTCGTTGCTGGGCCGCCTGGAGATTAGACCGTACCGTCTGGATTAGGGTCTCCAAGCGTTCCCTGAACGCTAGTACATATGGGACGATAGGGGTACCATTTCTGCTGACCGTTCCCTCCCAGTGTTCCCTAATGAGGTCTAAGGGACCCCGCACTCTCCTTCCGAATAGTAATTCGAATGGCGAGAACCCCGTGGACTCCTGGGGTACCTCTCGGTACGCGAAGAGCAGATGGGGAAGAAACCTTTCCCAGTCCTTCTGGGTATCCATGAAGGTACGGAGCATTTGCTTTAAGGTTCCGTTTAAACCGTTCACAGAGCCCATTGGACTGGGGGTGATACGCTGAGTTCCCAATAGGTTTCACCCCACATGTTCTCCATAACTGATGAGTGACTTCGGCTGTGAATTGGGTACCCCTATCTGAGATAATCTCTTTGGGGAACCCCATTCTAGAGAATATCCGGATTAGGGCATCTACTATAGTCTCCGCATGGATATTAGTTAGGGCTACGGCCTCTGGGTACCGGGTGGCATAGTCTACTACGGTTAGTTTATACTTCTTCCCTGACGGGCTGGGTTTTGCTAGGGGTCCGATTATATCTACTGCCACTCTGCTGAAGGGCTTATCTATTATGGGTAGGGAGTGCATTTTTGACTTGTACCGGTCCCCTCTCTTCCCGACTCTCTGGCATGTGTCACAAGTTTGGCAATACTGCCGAATATCTTTGGAGACCCCTGGCCAAAAGAAGTTTTGGGTCAAACGATGCTTCGTCTTACTGACGCCTAGATGTCCTGATAAAGGGATGTCATGGGCAATACGTAGTAATTCTTGCCTGTCCTTTCGGGGCACGACTAATTGTGTGAGGGTCATGGGTACAGATCCTGCTACTACCTTCTCAGCATATCTATACAATAATCCTTTCTCCCAACCGTATCTTTCCCCCTCCAACCCTGCCTGATTCTGTGTAACCCTATCCCGGTATACCTGCATGGACTGGTCGGTGACTACTTCAGTACCAAACTCTAAGGGGGGAGCCCAGGGGATGAAAGGTGGGTCAGTACTATTACTTACCGGAGCCTCAGAGTGTTCAGAAGATGCAGGTGTGCGGGCCTGCAGCCGTGTTACCACGGGTAGCGCTTCCTGCGCGGGGTACTGAGAAACAAAAGCAGAGGTCAGCTCCCCCAAGTCGTTACCAAGGATGACATCAGCTGGTAAGTCCTGCATGAGGCCCACTTCCACATTCCCCAACCCCGCTCCCCAATCCAAATGTACTTTAGCAGTGGGAATTTTGTAAACTGCTGTAGCGGATGGCACTGGGCTGTCCTGCAATTTACTGTGAATAAGCTGCATTCGCATAACTGTATGTTGTACTTGTGTTAAAAGAAATGTATGTTGGGTTTATGCTCTGTAGGATATTAGCCAGACTTTTGCAGACCTAGGCTAATAGATAATCCTATTACAGAGACTCAAGAGATAAGAAAGTTGTAAAGGATCCTTGCATTTTCCGAAGTGTTTTTATTCTCTGATAAGAACAAAGAAGAATAATCTAATTAATGTCTGATTGTATCCAAGTTGCCAGGGAGGTGTGACTCACCTATTGTCCTATATGTGTATTGTGTGGGGGATATGTGCAATGTCTGTGTGTTATGTGTAAAAACATACTTTTACTAACTTTTGAACCCCTGGTCTGATTCATGCCATTTTTGTATATGTTGTTCCCCTGGGTGAGAGCTATTGAATGGTGTGGGACTTAAAGGTGTACCCCCTGTATTTGGGGTACATCCAGAATGTGGTTAAAATTGGGTCTGTTTTAATTGTGTTACCTGTTATCTGAGGGGAGGAGATGTGGGGGTTGAACCATGTAGATAATTGGCTGTGATAATTATGTGGGTGTAGCCCTTAAGAGGGCATCATGGCATAAAAGGAGATTCCCTGTCATTAAAGATGCAGTTCTGCTCCTGAAACTGTGTGTCGTCCAGTGATTGGGATTGCGGTTGGGATACTGCTATTATTTTACCTGTTGGAAACCTTGCCTGTGGATTTACCATTTACTTGTTCCTGAACCTCACTGGGATTATAAGCGGAGATAACCTGGGGAATATTGCCTCTCCGCTACATTGGTTGGCAGCGCTGGGATCCAGACTCACAGAGGAACAAGCATAAATGGAGTACGGATGGAGATTGATTTTGCCACACTAAAACGCTCCACGCTAAAAGACCTCCTGGAGGCAAGGGGTATACAAGCCAGCAATAAGAAGAAAGCGGTACTCATTACTGAGCTGATGGAGAAGTACCGAATGGACGGAGATTCGGTTCCCGAACAGGGGGATTCGGGAGAAAATTCGGAACAAGTGGAGTTCCGGAGGCAGGTACAATTTCGGCTGTCTTTTTATGGGGAACAACCTTCAACAGAAATTATTTCAAGGACCATGACAGAAGTTCAGGAATTTATGTTGAGGAAACAAACAGCCCCAGAACGCAGCTCTGCAATAAATATGCCAGAAGAAGGTAAGCCTAAGATACCATACCAGGCTTTTAAAACGTATGTGGAAGCAGAGGAAGATATAGACGCTTTCCTGCAGGATTTTGAAAGACTGTGTGCCCTGCATAGAATCAGCACAGAGGACTGGGTACCGATTTTGGCAGGAAGGCTAACGGGGAGGGCAGCCGAGGCATATCGTACTGTACCTAATGAGGAAATAAGGAACTATAACAAAGTAAAGGAAATTATTCTGGCCAGGTATGCTATAACACCAGAAGCATACCGGCGGAGATTCAGGGACTTAAGGTGGAAAAAGACTCACACGCAGAGTGGGCATGCAGGCTACAAAGGGCAGCACTTGGGTGGGTACAAGCGAGCAAGGCACGGTCCATGGAGGATGTGATACAGATGATGCTGTTGGAGCAGTTTTATGAGGGAGTAACTGGCGAGGTACAAGAGTGGGTAAGAGACCGAAACCCTACCTCCCTCACCGAAGCTGCCAGGAATGCAGATGAGTACCTAGATGCACGCAGGCAGCAAAAACCTGTAACACCAAAGACTCCTTTTAAAACCTTTGGGGGAACCAGCTACACCCCAGCCCCACCAAGAACACTGCCACCACCGCCCGCTGCACAGCCACGTTTCCGCCAGCCCGCTTCTGGTCCCTGTCACCACTGCCAGAAATGGGGACACTATAAAAGGGAATGTCCCCAGCTGCGAGACCGGTCCACCTGGATACGTCCAGGCCCACCACCACCACCGAGAGCAGCCGCAGCCCTCCACTACCAGGACATAGTAGCCACGCCATATGGTTCAGCTGTTCCCATTACAACCGTGGAACAATGGGAGGTGCTGCACGAGGCAGATCCAGTCCAGGCCAATGCTGATAATCGGCAGCATCACAGGCAGACCGTATACTTGGAGGGTAAAGCGGTCCAAGGGCTACGAGACTCAGGGGCTACCATTACCTTGGTAAAAAGTCACCTGGTTTTATACCAGGCTAAACTTAACAAGAATGTGGCCGTCAGGGTAGCCGGGGGAGCAGTATACCGGCTACCCACTGCAAGGGTTCATTTGCATTGGGGAGCGGGGGCAGGGCATATGGAGGTGGGGTTGATGCCGCAGTTACCAGCGGAGGTTTTATTGGGGAAAGATCTGGGGAGGCTCACGTCTGCTTTTGAGCCCCAGACCCACACCACAGGAGAAGCTTACCCTGTGGTCACCCGACAACAGGCCCGCACCCAGGACTACAACACACTCCCGGAGGTCCAGGTACGAGACACTTCCCCTCCCTTAGAATGTGTTCCCTGGGCCCCGCCCAATGAATTTGCAGCAGAGGTAGTCACCGACCCTACGTTAGAAGTATATAGGGACAAGGTTACCGCTGGCCCACCCTGGGGGGAGGGAGAGAGATTTGTCTGGGACAAGCAGCTTTTGTACAGGGAGACGGACAAGCAGGTTACTGGGTCAGACCCCATAGTAATGAGGCAGCTAGTGGTGCCGCAGCGGTACCGAGCAGAGTTACTCCGGATAGCGCATGATATTCCGCTATCTGGACACCTAGGGGTCAGTCGCACTAGGTACCGACTGACCCAAAGTTTCTTCTGGCCAGTGATCAGTCAGGAGGTACGCAGGTATTGCACCACCTGCGACACCTGCCAAAGGGTAGGGAAAAGGGGAGACCGGAGGAAGGCGAAACTACACCCCCTTCCCATAATTGAGGAACCTTTTAGCCGAATAGCGGTAGATCTGATAGGACCCCTTAAGAAAGCGAGCCCGTCAGGCAAAAGGTACATTTTGACGGTAGTAGATTATGCTACTAGATACCCAGAGGCGGTGGCTCTGACCAACATCCACGCTGAAACGGTCGCGGATGCCCTCATGCGGATATTCTCCCGGATGGGATTACCCAGGGAGATTATCTCGGATCAGGGTACCCAATTTACCGCAGAGTTCACCCAACACCTCTGGAGGATCTGTGGCATTAAGCCTATTATCAGTGCCCCTTACCACCCCCAGACTAATGGGCTATGCGAACGGTTCAATGGTACATTGAAACAAATGCTCCGAACCTTCGCAGAGACCCACAAGGACTGGGAGCGATTCCTGCCGCATCTCCTGTTCGCTTACCGGGAGGTGCCACAGGAATCCACAGGGTTTTCCCCGTTTGAACTGTTGTTTGGGAGGAGAGTCAGAGGACCCTTAGATCTTATAAGGGAGCATTGGGAGGGGGACCGGAGCGCAGATGGCACTCCCATCATACCATGTGTGCTGGCTTTTCGTGACCGCCTGGAAGCATTAACGCAGACGGTCAGAGAAAACCTTCGGGCGGCGCAGACACGCCAGCGCACATGGTATGATCGGGGAGCCAGGGACCGTAGCTTTCAGGTCGGGCAGAAAGTGCTAATTTTAAAGCCTGTCCGACATGACAAGCTACAGGCCGCCTGGCAGGGACCTTATAGGGTGGTGGAACAGAGATGTGACACCACCTATATAATCGGCCCTTGCACCGGGACGGGAGGGCGACGCATGCTCCATGTGAACATGATGAAGCCCTACCAAGAGCGCTCCGAGGAGGTAACCGCAATCTGTGCACCAAACTCGGACGAGTTTGATAGTCTACCTCTCCCGGATCTGCTAGGGGATGGGCAGATGTCTGGGGATTTAGGGGAGGTTGCACTAGGGGATCGACTGAGCCCACAGGAGCGTATCGAGGTACAACGGCTGTTGGAGGAGACAAGAGACACATTCTCCAATGTACCTGGGTACACCCCTTTGGCCACTCACCGGGTAGAGACCCCAGGGCAATTACCCATGCGCCAGACCCCCTACCGCATTCCAGAAGCGGTGAGGGAGAACATGCGCAAGGAGATCGAGGAGATGCTCCAACTAGGGGTGATTGAGCCCTCAGATAGCCCTTGGGCTTCTCCTGTAGTACTCGTACCAAAGCGGGACGGTACGACTCGCTTCTGCGTAGACTACAGGAGATTAAACGAGAAAACGGTGTCTGATGCATATCCTATGCCACGGATAGATGAGTTACTGGACAGAATGGCCAGGGGCCAATACCTCACCACGATTGACTTGTGTAAGGGGTATTGGCAAATCCCCCTGGCCCCAGAGGCCATCCCTAAGTCGACCTTTGTCACCCCATTTGGCTTGTACCAGTTCAAGGTCATGCCATTTGGGATGAAAAACGCCCCAGCGACTTTCCAAAGGATGGTGGACCGCCTCCTAGACGGGTTCCAAGACTACACCTGCGCCTACCTGGACGATATTGCCATTTTTAGTAATACGTGGCAGGAGCACTTGGCCCATATAGGAGCGGTACTAGACAGGATTAGGGAAGCTGGTTTGACGTTGAAACCGGCCAAGTGCAGCATAGGGATGGCCGAGGTACAATACCTGGGACATAGAGTGGGGTGCGGCAAACAAAAGCCTGAACCAGTTAAAGTAGAGGCCGTGGCCCAGTGGCCCACCCCTAGGACTAAAACCCAGGTTTTAGCATTTTTAGGGACTGCTGGTTATTACAGGAAATTCGTCCCTAACTATAGTGCCCTGGCCAAGCCCCTCACTGACCTTACCCAAAAGAATTTGCCCCGCCAGGTGACCTGGACCCCGGAGTGTGAGCAGGCATTCCAACTTCTGAAAAATGCACTGGTAAATGCCCCTGTCTTGGCAGCGCCCAATCCAACTAAACGTTTTCTTGTTCACACAGACGCTTCTATGTTTGGATTGGGAGCAGTACTGAGCCAAGTCGGGGCCGATGGCGGAGAACATCCCGTGGCTTACATCAGTCGCAAGCTGTTACCTCGAGAAGTAAGCTACGCCGCCATTGAGAAGGAATGCCTGGCTGTGGTGTGGGCCTTAAAGAAACTGCAGCCGTATTTATATGGACAGCCCTTTTCATTACTCACGGATCACAACCCGCTGGTATGGCTAAACCGGGTGGCTGGGGACAATGCCAGGCTGCTGCGCTGGAGTTTGGCGCTGCAGCTTTTTGACTTTAATATCCAGTACCGCCCGGGTAAACAGAATGGGAATGCCGACGGGTTGTCAAGACAAACTGACCTGGAAAAATGATCCGTGAGTCCCCGGACATCCCCAAGCCGATCCGTGGTGGATCAGACTGTGTATGCCGGCTTGTGGGCAAGGGGGAGCAGTGTAGCGGATGGCACTGGGCTGTCCTGCAATTTACTGTGAATAAGCTGCATTCGCATAACTGTATGTTGTACTTGTGTTAAAAGAAATGTATGTTGGGTTTATGCTCTGTAGAATATTAGCCAGACTTTTGCAGACCTAGGCTAATAGATAATCCTATTACAGAGACTCAAGAGATAAGAAAGTTGTAAAGGATCCTTGCATTTTCCGAAGTGTTTTTATTCTCTGATAAGAACAAAGAAGAATAATCTAATTAATGTCTGATTGTATCCAAGTTGCCAGGGAGGTGTGACTCACCTATTGTCCTATATGTGTATTGTGTGGGGGATATGTGCAATGTCTGTGTGTTATGTGTAAAAACATACTTTTACTAACTTTTGAACCCCTGGTCTGATTCATGCCATTTTTGTATATGTTGTTCCCCTGGGTGAGAGCTATTGAATGGTGTGGGACTTAAAGGTGTACCCCCTGTATTTGGGGTACATCCAGAATGTGGTTAAAATTGGGTCTGTTTTAATTGTGTTACCTGTTATCTGAGGGGAGGAGATGTGGGGGTTGAACCATGTAGATAATTGGCTGTGATAATTATGTGGGTGTAGCCCTTCAGAGGGCATCATGGCATAAAAGGAGATTCCCTGTCATTAAAGATGCAGTTCTGCTCCTGAAACTGTGTGTCGTCCAGTGATTGGGATTGCGGTTGGGATACTGCTATTATTTTACCTGTTGGAAACCTTGCCTGTGGATTTACCATTTACTTGTTCCTGAGCCTCACTGGGATTATAAGCGGAGATAACCTGGGGAATATTGCCTCTCCGCTACAACTGCTCCCCCTGCCACCCGGACTGCCACATATTCTCCTGTGAGCTGGTGCTTGGGGACTAGGTGATTGCGAACCAGGGTTATGGTGGCCCCAGAATCGTGCAGACCCTGAAGGCGTTTTCCCTCTACGTGTACCCCTTGGCGGTGTCCCTGTCGGTTGTCTGCAGCTGCTTGTACTGGGTTAACCTCGTGGAGGGTGCCCAAAGATTCTTCATTAGACCGGGTCTCGAAGAAAGGTTGTCGAGGCTCACTCTGGTAGCAATGTACTGCTGCCCGGTTTGCAGGGGAATTAGTTGGAGTATTCCACGTGGAGCGGTTTCTGTTTCTGGGACAGTGTCTCTGTATGTGGCCCTGCTGGTTACACGTGTGGCACCTGATAAAAGATCGGGCATTGTTGTACCGTGGAGGGGTTTGGTAGTTCCCACCACCTGGACGCAGTGCTGGGGTGGGGTTAATGTCGGGAGGTGGGTTAGCGGCTCCCAAGATGGACCCTGCCTCTGCCCTCCTGGCATCTTGGTACTCGTCTGCCCACCTGGCAGCGTCGGTTAAGATGCGAGGTTTCCGATCCCTCAGCCAGTTTTGTAAAACCGGGGTTAACCCCTGGAAGAATTGCTCCAGTAGCAGTAATTGTAGCATGTCCTCCACTGTGGTTGCTTGTGCGGCTTGCACCCAACCTTTGCCCGCCCTAGTTAAGCGGTGTGCCCACTCCATGTGAGTATCTTTCTCCGTCTTTCGGCTTTCTCGGAACCGCTGCCGGTATGCCTCCGGGGTAATTGCATACCTGTCCCGGATCGCCTGCTTTACTTTCTGGTAGTCTCTGCTATCCTCGTCTGGCATGGTGCGGTAGGCTTCTGATGCCCGGCCCGCTAGCTTACCCACCAACAGGGGTGCCTGGTCGGCGGCGTTGATCTCATGTAATTGGCATAACCTCTCAAAGTCATGCAAGTAGCCATCAATGTCTTCGGTCTCCACATAGTTTTTAAAAGCATGGTACGGGATTTTAGGCTTCCCCGGTAGTATGGTGGTGTGATTAGGGCCCCCTTTCTGTACCTCCGGTCTGCCCGCTGCTTTTCCATTATATATTCCTGGACATCTGCCATAATCCTTTCCAAGGTTTCTGTAAGAGGCGTACCGGGGAAAAAGGCCAGTGTGCTTTGGAGTTCTCTTCCAAACTCATTTTGTGTGCTGTCCATAAGAGGTGCTGCAGCAGCTGCCCGGTCAGCCTCCATGAGTTCAGCAATAAGGGTAGCTTTGGTTTTATTGCTGGCAATAATTCCCCTTGCTTCCAATAGCTCTTTTAGCGTGGCCCGTTTCAAGTTGGTATATTCTGTCCCCATTTACCATCCGTTCGGGTATATTCACATACCCTTTTTAAAAGAAGTGATGGATAATAATTTGCCATTAGGTGGAAAGGTGATGTTGTTAGGAGGAGATTTTAGGCAAACATTACCTGTTGTGCCACATGGAAATAGGACTGACATTGTCGAACCATGTATAAAGACAAGTAAACTGTGGAAAATATTTACACACCTAAAATTAGAACTAAATATGAGATCTGAAGGCCAAAATCAATTCAAGGATTGGCTAATTCAAACTGGAGAAGGAAAACATTCAAAAATAACTAATCCACCTGATGATACAGTTGAAATTCCATCACAAATGATTTGCAAAGAATTACTAATATCGTCAATCTTTCTCAATAACGAGGATTACTCAGACATTGCAAACAAAGTGATATTAACATCAAAAAATATAGTTGCCTTGAATCTAAATAATTAAATATTAAAATGAATCAATGCATCCACAAAATATTATTAACGTGCAGAATCGATTCTGGCTGATGACAAAGACAGTGAATCTAACTTTACTATGGAATTTATCAATTCTTTAACTGCCTCTGGAATGCCACCACATATTTTGCAACTTAAAAAGGGGGCAATTGTCATGCTACTGAGAAATACGAATTCTAAAAAAGGACTTTGTAATGGGACCAGATTAATTGTGCAGGATTTTAAAAGATCATTTTACACATGCAGAAATTACACATAAAGGTGAACAAGTTTTTATACCAAGAATTGATTTGGCTCCAAGTGGTTTGCCTTTTGTCCTTCAAAGAAGACAATTTCCCATTGTCATGGCATTTGCCATGACCATCAATGAATCCCAAGGACAAACTTTTAAGTCTGTTGGCATTTTTTACAGGAACCTGTATTTGCTCATGGACAATTCTATGTTGCATTTTCCAGATGCAACAGTCCAGAGGAAATTAAAGTTCATGTTGAAGAAAACCAAAGTCTGGGTAATTTATTAGATGATGGCCGAATTTTTACAAAAAACATTGTTTACTATGAGGTTTTGTAAACATAGAGAACAGTGGTTTTATTTTGAGGATGAAATTTGATGTCACTCGGGCTCTTTTTAAAGGACCACTATTTCACTTGGGAAATGCTATAAAATGGCAAAAAACATAGAGAACAGTGGTTTTACTTCCAGGGCTAACTTTTATGTTACTAAGACTCTTTTTAGAGTACCACTATTTTACATTGGAAACTCTATGTGCCATTTTCAAGAACTACAAAAATAACAACAAAAAAGTATTTTTTTTTTTTATTACAATAAACTGTCTCTTGGAAGTGGCCATTTGATAGGATGTTTGACCCACAAAACAGTTACATTGTATTTTCTGACATTTACAGTTTCAATGCTATTATATTAACTTACTGTTTGTAAAGTTACAATTGTATTTTACAAGGTGTGAAAAGTTGATTCATTGTATGTAATTAAGGTTTCATGTTAGTAGAAGGATGAACATTTCTTGGAAAATGTAAATGTATAATTAAATACTGAGTTTTGATCCAGGGAGTAATCCGATCGCCAGTTAATAGGGTCAGGAAGGAATTCATTTTCCCCCCCCCCCCCTTTGACACAATTGGATAAGCCACACTGGTGGGGTTTCTGTTTGCCTTCCTTTGGATTCAATACCTATGTGCTTCACCAGTAGTTCAACTATACGTTGCATGTTAAGAAGCATTCTGTAATGGTTTAAAATACTCATTCATACAAAGTTGACGTATTGTTATGTTACTCGTGCAAATCTCAGATTTAAAAATGTTAGTATTGTTAAAAATAATTGGTTGACCACTGTTTCCAATATAAGTTGCATGTTACAAAGCTTTATGTAATTGTTCACAATACGTATTCATTCCAATTTCATCCATTGTTATATTATTACTGCATACATGACAATTAAAAAGGTTAATGTGGTTTAACAGTTGTTGAAATACAATTAAAAAAAAGAAGAAAAATATTATAATTTTTAGAGTATCAGAGACTCACACTGTGTGGCAAACAACATTTCCAGCCTTACATTATTGCCGTCATTTTTGATGGGCAAGTCACTAGTATAATATAAATATAAATGCCTGCCAGTACAGGGTCCCCTTCCAGGTTAGGCCCCTGACAAAAGCACCCCTTCTTCCTTTGTCAACAACCCTGCATATGTTCTTTATTTTGTTTCTTTGGATAGATTGTGAGAATTGATGAAAGTTGAGGATAATACCAGGAAAGGAGATTGCATGTATATAGTGTAGAGATCTAAGCATATTAAGAGAGATTACAGAATAAAGTAAGTAGAAGTATATCAAAACTGGGCTGGGGATGTGAAAAGCAATAGAATATTGTGGAGATCTGCTTTTTCAGTCAGGCTTGATAAGACTGCTATGGCCAAACTTACCCACCAGATCTTTCAGGCTTTTTGATCCCTTCACCGAGGCAGCTGATGTCTCTAAAATCCTCTTGCATTAATATAGCATTTAAATATGAACACTGGATCAACATGTAAAAAAAATCAGGACCTGCTTTTATTGCGGTTGAAATTCATAACATATTCATCTTGTCAGAGACGGTGATATCTGGGACCCTCACTCTATCAAGTCTGCAGTATAACTAACTCTATATATGAAAGTTACAGATTACATAACTGAATCCCAACTGTTAGTTAACCCCTCGTGCACTGGCCACAACTGAACATACATCGTAAAATAACAACATAAAATAACTATAAACAACTACTTGAGCACAATCCCTACGCAGGTGAGGCAGACAAGGTGTAATTTGCCCATTCCACAACCACATATGCCCAGGAGACAGTCCTGATTGGAGTCATCATGTAGCCAGTGTAATAAACTATTTTAAAAATCGTAATCTTCCGAAGCGTATCATATGAGTCCAAAGGGACTTGTGGTCAAGGGGATTGTGACAAATATAAACTATGGAAAATAGCTTGATGGGTACCATTGATGGTAAGCCAAACAAATGAGCCTGGTTGTGCTTTGAAAGCTTGCTGTTCAACTATAAATTGACACATTGGAGGTCCAAAATATGGCAAAATTTAAATCTAGTGGCATAATTTAAAAGAGTGTCTGCAAAATGCATATGTTAACATATTTTCCAAAAAATTGAGTAGGGTTCCAACATCTCTGACATGATTAAAATATTCAGTAGAACCTGTTTAAACTTCATTGAAACTAACAGGAAGTGTAGAGAGCATCCATCAGCCTTTAGGTCTCATTTGCTGTCAAGCCTCCAATAGCAGTTAAACTTCTGAACAAGTTGTTGTGCAGAAGACACATACAGTGTGTTGCAAAAGTATTCACCCCCTTGACTTTTTACCTATTTTGTTACATTACAGCCTTAAATTCAATGTTTTGTTAATCTGAATTTTATGTTATGGATCAGAACACAATAGTCTAAGTTGGTGAAGTGAAATGAAAAAAAAATATATAAAACTATTTTTTAGAAATAGAAAACAGAAAATTGGCACGTGCGTATATATTCACCCCCTTTGTTATGAAACCTATAAAAAGCTCTGGTGCAACCAATTACCTTCAGAAGTCACATAATTAGTGACATGATGTCTACCTGTGTGCAATCTAAGTGTCACATGATCTGTCATTGTATACACACCTTTTTTAAAAGGCCACAGAGGCTGCAACACCTAAGCAAGAGGCACCACTAACCAAACACTGCCATGAAGACCAAGGAACTCTCCAAACAAGTAAGGGACAATGTTGTTATGAAAAAAAATATCCAAATCTTTTATGATCCCCTGGAGCACGATCAAATCAATCATAACCAAATGGGAAGAACATTGCACAACAGCAAACCTGCCAAGAGATAGACGCCCACCAAAGCTCACGGACCGGGCAAGGAGGGCATTAATTAGAGAGGCAGCACAGAGACCTAAGGTAACCCTGGAGGAGCTGCAGAGTTCCACAGTAGAGACTGGAGTATCTGTACATAGGACAACAATAAGCTGTACGCCATTACTTTCAGAAAAAAAAAAAGTCAGGTTTTGAGTTTGCGAAAAGGCATTTGGGAGACTCCCAAAATGTATGGAGGAAGGTGCTCTGGTCTGATGATACTAAAATTGAACTTTTCGGCCATTAAAGAAAACGCTATGTCTGGCGCAAACCCAATGCATCACTTCACCGAAAGAACACCATCCCCACAGTGAAACATGGTGGTGGCAGCATCATGCTGTGGGGATGTTTTTCAGCAGCTGGGACTGGGAAACTGGTCAGAGATGAGGGAAAGATGGATGGTGCTAAATACAGGTATATTCTTGAGCAAAACCTGTACCACTCTGTGCGTGATTTGGGGCTAGAAAGGAGGTTCACCATCCAGCAGGACAATGACCCCAAACACACTGCGAAAGCAACACTTGAGTGGTTTAAGGGGAAATATCTAAATGTGTTGGAATGACCTAGTCAAAGCCAAGACCTCAATCCAATAGAAAATCTGTGGTCAGACTTAAAGATTGCTGTTCACAAGAGCAGACCCTCCAACTTGAAGGAGCTGGAGCAGTTTTGTAAGGAGGAATGGGCAAAAATCCCAGTGGTAAGATGTTGCAAACTCATAGAGACTTATCCAAAGCGACTTGGAGCTGTGATTGCCACAAAAGGTGGCTCTACCAAGTATTGACTTTAGGGGGGTGAATAGTTATACACATCAACTTTTGTTTTAATTTTGTCCTATTTGTTGTTTTCTTCACAAAAAAAAGTTGTCATGTTCTGTAAATGAAATTATGAAAATCCTCAAACAATCCATGTTAATTTAGGTTGTGAGGCAACAAAATATGAAAAATGCTAAGGGGGTGAAATATTTTGCAAGGCACTGTATTATCAAATAGCCTCTATCTTACGCAACAAAGAAAAAAATACCATGTCCCTTTAATTGTGCTATGTCGATTCGCCGTTCAGTCATGTCTGATTCAGCATGCCAAGCACATCTGTCATCCACTGTCCATCTGAGCTCCATCAAGCTCATGCTCATTGCTTCAAAAACCTCCACTATCCATCTCTGCCTCTGTTGTCCCCTTCTTCGTGTGCTTTCAAACTTTCCTAGCAATGGAGTCCTGAAAATATATTGAACTTTTGCTATAACTCTGCACTCAGTACCAGATCTGGAGTAGACAGTATTATACAGATATTTGAAGTAGTTGCCTTTTGGAAATAAAATGATGATTCATTACAGTAAATTATATCATTATATACAATCAAAAATACCACTTTTGTTGAAAACAAACCCAAGCAATGGTTGGCAAGCATGTTACACCCACAAGTAACACAGGTGTAATTAAATTTCCCAATAGGCTATCAGCTATCACTGAAAATGTCTTAAAATACTGCCAAGAATCCAAGCTTTT
The DNA here is from genome assembly GCA_027410445.1 of Discoglossus pictus. NCBI lineage: Eukaryota > Metazoa > Chordata > Amphibia > Anura > Alytidae > Discoglossus > Discoglossus pictus. The sequence continues at coordinate 113,173,732 of CM050169.1, forward strand.
TCCAAAATAACCAACCCTGTGCCACAGAGGTTAACTTTCCTGCTAATGTATTTAACTGCACCTGCTCAGTCCTGATTTAAGACTCTTCATGTAGTATTATAGGGGCTACGTATGGACTGATTGTTTGCAGTTTGTGTGACCAGGAGAAAGACACACAAAGTGAGATCCTGGCTTTCAGCTTATGACCACTTGGAGCAGGGTGGACCTGGACATTTGAAAAAGTATACAGGCCAATGATTTCACAAACTGTTGGAATTTTTGTTTTGCTCCACTCAGGTTAATCTGGATGAGAGCTGGTTAGTGAGGAGAAATATTTATTGGTTACATGTTTGCTTCAGTGTAAGCTACGGCTAGGCCTATTAATTTCATTGTTTTTTTTTGTTTTTTATATCACTGTATACATTTTAATTAAACTTGAAAAATGTATAGTGTCTTGCATTGTGTTGCACCATCAAAGTACCTATGTGGAACATGGGCAGAAATCCAGATTAGACTAATATTTTGTCACAATATAAATATAAACAGGGGAGTCACATTATTATGACGTATATTAGCTAATATCCCAAACAACCACTGTGTGCAGCACGGACAGCAGGTAGACAGCGTGGTAGTAAGTCATGGTCAAGTCAAGGTGGTCTCATAAGAGCTCAATGCAGCTCAAGTTTTGCGAATTTGGAGGAAGGAAGTACTTGGAAATAATTTTTGTTCTCCAACAACTCCCAGATAATTATGGCTGTATGACATGTTGCATTGTCCTGGTAGAAGATCCCATCCATTCCAGGGAAGACAGTCAGTCAACATGTATGGTTGTACTTGATTTACAAGGATGGATCAATAACCCAGTGAGCCTTCCAGAGACTTGAGTGGACCCAGACAATGCCAAGAAAACATTAACCAGGCCATAACACTGCCACCACCAGCTTGTGTTCTTCCAAGAATGGTTGCATAGTGTTTGTTTTTGGAGGTTTTGCTCCTGACACGCAAAAGTCCATCTGGTTGATGGATCAGAAAATGTGACTCTTCAGAGAAGGCAACCCTTTCTTAGTCAGAAGAGGTTCAATTTTGGTACTGTTTTGCAAATTGAAACTTCAGAATGGGTGCAGTGACCAGCTGTTTCGGAGCCCCACATGCAACAGGGTTCAATGTTCTGTCATTTTAGACACATATCTGGTAGCCCCCCTGGTTCGTTTGGACAGTAGGTTGCTCAACTGTAGTGTGTTAGTTGGCCCTCACACACCTTCACAGCCAATGTTCACCTCTGACATAAATGGCACATGACATTGATGCAATTTGTCCAGTCACTGTACACTTTAACCACAGCAGAACGCAAACAGTTCACAAACTGACCTGTTTCAGAAATACTGCCGCCCGTGGCCAAAAAGCTAATGATCATCCCCTTTTCAAAGTTGGATTAATCACACATTTTACCCATGACAGCGAAGGTTGAGATATTTGCAGAATGCCTACATTTAATCTTATATACCCATGCCAGCTCACGACAAGTGCCGTATTTCATTGGCTACGTGCTGCAGACATCAAAAATAGACTGTGGTCATAATGATGTGTCTTGACCCTGTGTATATATATCTATATAGTGTAAATATACATAGATATAAGGGACTAGATATAAGTAATGGGGTAGAAAGTTTAGAGGGTATAAGGGATGAATTAACAACTCATAGGGGAGGAGATGGGGGGAGGGGTAGTATAGTCAATATGGAGGTAGTACTAAGTAATTCAAGTTCAGTGGCAGGCACTTCAGAACTACAGACTCATAACATAAGGTGTATGCTTGCTAATGCCAGAAGCTTGCCAGGAAAAATGGGAGAGTTAGAATTATTAGCAATTAATGAAAAATGGGATTTAATAGGCATTACCGAAACGTGGTGGGATGAATCTCATGACTGGACTGTTAATCTGGATGGTTATAACCTATTTAGGAAAGATAGAGGCAATGGTAAACGAGGAGGAGGGATTTGTCTGTATGTTAAGCCTGAATTTAAGGCTATAGTCAGAGAAGATATTTATGGTGGACCTAGTGATAAAGTTGAATGTTTGTGGGTAGAGTTAAATAGCGGAGCAGCAAATTCCAAAAGAATATAAGAAGGAGTTTGCTATAAACCCCCAAATATAGCTGAAAGTGAGGAAATACAATTATTGTTACAGATTGGAAATGCAGCTAAGCACGGGCAAGTTCTAATAATGGGAGATTTTAATTACCCTGAAATAAACTGGATAAATGAGACCAGCAGTTCAGCTAAGGGGAGTAGGTTCTTGAGTACACCCAGGGATCATTATCTGGCCCAGGTTATACAGGAGCCTACTAGAAATGAAGCTATCTTAGATTTACTCATTACAAATAATATTGATATTGTATCAAATGTTGAAATAGGGCAACCTTTGGGAAACAGTGATCACAACACAGTCTCATTTGAGATTGAATTAAAAAAACAACATTTTAAGGGGCCAACCAAAACTCTTAATTTTAAAAGGGCAGATTTTAACGGTCTAAGGGCAGCAATACAAAGTATAGACTGGGACAGAGAACTGATAGGTAAAAACACTGAACATAAATGGACAACATTTAAATCCTTACTAAATATACATACACATCAGCATATACCGTGTGGGAATAAAAGTAAAAGGAGTAAATCACAACCCATGTGGCTTAACAATGATTTAAAGATCAAGATACGGAGTAAAAAACAGGCATTTAAATTATACAAACAAGAGGGGACAGAGACTGCTTTACGGGAATACAAGGAAATCAACAAGGCTTGCAAAAGCGCGATTAGACTGGCTAAAATAGAAAATGAAAAATTAATTGCAAAAGATAGTAAGACTAACCCTAAAATATTTTTTAAGTATATTAATGGGAAGAAGGCGAGGAAGGAAGCTATAGGAATATTACAATGTGAAACAGGCTGTCTGAAAATTAGTGACCAGGAAAAGGCAGATGAGCTAAATAGGTTCTTTTCTTCGGTATACACAAGGGAGGTACCAGTGGTTGGGACACTGCGACATAATGGGGCTACACTACCTTTGCCAAATAATTGGTTAACACAGGAAGTAATCCAAAAGAGGTTGGAAAAAATAAATGTTAATAAAGCCCCGGGTCCTGATGAAATACATCCAAGGGTACTAAGGGAACTGGGTTCTGTAATAGCCAAACCATTATATTTAATTTTTCAAGATTCACTCAACACAGGTTCTCTACCAGATGACTGGAGAAAAGCTGATGTGATAACTATATTTAAAAAGGGAGCAAGAGCAAATCCGGGGAATTATAGACCAGTGAGCCTCACTTCTGCAGTGGGGAAGCTTTTAGAAGGGTTAATAAGGGATAATATACAAGAATATGTCTATTTGAACAGGATTATAAGTAGGAGTCAACATGGGTTTATGAGGGATAGGTCATGTCAAACAAATCTAATTAGTTTCTATGAGGAGGTTAGTAGGAACCTGGATCAAGGCAACTCAGTGGATGTAGTCTTTTTGGATTTTGCAAAGGCTTTTGATACAGTGCCACATGGGAGACTATTGGGCAAACTAAGGGATACAGGAATTGTAGTAAATATCTGCTCATGGATTGAGAGCTGGCTAAAAGACAGGAAGCAAAGGGTTGTTGTAAATGGAAAATACTCCGATTGGACTAATGTGGTAAGTGGGGTTCCTCAGGGTTCAGTATTAGGTCCTCTCCTTTTTAACATATTTATTAATGACTTAGAGGTAGGATTGGAGTGTGGGGTCTCCATTTTCGCTGATGATACAAAGTTGTGCAAGGTAATTAAATCAGAAAATGATGTGCTTTCCCTCCAAGGGGATTTACATAAAATTGAGGAATGGGCATCTAAATGGCAGATGAGATTTAATATGAATAAATGTAAGGTTATGCATCTGGGAAGGAAAAATAGCCATGCAATTTATATTCTTAATGGAGCAAATCTAAGTGTATCAGATATTGAAAGGGATTTGGGAGTGCTTGTGGACAACCACCTAGGTAACAGTGCTCAAAGCCAAGCAGCAGCTGCAAAGGCAAATAAAATATTAGCATGTATTAAGAAAGGTATAGAAGCCAGGGAATCAAATATAATTCTGCCACTATACAAATCTCTAGTACGCCCTCATTTGGAATATGGAGTACAATTTTGGGCACCACTTCATAAAAAGGACATTTTAGAGCTGGAAAAGGTACAGAGAAGGGCAACCAAACTAATAAGGGGAATGGAGGGACTAAGTTATGAAAAAAGACTAACCAAATTAAACTTATTTTCTCTAGAAAAAAGGCGTCTAAGAGGAGATATGATTACCTTATATAAATACATCCAGGGTTAGTATAAAGATTTGTCGGGGGAGCTTTTTGTGCCAAGAGGTTTTCAACTAACAAGAGGACATCCCTTGAGGTTAGAAGTAAAAAGATTCCACCTCAAAGAAAGAAAAGGGTTCTTCACAGTAAGGGTGGTTAATCTGTGGAATTCTCTACCAGAGGAAGTGGTGACAGCGGATTCGATAGATAACTTTAAAAGGGGACTAGATTTATTTCTAATTAAAAAGGGTATTCAGGGTTATCATGGATAATTAGAGAGACAGTAATGATCCAAATTTTTTACATTTTCCCTTTAGACAATTGGCTAAGTCTCGCTTATTTTTATTTTTTTGTTTTTTTCTATTTGCCTTCCTCTAAACTAATTAATAATAATAATAAAAAATAAAAAAAAAACATTAAATAATTGATTAATAATTAATTAACAACTAATGAATTAATAGTTAATCCGCATATTGCAGATCAAAGGAGATCTTAAAAGGTTGAACTTGATGGACTGAAAGTCTTTTTTCAACCTTAAATACTTTGTAACTATGTAACTATGTAACATACATATATATTTGTATATATATATATATATATATATATATATATATACAGTATATATATATCACTTATTATAATTGTCAAACTGCGAAACGTTGTCACACATTGCGCTATTGCACACAACGTTGGCAATGAGCGCCAAAGGAGCTCATCTTCTGCGAGCATCGTGTAGCGAGGCGAGCAGTTGAGGCATTAAAACCTGCAGCACTTAGGCGATGAGCACCAAAGGCACTCATTGCCTGTAAGGCGAGCAGTTGAAGCATTGAAAGACGCGAGACCTAGTAAGCAGTTGAGCAACACGGGACTTAGACAAAAAAAAATTGTGAGGCGTGGAACTTAGAAAAAAAAAATACAAGGTCAGAAAAATACAAAGTTATCGTCCGAACCGCGCCAATGGAAAAACACAAAAAATACAACAAAAAAAACCAACTCACACACAGCACGGGGGGACAGCCAGGACGTCTGGAAGTGAGGTTGCACACAAATTTAAGCCGAATTTGGCGTGTTTAGGCACTCGAAAATCCGCTAAGCGACAAACAAAATGTTGGGTGAAAAAAATTTAAACGAGGCTACACGAACCGAGCAAAACACCGCCAGACGAGTAACACTTACCCAGGAACGTATGAGGTACAAAATACACTATTAGAAAGGACGGAAAATGCACGCTTAATAGCATATTTTACACTGATGTTACTTTATGAATACATAAATGCTTTGCACTTCCTAATACATTTGTTTATTCAGAATTAATTAATAATGAACATTAATTTAATAAGTATTAATTAGTAATAGAAAATAAAAATGTATACTTTACACTACACGAAAAATGTTTTAATTTTTACACTGCAGTTATATATATATCGCGCCGAAGGTGCTCAGAGGAGCAAAAGTACACGAGAGGAGAGGCTCGCAAAGGACCTCAGAGTAGAAAAGCTTTACATTGTGTCGCAAACAGTATTGCCATGGCCTCAAATTTTAGTGCCCCGTCATTTTTGACAGGCAAGTCACTAGTATATATATAAATAGTATATAAATAGTACATTTGTGTTCACATTTGAATGTCTGAAAAAAGTTTAAAAAATGAGTTTCCAGCTCAGAATTCAGAGAAATACTGTTATTACACAAATGCCTTGCTATTCAATCCAAAAAACCATTTCAAACACTGGCTTCCTTCAAGCTCATGCCTGCTGCATTACACAGCTTTTATGCAAAGCCAGGGTTGGATTATACCAAGCTGGGAATCCTACCCATGGACTGCCATTTCAAGGTTACTGCCTATCATCCCGCGTGGAGCAGGATCCCAGCTTGTGTTGTGGACCTTATGAGTAGGTAGTTCACCACAACAATAATTTAATATATGGTGGGCAAAAGAGCGATAGAAGCACTCCACCGTACGGTAGCACATCTGTGACGAGTGGCCCCCCTAGAGTTCCATCTTGAGGTGCAGTGAAAGTGCAGAACAGCAAGGAGAGAGCTAACCAAGGCTTGTAAAAGCAGCACACAGAGGCATGGGTGTGGTCACTCCATTAGATCTGTCTGTGAGGCAGAGAGTGCAGGGGCAGGCTTGAATGCTGCCTGGGAGACACAGCCCAAGCGAAGGAAGGTCTGAGTTTGTCAGCAGAGGCCGATGCTCACAGTATGAAAGTCTGGAAAGATGATAGTCTATAAGGAGACCCCAGAAGGTGAATATCCAGGAGGGGAGCTGCTGTAATAAAAGTACCAGATTTCTTCTCTGATATACCCCCAGCGCAGAAACTGTGTGTAAAGACTGTTTATGAGCTAAGAGAAATAGTTGGTGTCTTAAAAGGGGCCTTGGGGTAGAGCACGTGGAAGAGAAGGGTGGGCCGTGTTCTAGCCCGGATACTGTGTTAGCACTGTTGTTGTTTAGATAGTGAGTCAAACTATCAAAACAGCTGCATGGAAGCTGGATATATTTATGTGTTATGTTCTTTTCAATGTGCTGGTGGTGTGTAAAGAGTTGAATAAGCCACCTGTGCCTTCCTCCATAAAGGGAAAGCTTGGATAAAACAGGGCAGGCACTGATCCTGCGAGTGGTAGTTCTCTGTCACAATATATATATATATATTTTTTTATTTTTTTTTTATTTTCAGTGATGTGTATGGTGAAGAGCTTCTCTCACTCTTTTGCTCACCATAAACTAAATGATTATTGTGGTAAACTCTATCCCCACAAAATATACTGCACGAACCAGGATCAATGCCACACTAACAAGAGGCATTAGCCTTGAAACAGTGACTGTCTATGGGTGGGTTCCTGGCTTGTGCATAATCTATTCCTATGATTTTCTCACGCTGTGTAATACATATATTAAAAGTTAGATACATTGGCCCCTATTCAGTTGAGCAATTGTTTACCTGGAAGCCCCTAATGTAGCCCATAAACTAATTTGCTATTCAATTGGAGTCTTTTATCTACCCTCAAATGATTTGCGGGTTACAGGCTGAAAATCCAGATGGTTGTCAAAATCATAACTCCAGCCTATCTAGGCCTTTGATCTTTAAAGCCAGTAAATTTGACAATCACAAATTGCTATTCAATTGCTACAATTCCTCAAACCAGCAATTGTTTTCACACGCCGTAAAATGGCAAAAGTAGAAAAAAAAAACTATGAGTACCAGATAGGACTCACAAGGGGATTAAACAACCTGTTTGTAGCAGTGTAAATGCAATACTGCATTTTAACAGATGGGAAAGCGATTGCAAGACATAGAATTAAACATTTATTTTACGTTTTATGTCCGTGTTATATCAATCTCGGGAATCAAGGAGTTAATACATATTAGGCCACCCACCATGGATTAGAACAATATCGTTATCATTTTTATTATTTAATAAATTGCTGGATTGCGACGTCAAATCATTTATCGGACTTCTAAACGCTGATTGATGTATGTTTAAACGCTATGTTTTATTGAAGCCATGATGACGATCTCATTTACTATTGGCTGTTTCTAAATTGGTAATTACGGCCTTGCTTACTTGATCAGATCATGCTCTGAAAGCCTCCTTAGTGGTGCGATGGTTTACTGTTTTGGCTTTTGGCCATGTAGCTGCAGGCCTTGATCGATTGAACCGCTGTGTAACTGTTGCAAATTTCATTGAGGCCTTTTGTATCCTAATTTTCATGTCCCCACTAAGTCTCACAGAATTAAGTAAAATTACTGTATTTCTGGGAAGCCAGAGTGAGAAATATATTTTTATACTTATTTTTAGACTTTCAAATGGTTTACAAATTACTATTATACTAAAAATATATTCCTGCTGTTAGACTAGCAGATTTGATTCTGTGTATTCTACTATGAAATATTTTTACAATACATTTTTACAGAAAACTAATTAAGATGTACAGTAAGACAGGAGGAGTTAATTATAATACATTTCTCAGATATGCGTAATGATTCAAATGTAGGAGATGATGAAACCACAATCCCAGTTACTCTGTAGATATTCCAAGTGCCAATATCAGACACGAATAAGGGAGATTAACTGAGTTAAAATCTTTTTTCCTATTTTATAAATAAATAATGTTAAAAATGTGAGAAACACTTAGCAAAGTATTACAACAAATAAATCAATGTAATGATACTTTTAATACTTCAAATGTAGTGATACTTTAAATAAAATACAACATAATATAAAAAAAATCATCAGAAAGAATAATTTAAATCCTATTTTTATCAATGATCAAATGTTCCCTACACCTGTAAAAGGTACAAGAAATTCAAACAGGAACAATGTTTAAATGTTTCAAATTATTTTTTTTAAATTCAGAAGTGTTGTAGACATAAAGTGTTATAAATAATTTAATTAATGAGAATTTATTTTATTGTAATATTATAAGTGACACAAGGCCCTATGTAAATCTCTACAAAGCAAATACGAGAGCCGTAGCAGCACAGAAAGTTCTACCTAGCTATGTTAATCCCCAATCCCATAAAAACATTGAGAGAGAACTGCTACGAGTTGAACTGCATGACAAAGCCGAAAAGCAAGGCAAAAATCTCCACTGACAATAAATTACAAGGTATTCCCTTATACTTTGATAGGAAAACCCTATGCTAATAAGGTTTTACAGATCACACAAATCAGGGCACTGCCGTAACTGCAAAAAGCAGAAGAAACGATTTATACTGTACCAAAGATCACTCGGAAAGTCTTTTTTCAACCCCATTGCCGAGTCCTCCAGAAGCATTTAAAATGACAGTATAGCACAAAAGCACTACAAAATTATGACATTTCAACATTATTTGACACATAAAATCCCCATATCAACATATGTGTAACAAAAAATAAGATATGTTAGTATTATCCCTGTTTTTATGATACAAAATCCAGAGTAACCACACAATCCAGTATTCAAGGGGTTAATACATGTCATGAAACCACTGTGGTTGTCAAAACTTATCTTTGTCCTATATCCTCCTTGATGTTTCAAGCCAGTAAATGTTACCAGTGCTAAAAGGTGCAAAATCGATATTCTATTGCCTTCAAACCCGGTAAATGGCAAATTCTGTAGAAAACTTGTGTACTAGTACTAGATAGGACTTACAAGTGGGTTAAACACCTGTTCGGAACACTGCAAAAGCAAGTAAATACAAACTACTGTACTTAAAAATACTGGGAAAGCAATGAAAGGCATTATAATTAATTGCACAACAGTCTCACACTCGCCAACCTGCAATAAAAATAAAAAAAAAAGTTTTGTTTTTGTGTTATATCGATTCCGGGAATCAAGAAGTTAATACATATGGGAGTCCCCGCCCAGGAAGACATCATGCTGTGCTAGACGGGGCTGTTAGCCCGCCATGGACACTGAGCGTTCTCAGAGCAGCACTGCTGGGAGATATTGTTCTCGAGAAGCTCCAGGACCCAAAGCGGCGAGGCGTAGCAGATAAGTGGATGAGTTGATCTGGATGCAGGAAGTGGAAAGTCGGAGGAGCAAGGCTGGCAGCTCATTTTCCTTATGGTGGGACATACTACACGGTAGCAGCACATGCAAGCATTGTTTGGCAGATTCTGAAGGGGATCTATGAATAAAATGGCTGTGAATGCCTAGCCAGAGGGGCTTTACTGGAGAGGCTGGAGAAGCTGTGAGCGGTTCCCACGAAACAGAATACTACACAGGGGAGACGGTGGATGCTCAGGCTTGTGAGTAACAAACAGCCCACAGTAATTTATATTTCTAAAAGGAGATTATATGATATATGCATACTGAGGAAAGTTTTCCATTTACATACTTTTCTGGCTAAATTCAAAATGTCCATATTAAGCTACCTGAAAATGGAGAATTTTAACGGACATTTAAGCTACTTATTTATACTGCTGGATTTGCACCTGCTATGCACCTTTTTTTTGGAGGAAACCTGTCTTAGTAACCTTCTTTCTAGGCACTTTAGCTCTAGAGGAGCATTTAAGAAGCAGTTTATGGAACTATACCCCTAAAAAAATGTATACCTTTTTCTAGCCCTTACTGCTTACAGAAGCATAAGAAGGTGGGCTTGAGATAGAATTGTTTGGCACTTTGCCAGAAGGTCTGAAAAAAGTTTGCCAGACAAGTAAGAACCCCCAACTGGAAGGTTGGGAGGTGGGGGATAAACACTTACCGTATATACTTGAGTATAAGCCGAGTCTTTCAGCCCTTTTTTTAAGGCTAAAAAGGGCCCCCTTAGCTTATACTCGAGTCCCTTCCCCCCCCGTGTCTCTCTAACCCCCCTTGTGTCTCTCTATCCCCCCGAGTCTCTCTACCCCCTGTGTCTCTCTAACCCCCCCCTTCTGTCTCTCTAACCCCACCTGTGTCTCTTTCCCTCCCCCCTCCTCAACCTCAACCCCCCCATCCTCCAACCCCCTTGAGGATGAGGGGTTGAGGAGGGAGGTGTGAGGATGAGGAGGATGATGAGGAGGGAGGTTAAGGATGAGGAGTGGGGGTTGAGGTGGGAGGTTGAGAATGAGGAGGGGGGGAAGAGACACAGGGAAGGGAGAGGGGGGAAGAAGAGAAACAAGGAAGGGAGAGGGGGAAGAGACACAGGAAGGGAGAGGGGGAGAAGAGACACGAAGAGAGAGGGGACACAGAAGGGCACAAAAGGGGACACAGGGTGGCAGCACATTTCCCACCCTCGGCTTATACTCGAGCCACTCATTTTATCCAGTATTTTGTGGTAAAATAGGTGCCTTGGCTTATACTCCGGTCGGCTTTTACTCGAGTATAATACAGTATATACTTTTCTGGCTGAACTCTTAATTGTCCATAATAAGCTCCTGGAGAAGTGTAAAGGATAATTAAGTTACCTATTTACACTGCTGACTTGCACCTGATTTGCACTTCTTTTTGAAGGGACAAGACATTCATTTTTCAACCAGAAGTATTTTTCCTAGGGAATTAACCGGCAGAATGAGGGATAAGATTCCAGCTACTAAATATCCAAATCTAAAATTAAGAAAAACCCTGCGAATGCTCCAAAAGCTACCGCCGGCAACTTTTTATCCCCTATGCATACTTATTCATTGCCGGGACTAGACCAAACAAAAACCTGTCTACAAATGATGAATCAGTTAATCAAGTGATACAATGGAAGACGAAGTTCTAACAACTTCTATTATGAAAAAACTGCTTAATGAATTCCAATCTACTTTAAAAACTGACCTTTCACAGGAAATCCAACTAAATAAATCAGCTATTAATAGCTGGCTGGATAGAGGTGTAGGAATTAGAAAAAAATCACAACATTTTAATTAAAGAATTTCAAAGAGTAGCTAATTACTCAGCAGATTTGTAATGTAAAATGGAACATATGGAAATTAAAGGCTACACAACAAGAGGACTTTTCCAGACGCGAATAATTTGAGATTAAGAGCATCCCGGAAACCCTCAATTTTGATGATTTAAGGCTTTTGTAACTGCATTTTTTTAAGGCGGTTAATACTAGAGATGTTATAGTCAGATTACACTTCTTTGAATATAAAAAAGCAGTGTTAAAAGCATCATGGTCGAAAACTAAATTTGAAAATTTGATTATTTTTACAGATCTCTCTGGGAGAGACTTTAACAAACGTAGAATGTTTCAAGAAATTACTTTACGTAAGGAAAATATTTCATATAAATGGGCTTTTCCCACTAAATTGCTAATTTTAAAGATAATCAAAAAAAAATGCTAATTCGGTGGGAGAGGGGGGAAACTTTGTTTGAGGGAATGGAAGATACTTTTGTGGAATCTGTTAAGGAAACTGTTGCATAATTTACAAAATCTTCAACTTTTAGAGTGGAAAAGGAAATAGGGAAAGGTTGTTGGGGATATAGTGGTGGAGAGGAGGATGGAGGGAGGAGAGGAAGGGAGGAGAGGAGGGAAACACTATTCTTGGTTAGTAAAGGGCGAAAGAGTGAAGGAAAAAAAAAGCTTAGGTAAAGGGATTTCTTTTTTCCCTAAAAGTTTTGTCTTTGGGGGTGAATCATATTTAATGGGACACTTCACAAATGTCACTATTTAGCAATCATCACTTACAAATGAGAGGAGGAGAGTCAAATAAAGGGGTAATTGACGGGAAATTAAGGTAAAAGAGTAAGGTAAAGAGAAAATAAGATACTGTAGTAAAGTTAGATATACACTTACACTATAAATAATACTATAAATTCACAGAAAAATCATCTGATTGATAATAGTAAAGTCGGATACTTTTTGATCCTACTTACAAATAGTAGGAGTTAGATAAAGATTTAGTTAATGAGAAATAATAGAAGGGAAGGTAGGAGGGAAGAAAAAGAAGTGTTAAAATGTCTGGGGTAACTAGGTGATGGAAGAGAAGGGGAAAGGGAAACAAAGGGAGAAAAGAGAACATTTGTAGTAGTCATATATATATATTTTAAAAAAACATTTTTCTCCCTCTCCCCCTCCATTCTTTATCCCCTCTTGCTCCCCATACTTTCCCTTTCTGTTTTCCGCTACTGGTTAAAAGGGTTTCCTTCTCTGCTTTCTCCTGATAATATATACAGAAGAGAATGAATGGCGTTTTTGGGGCGGGCTACCATGGTGGGGCTGCTAGACGTAGATTGGTCTAGCTAAATTAACCAATAGACTTATAATCATCTGTCTTTTGGTTGGGGTATACCATGTTTTGGTTTTGTATGAAGATGTGTCTGTTTTTATCTGGAATAGTTGTAAAATGTTCAATGTTCAGGTATTACATTTTAAGATTATGTCGAATTTTTGGATGACTTAGAAAGTTTTTTTTTTTTTAGCAAAAATGGTACCCTAAGAGGTCCTTTTGTTTTTTTTGGATGGGATTTAAGATAGTGTCACAGAATATTCTGTATTTAAGAAGCGAGTTAAAATAGACCAATTTTGAAAAAATTAAAGCTGACGTTGCTTGTATACAGGATACGCATTGGCAAATAGATAAAGTCCCTTTCTGGAATTATATTTTTTTTTTACTTCTAAGGTCGATTTAACATATAAAAAGAAGTTGCGTGGAGTATCGGATCTTGTTTAGTAAAAAATATTAACGTTAGTGAGCAATATAGAGAAGTAGACTTGGAGAGGGAGATTTGTTATATGGGCCGGGAAAATCAACCCAGCTAAATTACACTATAGTAAATATTTATGCACCCAATGAGAGACAAAATGGGTTCTTAAACAAATTACTTAAGCGGGTTAAAAATATTAAAGTAGGAAAACTAATTGTTTGCGGCGATTTTAATATGGTACTGAATGTATCTCTAGACAAGAAAAGTAATAATCAAGAATACTTACGCAAGGCATACAAAAAGGAAAGCTAAACTTTCTATAAAACCTTAGCGAGATTTGAGTTATATGGCGATTAAGACATGGCAATGCAAGAGACTATACGTTTTATTCTTACCGCCATAAGTCTTATTCTAGAATTGAAAACATTAGCAGCTATAGACTCTACCAATTTTAACATAATTAAATGGTCAGATCATGCTATGATAGAACTTCAGATTAAGAGATCATTTGACTCCAAAAGAAATACTCTAGAAATAGAATGGATATTTCATTATTTAACAAATCAGATAAACAAATATTATTACGGGAATAAATAGAATTCTTTTTCCAAGTTAATGAGAATTCAGTTCCTGAACCCTCAAAGATTTGGAACGCCCATAAAGCATATATAATGTTACTCTCATGGGGTGCACACAGAAGGAAATAGAGTGGTCTCTCACTTCGAGACTTATATGCACAATTAGCAAAACTTGAAAGACAAAATAAATTATCCCCTTCAGAGTAAGGTGATTAGAAAATTTGAAAATGGAATAAACAAAAATTGTCCAAAAAAATATTGATAATAGTTTGTGGGAAACTTCAACAGAGAAAATATTTTTTGAATAATAAAGTAAGGAAACTATTAGCTTGGAAATTAAATAAGTAATAAATCAATTGATAGAATAGATGAATTAATAATTGAAAATAAAAAGGACTTGATTACATTAATAAATCCTAGTGATATTGAAAAGGCTTTTTTTTGGCTTCAATTGAAAATCTTTACAATTTAGAAAGTAATGATGCAGTTATAACACCAAAAATAGAAGATATTACTACATTTTTGGACAGTCTTTCGCTTCCCAAAATCACTAAGGAGAACTTAGATTATCTTAATAGAGAAATAAAAATATTAGAAATTAAAGAAGTAATTAATAATTAAAGTTAAATTCAGCCCCTGGTCCTGATGGGTTTGTAAATTATTATTACAAAACCTTTAAGAGGGTACTTATGAAACATCTATTAGAAGTGTTTAATGAAATTAAAAGAAAGGGGAGTGCACCTAAAGAAATGTTAGAGGCAGTTATAATTATTATTCCAAAGCAAAATAAAGACATAAGGTGGTGTAAGAATTATAGACCAATATCTTTAATGAACACAGATATAAAATTATATGCAACAATTTTAGTTAAAAGACTGAAAGTGTGCCTTGGTAAATTAATAAACATGGATCAATCTGTTTTTTTACAAGATAGGCAGGGAGCTGATAATACCAGGAGATTAATTGATGTGATTTCTTTGTGTAAAGATAACCATAAACCTTCTATAGTTATTACATTAGACGCAGAAAAAGCCTTTGACAGGCTAAACTGGGATTTTATGAATCAAGTATTACTAAAATTCGGTTTTGAAGACTTTGGAGTGAAATCTATAGGGGCTTTATATTCAAACCCCACTGCCTGTGTTGTAGAAAATGGCCTTAAAACAATCACTTTGTCCATTACCATTGGGACCCGTCAGGGTTGTCCATTATCTCCTTAAATTTTTGTTTTGATGATGGAACCTTTGGCAGAAGCCTTTAGAATGAATAATAAAATTCATGAATTAGAATTGGTGATTTTGAGCATAAAATCATGGTATATGCTTATGATGTGATATTAACTATAGCCGAACCTAGAGAGTCTTTACTACAGATTCAGGATTTAATAAATAAATTTGGTTTAATTTCTTACTACAAAATAAACTGGTCAAAGACGGAAGTATTAACGATAAATATAGACGAAATAATCTCCCTGAAAAACATTTGGGAAATTGATTGGGAGTTAAATAAAATAAATGATTTGGGAATAGCATTTTCTGAAAAGTTGGAGGACTTAATTAAAATATATTTTTTTAAATTATATGACTAAATTAAAAATTAACTAATAAATTGGAGATCAAATAGGTTATCCTGGTTAGGTAGAATAGTAGCCATAAAGATGTCTATATTACCGCAAATAAAATTTTTTTTTTTTAGATGTTTGCCTTTATCCGTTCCTGAAACTAAATACCAAACTTTGATCGATTCATTTATATATAATGGGATAAAATCTAGAATTAAATCAAGGATTGTTAGGAAGAGCTTTATAAAAGGATGTATTGCGTCCCCTTGTGATGAAGAATATTATATGGCTGCAATGCTATCTCATTTTATACCCTGGTCTGCTAAAACAAAACAAAATAATTGGATAACAATAGAACAACGTTTAGCTAAGAACTTATCATTAAGGGATTGGCTTTCGTATGATACATTTCCCAATAATAAAATTACGTCAAAAATAATTAAAGCAGGACTTACATTTTGGTTTAAATGGAACAAAAAATTTAACTTTTTGACAATTCAGTCTTCGGAAATGTCATTGTTAGGTTTACGTAATGTTCTTAATTTGGCTTGTCTTCGTAATTGGGGTATTTGGAATATACAGACATTGGGAGATCTGTTCGATAAAGGTGAACTTAAGTCTTTTTCCAACTTATGTGCTGAATTTATTTTCCCATCGTCTAAATGGTTGGAATATGAGAGAGTTAAAAATGCTATTTTAAAATCAAAATATTTAATTACCTGAAACAGATCCTTAACCAATTTCGAAAAGTTAGCACTTTATAATGACAGGAAAGATATAATTTCCAAATGCTATGAGGATATTTAAGAAAACAGGATATGTTTTAAAAATCTCCAGGTATTTTTAAATGGGAAAAAGAATGTAATAACTTAATTGACCTGGAAACTTGGTTTAGAACGTTTGCGCTCTCACAGAAAATTATTAAATATCGAGCAGATAGAGAAGTAAATTTTCAAGTGATGCAGAGGTGGTACAATATCCCAGTAAAAATAGCAATAATTAACAACAATTCTAATATGGGGCTTTGTTGGAGGCTTTATAGTCAGCAGGGGATACACAAACATATTTGGTGGCACTGTGACCCCATTAAGAAACTTTGGATTTTGACTTTTGATTATATTTCTAAAATTTGTGATAAAATCATAAAGTTGTCATGTGAAATGGTTATTCTCCATATCATGCACAATAGGCTTAAGATGGAAGAACAAGCTTTAGTTATACAGGTAGTCTCAGTAGCTAAATGGCATATTGACAAACGTTGAAAATCAGAACTTATTCCATCACTGAATGAAGTAATAACAACACTTAAAAAGAACAGGGAATTAGAAAGAAATCTATATGACATGGGCATTGTTTTATCTAGGTTCAATAGTTGGTTGATTTGGAATAATTATTTCCATTCATTAACTCATTAGACATAATCCTTTTTTAGTTTATGTATGACTGTAGTATATTTTAGTATTTGTATATTTGTGTTTTGTACAATTTTGCAATAATTTATTTGTTATTTGTATAAACTTAAGCAATAGAGATGACGCGAATAGTCGCCGGCTGAGTTTTTTTCGGCGACCATAGCATGTTCGCGGTTTGCGGCGAACTGCGAACATATGCGAGAATTCGACCCGCCCCCAATACTTATCATTGAGCAAGACTTTGACCCCTGCATGTCACAGTCAGCAGACACATTCCAGCCAATCAGCAGCACTCCCTTCCACACCCTTCTACCTCATGGACAGCAGCCATTTTGGAATCATAAGTAACTTGCAGTCTTACTGAGAGGAGGGACAGTTTGGATGATACTGCATCAATAGGGAAAACCATAGCTAGGCAAGTTTATTCAGTGTCCAGTTGCAGTGCTGAAGGACTCTTGTGCATTATTATTATTATTATTACTACTATTTAATGTGAAGATGTACCAGCTGGGCATGCATTATTATTATTATTATTATTATTATTATTAATATTATAATTATAATTATTATTATTATTATTATTATTATTATTATTATTATTATATAATGTGTAGCTGTATCAGCTGGGCATGCTCTTGTGCATTATTATTATTATTATTATTAGTATTAGTAAAATACTACTACTAATAATAATAATAATGCACAAGGAGCATGCCCAGCCAGTACATCTACACATTATATAGTAATAATAATAATAATAATAATAATAATAATAATAATAATAATAATAATAATACACAAGAGCATGCCCAGCCGGGTTACATCTACACATTATATAGTAATAATAATAATAATGTAGAAGAGCATGCCCAGCCGGTACATCTACACATTATATACTAATAATAATAATAACAATAATAA
Source organism: Discoglossus pictus (assembly GCA_027410445.1). Lineage (NCBI taxonomy): Eukaryota > Metazoa > Chordata > Amphibia > Anura > Alytidae > Discoglossus > Discoglossus pictus. Next base: position 113,191,550 of record CM050169.1, read on the forward strand.
TAATAATGCTCAAGAGCATGCCCAGCCGGTACATCTACACATTATATAGTAGTAATAATAATAATAATAATAATAATAATAATAATAATAATAATATAGAAGAGCATGCCCCAGCCGGTACATCTACACATTATATAGTAATAATAATAATAATAATAATAATAATAATAATAATAATAATGCACAAGAGCATGCCCAGCCGGTACATCTACACATTATATAGTAATAAATAATAATAATAATAATAATAATAAAGCAGAAGACCTCCCCTGTGTCTCCCCCCCACTCCCTCCATGTGTCTCTCTCCCCCCCTCTCCCCTGTGTCTCCCCCCCACCTCCCTCCCATGTGTCTCTCTCCCTCCCCCTCTCCCCTGTGTCTCTCCCACCCTTGCCTGTGTCCTCTACCCCCTCTCCCTTCCCCAGTGTTTCTTTCCCCCCTCTGCCCTGTGTCTTCCTCCCCCTCTCCACTGTGTCTTCCTCCCCCTCTCCCCTCCCTGTGTCTTCCTCTCCCTCTCCCCTGTGTTTCCTCCCCCTCTCTCCTTTCCTGTTAGCTTCTATACGCATACATACATACGATAAGAAATCTGGGGGAGGTTACCCCTTACCCCCCCCCAGTTCCAACACCCATGTGTACTGTATAATATTGTATTGCATTATGTTATATTATATTTCACTAGCGACTGGCCTGGCACAAATGATGGGGCAATAAAGTTTGAAGCCATGGCAATGCTGCTACCACACAATGTGATGCTTTTTGTACTCTGAGGACCTTCGGCGCTCATTGTGAGTCTCTTCCCTCGTGTCCTTCATGTTTCGTGCTTTGCAACGATCAATCTTCGGCGCTCATCGCAAAGACAGATATATAAGTACAGTGTTAAATATATAATTTTTTTTGTGCAGTGTAAATTAAAAAATGTATTCAGGTCTCAGAGCATAATAAAGTGATTTAGATTTGTAACTGCTTTGAGAGTGCTATCGCTGGCAGCCAATGAGCAGTAATCCAGATATATAACTGCAGAGTAAAAAGTAAAACATTTTAGTGTAGTGTAAAGTCTACATTTTTATTTTCCATTACTAATTAATACTTATTAAATGAATGCACGATAATAACTATTGTGAATGAACAAATGTATTAGGAAGTGCAAAGCGTTAATGTATGTAAAGTAACCGCAGTGTAAAATATGCTATTAAGCGTATTTTTTTTATATATATATTTTTTTTATAATAATGAATTAATTAATTACTAAAATACTTTACCTATTTGTAATTAATATATCCAGTGATAAATAACCTGAAGAGCTAACAATCAGTTTTGATTTTCCTGCTGCTTACAGTGTACATTCGGACTGTTGGTGACCCGAGGTGTAAGTGTCAGCAATGTGCGCAGTGCACGAGGGGAAACCGCTTGTATAGTCGTGTAACGCGCCATTTTAGATTTGTAATGTTATTAGTTGCAAGTTAGTGTTGTAAAATGGCGGCGATTGTGTATGTGTTACGCGGCTCGCCAGCAGTTTCCATTATTTATAATAGTGTATTTTGTACCTCGTCCGTTCCTAGGTAAAAGTCGTACATGGCTGGCGATGTTTTGCGCGGTTTGGGGTCGTGTAGCCTCGTTTTCATTTTTTCCGGACTACATTTTTTTTGTCGCTTAGCCGATTTACAAGTGCCAACTGGGGAAGACGTTACAGATATCACATATATAGTTGTGAGCAGGCGGGTTGTTGCTAACGCTGCGGGATTGCGAAGCGAGGGCCAGAGTTGCTGGCAAGGAGCGCCGAAGGCTCCCACGTCGGCTGCAATGAGCCGCAGGCGGGACTTACACCATCACATTTACGGACTTACCATCCAAAAATACGGGACTTAGAAAAAAAAAACATTACAAGCTCACAAAAATACGACCTTAACGCCCGAACCGCACGCACTTAAAAACATTAAAAACACAATAAATACACACAACAAACACATAAAAAGCTTACCCACAGCAAGGCGGGCACCGAGGACCTCTGCAAGTGAAGTTACACCTCCATTTAAGTCCAAATTCATGAGTTTAGACACCCGAAAATCACCTAAGTGAGAGAAAAAATGGCCCTTGAAAAAAAGAAAACGAGGCTACAGGACCCTAAACACGCAAAACACATACGGATTTTCCTAAAAAGCCGTACGAGGTAAAGATACACTATTAACAAGGACGCTAAATCATCCACACCCGCGTACCACATACACATTCCCCGCCATTTTACAACACTAACTTACACAATGCGGAAGTACCCAGCTACCCTAACGGCTTCCCCTCACGCACGCAGCCTATTTACACTACACACTGCACACATTGCTGACACTTACACAGCAGCTCCACAGCACTGAAAACCTACATTGTATGCTGCAGGAACATGAAAACAGATTGTCAGCTCTTCAGCACAATGCTTCCTGCATATATTACTTACAAATAGGTAAAGTATATTCATTTAGGGCATCATTCGATTGCGATTTGGCCAATTGAATAGGGCTCTAAATAAGCACATAGCATATTTTATGTAAAGAAGTTTTTAGTTAGTTAAAACCTTGCTTTTGGATAGATGCTTGCTAACTAAAAATTTATTTTAAAAATATACGTTATGTGCTTATTTAGAGCCTTATTCAATTGGCCAAATTGCAATTGAATGAGGGCCTTAGTAATTATTTCATTAGCATACAAAAATACATATACACAAAAAAAACATTATCACATTAAACATAAAAGCCATTCACTGCGCGCCTCACAACGAGCGCCAACGCTGCTCATAGCATACAAAGCCTTGCAATAAGCTAAAAAAAACACATCACCGCCGACCAAAGAATAACAGCAAAAGCGCCTATCAGAAAAAAAATACAACCAACAGCCTCGCAATGAGCGCCGAAGGATCTCCGACCGCCAACAAAATGAATGTCTCGTCCAAACCATTACCTGCCTTACAATCTTATTGCCGCCATTTTTTGACGGGCAAGTCGCTAGTAAATATATAAAGATCAAGATAATAAAAGTATCAGGAAATGTAACACAAAGATGCACGCGTGTCTGAATAATACGACAAATACGGATTTTTGTCATAAGTGATATGATCGCAGTATTGGGTCATAAACCCTAAACACTGGAATCTGTTACATACAATTTACTGATGATGTCATTAATGGGTTTCAAGGGGGGGGATCTCTTTTCATACTTTTTGAGCGGTGCAAATCCAACATAAGCAGAGCGGAAACGCTACATCTGTGGGACACACACAAAGGGGTTCACTTTGGGAGAAAAAAACAAACAAATATGAAACATTTAATAATCATATTTTGATGTTGCCAACAGATAAGGAAACGAAACTGAGGTTATTATATCTAATAGTAGCAAGCCTGGGAGTACTGGGAGTAATAATACTGGAGCAGGAGTTCAGGACTAATGTCACTCTATAGACACCCAGTCAGATAAAGGTCAGTACTAATGTCCCTCTATAGACACCCAGTCAGCTAAAGGTCAGTACTAATGTCCCTCTATAGACACCCAGTCAGATAAAGGTCATTACTAATGTCCCTCTATAGACACCCAGTCAGATAAAGGTCATTACTAATGTCCCTCTATAGACACCCAGTCAGATAAAGGTCAGTACTAATGTCCCTCTATAGACACCCAGTCAGATAAAGGTCATTACTAATGTCCCTCTATAGACACCCAGTCAGATAAAGGTCAATACTAATGTCCCTCTATAGACCCCCAGTCATATAAAGGTCATTACTAATGTCCCTCTATAGACACCCAGTCAGATAAAGGTCAGTACTAATGTCACCTATAGACCCCCAGTCATGTAAGGTGTAACCCTTACACTACCTGATCGATACAACATCATACCTGATGTTTTAAAGCACGTTATTACAAACAATTTAGGAATGTTAGGTAATGAATGCCCTTTATGGCTTAAAACCAGACTCTGTATCAACTATGTAATTTTCCGTGGGAGTTTTGCCATGGATCCCCCTCCGGCATGCCCCAGTCCAGTTGTTAGACCCCTTGAAACAACTTTCCCATCACTATTGTGGCCAGAAAGAGTCCCTGTGGGTTTTAAAATTCGCCTGCCCATTGAAGTCTATGGCGGTTCGCCGATGTTCGCCGGTTCGCGAACATTTAGGGAGGTTCGTGTTCGCTGTTCGCAAACCGAAAATTTAAGGTTCGCGACATCACTATTAAGCAACAAAAAAAAAAGAAGTTAATACATATCATGGAAGTCTCATGGACTAGAACAGTTGATTTATTGATTTTTATTAATTTCTACATTTCTGGATTGCGAGTCCAATTGCAAATCGGACTTCTAAACACTATTGATTGTAGTTTATACTCCATGTTTTACTAAAGTCATAATGACAGTATCATTTACTATTGGCTCTGTCTAAATTGCAACTTATGTGCTTGCTTAATTGTTCATGATTATGTCCTGAAATGCTACGTATAGGTTCATGGTTTGCGTGTTGGGCTGTGAGCATGTAATCATGTACTTGAGTCAAGTAAATACATCTATATATGTAAAAAATTTCAACCTGCAGCCAAAAGTTTAGTTTGAAGGTAATTACTGACTTGGAATTAAATAGGGGCCACGGTGTCTACAGTTACAAGTCACTTTCTTTGAGGCAAAAGTACAGTATTTTTATATTATTAAGTGTTAAGCACATGTTATTTTACAATATTTACGTAAGAAGTATTTCATTATTATTTTTCATGTATCAAAATGTTGGTTCTTATTAAACTGCTGTAACGGATCTCCTGGCACCCCGACCGGGTACCTCCAATGATAGACGCGTCCTAGTTTGCGTCGAGGCCTACAAGCACCGCACCGGACACCAAAACCACCACAGACTCCAAGGATAGTACATCAGGAACAAGCGTTCAGTAGTTACAGCTCAAGGGAGTATGCAAAAGCATAGCAATCCCCAGTATGATAGCGATCCCCTCAAATAACGAGACAAGGCTACGTTTTGAAGGGTCAAGTAGAACTATATTTTAATGACAGGGAATCTCCTTTTATGCAATGGTGCCCTCTGAAGGGCTACACCCACATAATTATCACAACAGCCAATTATCTACATGGTTCAACCCCCACGTCTCCTCCCCTCAGATAACAGGTAACACAATTAAAACAGACACAATTTTAACCACATTCTGGATGTACCCCAAATACAGGGGGTACACCATTAAGTCCCGCACCATTCAATATCTCTCACCCAGGGGAACAACATATACAAAAATGGCATGAATCAGACCAGGGGTTCAAAAGTTAGTAAAAGTATGTTTTTACACATAACACACAGACATTGCACATATCCCCCATACAATACACATATAGGACAATAGGTGAGTCACACCTCCCTGGCAACTTGGATACAATCAGACATTGATTCAATTACACTTCTTTGTTCTTATCAGAGAATGAAAACACTTTGGAAAATGCAAGGATCCTTTACAACTTTCTTATCTCTTGAATCTCTGTAACAGGATTATCTATTAGCCTAGGTCTGCAAAAGTCTGGCTAATATTCTGAGCCAATATATTCTGTAGAACATAAAACAACATATCTACAGTACAGCAATGTGATCATATTTTAACCAAGAATTAAATAACCATAAAACAGGGTAAAACAGTGATGGGTTCCGCTACAACTGCCTTAGCTTTTTTGCTAAATTATATATCCATGTAATTACTCTTCTCAATATGAAAATGTTAAATAATTATCCAGATTCATACATTTTAGGTTTAATAACTTATTTATAAAACTGTTAAAACTTCTCATAACTTTTATTGATAACAATAGCTTAAAATATGCATATACATATTTTGATTTGTAGAATATTTCAGTCTTTGTTGGTATCCCTGTATTATTTATTGGTTCAATATTCTTGCAGTCCAAGGGACTCTAGCAGCCTCATTAAATCGTGGCTAGATGTTAAAACATATCCCATAACATTGAAAGTAGGACTTACGACTATTAAATTAGCCCAGTAACGCAGGCCACAGACGACTTACGGGTTAGAACGCAGCAGGGCCAAAAGATGCCTACTGGACGTTGAACTTCTCAGCCACAAATCCTTTGTTCTCTCAAGTCCGTAACCACTACAATTCCAATCATGCTATTAAATTGCAACAAAGTCACCCGTGAGCTAGCCCGTAACACGCAAATGGAACCCAAAGCCCAACGTTTGCTGGAGAGGACTCACAAGAGGGGTAAAGACCAATATGTAGCCCCGTAAACTGTACTTTTTTTAAAAGGGAAAGTGATTTTAGGTCTTAGAATTAATAGCACAACATTCCCAAGCTCGCAAATCGTCCCCAAAAAATACTTTAGATCATGTTTAATTTCCGTGTTATATTGATCACAGCAATCAATGTGTTAATACATATACTGTAATTTGCATGTAATAGAATATCATATTTACGGCTTCGTTAATATTGCATTACAGTGGAATGTGGGTCCTATGGCATCTTGTAATTGAAGCCCGTAGGACTTTGAAATCTATCCTCCCCTTTTTCAGTGACGTAAAGCTAACAATCTCTTTTTGCATTGGCTCCGTCTAAACCTGTAACTACGGTCTACACTAATAGATCATCCACAAGGCCGCAAATCTAACAAATGAGCAATGATTTGCGTCTCAAGCCTGTAGCTCGCAGCCCATTCTAATTTAATATCAACAGAACTCTACCAAATTTCAAGCCCGCAGCGATGACGAGCTTCACGTTGGGGTTACTGGCTTGGAATTTCATAGGGCTGTAAGTTTTCACTAACCCGAATATTTGAAGACATCAATTCTAAGGCACTCAACCTTCTCTATCGTCCAACTCTCATATTTCTGACTATGTGGACCTTTGTTGATAGTGTAATATCTTTGATTAAGTCCCTACCATCTCTGTCTTTTATCAAGTCCACTTTGGCATGAAAGGCTACTTTGAGATTTTCTTGAAGAGATCTCTTGACTTTCAGATTCTATTATCTTCTTCTATCTCTTTATATCACTCATTATAGAACATCTCCTTGTCTACTCTTGCTATCCGCTGGAATTCTGCATTTAGTTGGACAAATCTTTTTCTATCTCCACTGCCCTTTGCTTTCCTTCTTTCCTGGGCTACATTTAGAGCCTCTTTAGACAAGATATCTATAAATATTTTTAATTTATATTACTGTGTATATATTTAAATGTATTCACTTACAAAAAGGAAATGATAAAGAAACACAGAAACAGGCATATTCCTTATGTACATTGAAACAGGAATACCACTAGCATACAAAACATGTAAAATTTAGTAAGTAAAATGTATGGGCCTCATTCTATTATCGGCCGCAGCCGCTGCGGGGCCGCAAGGACCGTCCGCAAGCTTTCCGGCTATTCTATTCCCCTCCGGCCGGGGAAGGAAAGCCTTTGATCTAAAACGGCCGCAAGGAAATCGGTCGTAAGAAAATCCTGGTTGCTATTCTATTGCTCCGGGAACCCTGTCTGCAAGGCTAAAAACGAGCCGCAGCTTACTTGCAGCAAACAGGTCCCGCTAGCACCAATTAAGCACATAAAATAGCTCAAATAAAGCCATCCTGCACTTTGAGAAGACTATAAAGTTATTTTAGGTGTTAGCAAAAATAGCACATAATTACCCTATACTTAAATCCGTAAAATATTTTTTTTTATATACGTAAAATATACATGTAAAAAGTCCATAGGGCTTGGAGCACCTCAGACACGCCCACGCCGCAGCCGGAAAATAAACAGTTAATTTGAACTCGGGTTTGGGCTGATGTGCAAGTTTGAGAGTGGGTTACTTTTAATCCTCATGTCCCCCAATATGATCCCTAGCATTTACAGAGCTGTACAGTGCAGGTTTGAATTTATTTTTGAGTTTTTAGATTTCTGAGCTTACGGCCGGTTTCAAGATATGCGGCCGGCCGTAAGGGGAGATCCTTGCGGGGCCGTATAATAGAATCGCGAGTTAACAGAACCCCCGCAAGGAATCGCAGCCTTACGGCCAATTTACGTCCTGTAATAGAATGAGGCCCTTTGTGTTTATCAATAACAGCATAAAATGCAAATCGCACATTTCCCTTAATTTATCACTACATATGTTAAAGAATTGCGTGCACATGATAATTGGCAAATTAGTACACAAAAATCCAAATACATATTTTGAAAAACATGAGGACTGTATAATTTTTACAGGGATATTTATCAATAAAGAATAGCAGTCTGAATGTCTGTTTAAATTGCATATGCATTGCACAGCCATTTGATGAATACAGTGGTATATATATCATATTAACATAGGTTGTTTGATAAACCTAGACCTAAGTGAGAAAAAGGCTACAACCTAAATTATAATAGATAACTGAAATATTGAATATATATATATTTAATATGAAACCAACTATAATATCTGCTTATTGGAAATAATCCAAGAAGATGACCAACTGTAATGTTACACTGCCATAATTTGTTATGGATCCTTGCTGGTGCTGTTGGTCTTCTTTAGGGAAAAAACTCAACTCCAAGAATACAAACCAGACACAAACAAACACATGCAGAAAATAGCCTCATAGTGTAGCGTGACTAATGGATACAATTTGTTAAAAACAGCCTCATGTAAGCTCACAAAGATAAGATAAAATTAGGCTTTGAATATATTATTTAACCCATCCACAGCTATGAATTATAATTGACCTTCTGTAGTAATGAATAACAATTTAGTCCACCTGGAACCCCTTCTCACTGTCTGATTCTGTTTTACTAGCCATCAGCCATGTTGTACAAGCCATATTATAGCAGAGTTATATACACAGTTCTTTACCACAATAACCTCATGTGTTTTGTCCTACTGGTTGTCTTTATTGTGGGATACCTATCAATGATATAGGCTTCATACATAAAGGATAAAAAAAGTCTTACCAATCATCATTCGTCTAATCTCAACTGGAACCAAACAATGATATATCTACAGTATATTTTATATATGTTATTTATAGATAAAACTTATATTTAAACCGGTGCTTAAATTGGCAATATAAGTACTCCCCAAACTACAACCTACACGGCCTTACATGTAGAGACTTATTAAACAGTAAATAAACAGATGCAAAGACCTGAAAAAAATAGATAAATATTTTAACAATTTGCCAAGGCTTACTGAAGTGTGTATGTTTTATGTATGAAAGATGTGTGGGCAATAACCTGTCAGATTTGCACATTACAATTATTGTCCAAAAGTGGATTTCTACAGAAATGAGAAACAAGAAATAAACAACATGTTTAACATTATTTTTTGATTTTACAAAGTAAATGCGTTTTTGTGTTTATTTCAGGTTTAAACAAAATAATATAACATTTTGGAAAAAATATACAGCCTAGAAGTCCAGTATTTGAAGCCAATATAGCAAATATCTCTACAGCCACCATTTGTTTTCCTTTGGTGCTCAGATAAGCCGGGATCATTGCAATCCAAACACTGTAGAACACCAACATGCTGAATGTGATGTACTTTGCCTCATTAAAGCTGTCTGGTAATGTCCTAGTATAGAAAGCTATGACAAAACTCACAGCTGCCAGCAGTCCCATGTACCCCAGGACAGAATAGAAAGCTAATACAGAACCCTCATTACATTGTACAATGATCTTTCCAGGGTCAGAGTGCATGTTCAGCTCTTGGAAAGGAGGGGAAATCACCAACCAACTCACACAAATAATAACTTGAATTGATGAAAAAAATATGACTACAAGATTGGACAGTTTGATGCTCATCCATTTTTTCCAATTGCTGCCAGGTTTGGTAGCTTTGAAAGCAATGCCAACCATGATAGTCTTGGCCAACAAAGAAGACACAGCTACAGAGAATATGATTCCAAAAGAGATTTGACGAAGCTGGCAGGTTATATCCACAGGACGACCAATGAACAAGAAGACACACAGATAACTCAGGATGATGGAGACAAGGAGAAGAAAGCTGAGATTTTGGTTATTTGCTTTCACAATAGGAGTGTCAATGAAAAATAAAAAAATCCCCAAAATAATTGCTGTTAAAACGGTGAAAGAAACTGACACAAAGGAAAATAGAATTACTAGATGATCATTTGTGTAGGAAAGAAACTCAATGACTTTTAAAATACATTGATCCCTTTTCTCATTTGGCCATGCATCTTCTGCACATTTTTGGCAAATGTCACTATCTGTAAGAAAAAAAAAGATAAGCATCAGTCAGTGTGAACATGACTTCCTTATACATATATTTATTTTTAACTTGGATATCAAAAAATGAACCAGCAAAGCGTAGGTATTGCCTTCCCTTAATGTAGTACAGTTTATACACTTATTTATACAGACACATTGATATGCCTGATGTAATCTAATAAGACAAATAAACTATTGATTTATATTATCAGGTGAGAGGCACTTAGTTGGTATGATACACTTTTCTAATGTGTCCTAAACATAGCACAATAAAAATTATGCTGTATGTTTCATTTTTTTTTCTTTTTTTTTTTTTTTCTTTTATTGTTTTCAGGAAAAAAACATAAATATTAGACATTACAAAATACATACAAAATCAATTCATATTCAATATCACTAAGATAGGAGATAGAGGAAACATAGTAATAAAACCATACCAAACTGAAAGTTTTTACCTTCTTTTTTTAGGTAGTATAGTTTTATATTAATAATACAAGTTCTCTCCCTTCTCTCCTTATCTTCTCCTATCATTCTTCTTATATTCATATAGAAAAAGACATACACTAACAATTACATATGCCACATATACAAACTTTCATTCTTACTCCCAATAGTATATCTATTTGTTCTTCTCTCCTCCTCGTCTCTCTCATCCTCATTATCAACAATGAGAATGAGAGAAAGGAAAGATATGAGAAATGAGAAATATGAAGGATACAAAAGGAGTCTACATACTCCTATAACTGTTATCCCTTAGAAATATTTCCTTTCTTTTAGCTTTTCTTCATTACTGCATATATTTTTCCCAGGTATTCCAGTTAATTTTGTTTTTGTCTCTAGAGCCATGAGTGTAATTAGACTTCATCAATTCTTTGTTGTAGTTAATTTTATTCAAGACTTCACTCCATGATGGAATTGTGGGCTTTTTCCAGTATTTCACTAATAGATGTTTAATAGTTAATAGAATATGTGATATCAATAGATTATCCTTGGGAAAAGTTTTATCTATCTGTAGATGAAATAGAATTACTTCTGGTGAGCACGGACAATCAATTTTTAGCATTGTTGTTAAGTGACTACAGCATTCTTTCCAGAAATTTTGGATTTTTATACATTCCCACCACATATGGGCTGATGTGCTAATTTGGCCACAGCCTTTCCAACATAGTGGGGAGGACATATGATTAAATTTATTAATTGTGGCCGGAGCTAGATACCACTTTTGAGTTAGCTTAAAATACATTTCTTTAAGGGAACTATTTATCGAGGATTTTTTAATTAGTCTTAAGGCTCTTATCCAGTCATGGTCTGCACAATTTAGTTTAAATTCATTTTCCCATTCCTTTACCTTCTCAGATTTTATATAATTCAGACCTTTTTTCCTTATTTTATTAATCTTTGAAATGAGATGGGTCACGTGACCCTTACTTAGAAGTATCTCTAGTTCATACGGTTTATCTACATTTATCAGAGGATAACCCTTGCTTTTTAGTACTTCTGCCATACCTTTATAATTTAACCAAGATATCTTCTCCATGGAATATTTCCTCTGAAATTCTATGTATTTTAATAGGGAGCCTTGACCATATAGATCTATAACATTTTTAAGTCCGGCTTTCTTTAGATGTTCTATAACTTTATTATTGCATCCATTCTCCAAGATGTCAATGGGAGCTGAAAAGGACGGGAAATGTAATAGTCCTAGTTTATCTTTGTTTTTACCCCAGAATTTTAGCAATGATCTTATTCCTTTCGGTAGATTACCCCATTTATCTTTTCCATCTTTATATTTTTCTAGTAATGATCTAATTGAGGAAGAGCCCACAAGATCTTCTTCTATGTTCATCCAGCATGTATTCCTATTTTTGATATTCATATTGATTATGTGGGATATAGCGATATTTTCACAGATATCTTTAATGTCTGGTGTTCCAATTCCGCCAAGTTCAAAGTTTTTATTAGCTATTATCTTTTTTACTCTCACTTTTTTATTTAAATAAATAAAACTATCTATTATTTTCTGAATGTTTTTTAATAATATAAACTGGTACTTTTTTCCGGAATACATCTAAATAGGTATGTTAATTTAGGGATTATACTAATTTTAACGGTAGATATTCGACCTGACCATGAAAGTCTTATATTTCGCCACTCATAGAGTAATAGTCTGATTTCTTTTATTAAATCTGATATATTGTCTTCTATTATTTTATCATTATGAAACTTAAATCTTATACCTAGATGTACTATACTTCTTTGATGCCAATTAAAGGTGTAACTATTCTTTAATTTATTTATATTGTCAAAATGTAAACCATTATGGATTATATCAGACTTTAATTAATTTATTTTAAAATATGACACTTTCCCAAATTCAGTCAGTAGTTCCATCAGATTATTGCAAGATTCAACTGGCTCTGTTATATTAACTATAATATCATCGGCGAATAGCATAACTTTATATTCGATTGGTCCTATTTTTATGCCTCTGATTTTATTGTGGCATCTAATTCTTGAGGCCAATGGTTCTAAAAAGAGTAGAAATAATAATGGAGAAAGAGGACATCCTTGGCGAGTCCCGTTAGAAATTCTAAATTTCTCTGATTAAAAATTTGGTCTTGTTATCTATGCCGATGATTTTTCATATAAGGCTTTAATTGTTTTAGATACAAAGTTGGTCAGTCCGACCTTTTTTAACACTGCTTCTAGGAATTCCCAGCTGACCCTGTCAAATGCTTTTTCGGCATCTAAAGACAGGATCAGCGTGGGAACTCTTGTTTTTTTCGCTTGAAATATCAGGTCTACTAACCTTCTAGTGTTATTTGATGCCTGTCGTCTTTGGACGAAACCAGATTGATCCATATGTATTAGTTTAGGCAGTATTTTATTAAGCCTATTGGCTATTATTTTTGCATACATTTTTAAATCTATATTTATAAGAGAAATTGGTCTGTAGCTTGTAATTTATTCTGGGGTTTTCCCTGGTTTTAGTATGTTTATGATTTTTGCCTCAACCATTTTCTCTTTATTTTCCCTGAGTTTTTAATTTCATTAAAAATATCTAAAAGACCTGTTCTAATTTCTTTTCCAAGGAACTTATAAAATAAATGGTCAAACCCATCGGGTCCTGGGGCTTTGTTAGATTTAGCCTTTTTTATTACTGCATCTATTTCCTCAAGGGTTATATCTTTATCTCGATAATTATAGTCCTCAGTATCAATTGTAGGAAGAATTGTTTTGTCCAAAAATGTATTTATTTCATCTCTATTTGAGTTTGACTTGTTTTCTATATTATATAGTGATTTATAAAATTCTGTAATAATTTCTCCTATTTTACATGGATGAGTATAGATTTTATTATCTGGTCCCTTAAGACTTAGTATCTTTCTTTGATTGGTTTGCTTCTTAAGTTTTTGCGCTAGGTATTTACTTGTTTTATTCGCCAAAAGGAAGTGGGTCTGTTGGAATCTCCACATCATAGAGTCTGCCTGACTTTGCAAAACCTTATTTATTTGATTATTTAGTTTGGTAATTATAATTGTTCCTTCCTTGCTCGGGCATAGTTTATTTTTTTGTTGTTGATTATTCAGCTCTATGTATAACACTCTTAGTGGTTTACCTCTTTCTTTTCTAATGTTGGCCATTTTATAGATTATTTGGCCTCTTATTACAGATTTATATGCACACCATAAAGTAACATTTGACTTAACCGTATTTGTATTAGTTTTAAAGAATTCTCTCGTTTCTTTCTTTAAGGATTCTAATGTTTCGTCATTCTTAAAAATTATTGGATCAATCCTCCATATATTTTTTAAGTAAAAGATATCTTTTATATCTTCCATAACTAATGATAGAATGGAATGGTCAGACCATGTTGTCACTATTAAGTCAATATTTTTTGTTGATCTTAATGTCTTTATATCTAGAAAAAAGTAATCCAATCTTGAATATGATCTGTGGCGGTTAGAAAAGCGAGAATAGTCTTTTTCATATGGATGGAGTATTCTCCAACAATCTAGTAAGTCATATTCACCCATCTCTTTATTAAATTCTTTCGATTTCTTACTAATTTGATTTATTGTTTTTTTGTTGGACTTTCCTACTCTGTCATTTATAGGATCCATTATCATATTAAAATCCCCACCTATAATTATCTTCCATTTTCTAAATTTAGTTAATTCTTTAAGATTTTTTTTTTTTAAACTAATCTGATTGGTATTTGGAGAATATAAATTGACTATGGTAATATCCTTGTCATTAATCTGGCCACCACAGATTATGTATCTCCCTATGGGGTCTATACTTCTGATCTCCTCTATTATTTTTAACTCATGGCTAAATAGTATGGATACACCTCTAGATTTTTTATTAAATGTGGAATCTACTCTAAAGTTGTATTTTTTATTACCCATATATTCCAATACCTCTTTATTCCAATGTGTTTCCTGTAAAAGCAGTATGTCTGCTTTTATTTTTCTATATTCTTTAAAGGCCGGATTCCTTTTGGAAGGGGAATTTAATCCATGTACATTATGGGATAATATCTTGATAATTTAGGCTTCAATATTTCTTCTTTCTACTTCCCTTGATTTTATTTTTGTTCTATATCTAGTTTTTCCTTTGTTATAGATAATGTTTTTAAACGTTGGGGTTTTCTCCCTATGTATTCTTCTTTCATATCCTTTTCCCATTTCTTTTCAGTCTACTGTTATTTTTGGGAGATCCAAACATACTCTGATTCATACAACTAACAAACAAACTCTGAATTGGACTTGATTTTATGTCCATCTTGGTTTTAGGGCATTTATGCCAATGTTAGGAAATGTTAGGAGATAAAACGTCAGAAATTGGTCATGAAGTCATGCTATTCCAATACCAAATTTTCATACACCGCAAATATATTCTCCATCAATATCAAAATATAAATTGTCTTATATACATAGAAACAATAAAATCATAACAATCTTCATATTACTAAACTCAAACTCAGTGGAAGAGAGATAGTTTTGTCATTGCATCATCTTAATCATTCTTCTGTATATTTCTATTTAGATTATTTCCTTGTTTCACTAACTTTTTCTTAATCTTGCCATTAAGCTTTGTAGACATAACATGATTATTTTATATTAAAAAAAATCAATATTTAATGACTAAATTCCAAATATTATTGTTAAAAAATTCATTCTATATACACAATAACCTTTGTGAGTCTTATCTCCACCTTCTTTTCTTTTCTCTCTTTTTTCCTTTCTTTTCTTCCCCCTCATAACTATAAAGTGCAATTGTGCTATTATTTAAAAAAATCTTTCTTCCCCTAAAAATGTATTTCCTATTATGATTATATGATATGAGATCCAAAGCTAATATCATATTTTCTTAAATTTTATATAACTTCTATTTGTGACCTTACTAGTGTTTAGAGACTCATATTCCTCTCTAATCCAGAAATATATTGTAATTTCATTATTCTACCAGTGCACTTCATTATTTATTATTTTTCTATAAATCCACTCTATATCAACTTGCAACTTTCATTATTAAGATACTGTGAGAAAAACAATAAAATAAATAAAATACAAAAAATGTACATATAAATTGTGTTGTGGGTCTTATATCCTCCTTCTTTTCTTTTCTCTCTTTTTCCCCCACCTATCTATAAAGTGCTGTTGTGCTATTATTATAAATCCTTCTTACCCTAAAAATTATTTGCTGTTGTGGTTTTATAATATGTGATTCAAAACTAAAACTATATTTCTTAAAATTTATATGCCTTCTATTTGTGAACTTTCTAATGTTTAGAGACTCATATTCCTCTCAAATCTGGAAATATATTGTAGTTCCGTTGTTCTACCAGTGCACTTCATTGTCTATTATTATTCAATGAATCCACTCTATACCAACTTGCATTTTTCAATATTGAGATGCCGTTAAAAAGAGAAAGAAAAATAAATAAAAAATGTGCAAATAGTTGGTGTCTCTAACAAATAGAGGTTGGAATCATTTTTTAAGAGTCCATTCAGCTTTTTTAAGTGACAGTTTTGGAATTGTTTCTTTGTTTATTGGCAAGTCCATTTCTATATTCCACTTGTGTAATAGGTATGGTCCTTCTTTCAATGAGTCCACTTTATGCCAACTTGCGTCTTTCAATATTACGATGCCATGAGGAAATTTCCATCTGTATTCAATTCCTTCTCTTCTCAGACTAGATGTTATAGATGAGTATTCTTTCCTTTTTATTAATGTCTGTGATGACAAATCTTGAAAGAATTTTAGTTTTTCATAGGGAAAATCTAGAGGTTTTTTTTGATAGCTTGTAATATGGCGTCTTTAAATGGTAAAAAATGGATTTTGACAATAACGTCCCTTGGTAATGCTTTGTTCGAGCCCTTAGGTAGAGAAATTCTATACACCATTTACATTTTTGAGTCTTCCTTGGGAAATTGGGGGATTAGTCCACTTAAAATTTCCTCTACAAATTTCTTCAGCTCTTTATCTGGTATTTTTTCTTCAATTCCTCTTATTCTCAAATTCTTCTTCTTTGATCTGTTCTCCATATAGATGATTTTATTGGTAGGATCTTCTATTCTATTATTCTATATTCCAGCTTTTGTATGGAATTTAAGAGAGTAATATTGTCAGAGCTGTATTTTTCATTAATCAGCAAGGTTCGGCATGTTGTGGATCAGGTAGATAATTTATTGGGAGGGTCTGGAAATTAACCAGCGGTCTTGGTACATATTAGTACTAATGACAAAGTTAGTGGAAGATGGAGTGTCCTAAAGAATGATTTTAAGGAACTAGGGAATAAGCTTAAGGCAAGAGGACCTCCAAGGTAGTATTTTCTGAGATACTACCATTGCCACGGGCTAACCCAGGGACATAGATGGAGCTTAGGGAGGTTGAGGAAGTTTTTAAGGTGGGGGGAGGGACTAGATAGAAGTAATAGGGTTGTAAGTGTAGAGGGGGTAAGGACTGAATTAACTAGTCATGTGGGAGGAGATGTGGGAGAGTTAGTATAGTTGGTAGGGAAGAACTGCTAAGTAAGTCAAGTATAGTGGCAGGCACTTAAGAACTACAGACTCATAACATAAGGTGTATACTTGCTAATGCCAGAAGCTTGCCAGGAAAAATGGGAGAGTTAGAATTATTAGCAGTTAATGAGAAATGGGATTTAATAGGCATTACTGAAACACGGTGGGATGACTCTCATGACTGGACTGTTATTCTGGATGGTTATAACCTATTTAGGAAAGATATGGCAATGGTAAAAGGGGAGGAAAGATTTATGTAAAGCATGAATTTAGGCCTATGGTCAGAGAAGATATTTATGCTGGAACTAGTGATAATATTGAATGTTTGTGGGTACAGAAAATGAGGAAATGCAATTATTATTACAGATTGGAAATGCAGCTAATCATGGGCAAGTTTTGATAATGGGAGATTTCAACTACAATGGAGGAGTGAAACCAGCAGTTTGGGTAAGGGGAGCAGGTTCTTGAGTACACTCATGGATCATTATATGGCCCAGGTTGTACAAGAACCTACTAGAAATGAGGCTATATTGGATTAAGTTATCACAAATAATATTGATATGGTTTCAAATGTTTGCAACCTTTGGGAAACAGTGATCACAACACAGTCTCATTTGAGATTGAATTACAAAAACAAAACTGTAAGTGGTCCACAAAAACTCTTAATGTTAAAAGGGCAGATTTTATTGGTATAAGGGCAGCAATACAACATATAGACTGGGACAAACAACAGGGAGGTCAACATTTTGAACATAAATGTACAACATTTAAATCCTTACCTACAAATCAGCATATACCATGTTGAAATAAAAGTAAAAGGAGTAAATCACATCCAACATGGCTTAACAATGATTTAAAGATCAATATACAGAGTAAAAAACAGGCTTTTAAAGTATACAGACAAGAGGGGACAGAGACTGCTTTACGTGGGTACAAGGAAACTAACACGGCTTGCAACAAGGCTATTAGACTGGCTAAATAGAAAATTAAAAATTAGTTGCTAAAGAGAAAAGGACTAACCCTAAAATATTTATTAAGTATATTAATGGGAAGAAGGCCAGGAAGGAAGCTATAGGAAAATTACAATGTGAAACAGGCCGTCTGAAAATGAGTGACCAGGAAAAGGCAGATAAACTAAATAGCTTCTTTTCTTCTGTATACACAAGAGAAGTACCAGCGGTTAGGTCACTGCAACATAATGGGGCTACACTACCTTCACCAAATAATTGGTTAACGCAGGAAGAAATCCAAAAGAGGTTGGAAAAAAATAAATGTTAATAAAGCCCCAAGTCCTGATGGAATATATCCAAGGTTACTGAAAGACCTGGGTTTTGTAATAGCCAAACCATTATATTTAATTTTTCAGGATTCACTCAACACTGGGTCACTACCAGATGACTGGAGAAAAGCAGGAGTGATACCTATATTTAGGAAGGGAGCAAGAGGAATTCCGAGGATTATAGACCTGTTAGCCTCACTTCTGTAGTGAGAGAGCTTTTAGAATAGTTAATAAGGTATAATATACAAAAATATGTCTATTCAAACAGGATTATAAGTAGGAGTCAACATGGATTTATGAGGGATAGGGCATGTCTAACAAATCTAATTAGTTTCTATGAAGAGTTTAGTAGGAACTTGGATCAAGGCAACTCAGTGGATGTAGTCTTTTTAGATTTTGCAAAGGCTTTTGATACAGTGCCACATGGGAGACTATTGTGCAAACTAAGGGATACAGGAATTGCAGTAAATATATGCACATAGATTGAGAGCTTGCTAAAAGACAGGAAGCAAAGGGTTGTTGTAAATGGAACATTCTCAGATTGGACTTAGAAGTAGGACTGGAAACTATTGTCTCCATGTTTGCTGATGACACTAATTTGGGCAAGGTAATTACATCAGATAATGATGTACTTTCCCTCCAAAGGGATTTGCATACATTAGAGAAATATGTAATTAAAGGGCAGATGAGATTTAATATGAATAAATGTAAGGTTATGCATATGGGTAGGAAAAATAGCCATGCCATTTATAATCTGAATAAAGCAAATCTAGGGGTATCAGATATTGAAATGGATTTGGAAGTGCTTGTGGATAACCATCTACATAACAATTCTCAATGCTAAGCAGCATCTGCAAAGGCATATAAAATATTAGCATGTACTAAGAAGGGTATAGAAGTCAGGGAAGCAAATATAATTCTGCCACTATACAAATCCCTAGTACAACCTCATTTGGAATATGGAGTACAGTTTTGGGCACCACTTCATAAAAAGGATATTTGGAAAAAGTACAGCAAAACAAAACCAATAAGGGTAATGGAGGGGCTAAGTTATGAAGAAAGACTAACCAAATTAAACTTATTTTCTCTAGGAAAAAATATGTCTAAGGGGGCATATGATTACCCTATATAAATACGTCCAGGGTCACTATAAAGGTTTGTCAAGAAAGATGTTTGTGCCAAGAGGTTTCCAACTGACAAGGTGACATCCTTTGAGGTTAGAAGTTAAAAGATTCTACCTTAAAGAAAGGAAAGGCTTCTTCACAGTAAGGGTGATTAATCTGTGGAATTCTCTACCAAGGGTGGTGGTGACAGTGGATTCAATAGATAATTGTAAAAAGGGATTGGGTATGTTTTTAAATAAAAATGACTTTCACGGCTATTCTGGTTAATTAGAGAGGGAGTATTGATCCAGGAAGGAGTCCGATTACCAGTATTTGGTATTAGGAAGGAAATCATTTTTTTCCCTTTTGAGACATATGGCAAATTTTCACTTGAGTTTTTTTCTGTTTGCCTTCCTCTGGATCAATTAACAATCCACAAATTGCAGATCAGAGGAGATCTTAACAGGTTGAACTTGATGAGCTAAAAGTCTTTTTTCAACCTCAATTACTATGTAACTACTATGTAACTATTTAAACGTATACTAAGAAACTGAATAATGTCAGCATTGTCTGGCTCCCTTACATTATCCATAGCGTATGGCCCCAGCACATTAGAACCTTTACATGACAAACTAGGAAAAAAGACAATAATCAAGTTTTAAAACCTTGGAGAGCTAAATATTTTAGAGGTAGGTAATACACTCAGCATTCAAGTTCAAACTTATGATACTCAATTATAGATTTTGTTTCCTAGATTTTACTGAACTGGAAGCTGTTGAAAGAGCTTGGAGCTTGGTCTGATCACAATACTGTTGTTTTCATAAAAGTATCTTTGCTGTAAATAATAGAATGATTGATTTACTTAGACATAAAGAGGAAAATATAACTAATCCGAAAGATATTGGGGAAAACGTTACACAATACTACCAACAATTATATAATCGAAAAGAGACAAAATAATTTATAAAACCAACAAAAGATGAGATTAAAAAAATCTTAGAAAAGGTAAATTTACCAAAAATAACAGAAGAAGAGCTAGCAATCTTGAATAGAGAAATTTCAACTAAAGAAGTCCATGAAGTCATAGCTGATTTACGGGTTGGGATCCTCACCAGGCCCAGATGGTTACAGGAATCTGTATTATAGAATATGCCCGGAAGAGTTGGTTGAACCGTTAAAAGACGCCTTTAATCAGATAAAAGATGAAGGTATTATCCCTCCAGAAAAGTTGAAGGCTGATATAGTAACCATACCAAAAGAGGAATTAAAATATCCCAAATGTAAAAACTTTCGACCCATCTATCTCCTCAACCCAGATGTCAAAATATATGCTAAAATACTGGCGAGTAGATTGGGCTCTGTTTTGGGGAGATTGGTGTCAATAGAACAAAAGTAATTTGTCCCCAACAGACAAGGTCCAGATGGGGTCAAGATGTTTATTAATGTGATTTCCTATATCAAGAGCAAACAGATAACTTTGGTATTTCTGGGTATGGAGAAGGCCTTTGACAGGGTCGGTTGGTGATTCATGGATTCAACACTGTACAAATTTAGAATTGGCGAATTTGGATCACGAGCCATACGAACATTATATGGATACTCCCCAAGTCATTATGGCATTTCTAACAGGATGAGAAATGGATGCCCCCTGTCCCCCTCAATATTTGCACTGACACTTGAACACTTATTAGTAATGATTTAGAATGCTGAGGAAATAAAAGGAATACAAGTAGGAATTAAACAACATAAAATCTTAGCCTTCGCAGATGATACAATAGTTACAGTGGAACAGCCATCTTCCTCCTTGGAAAACACTTTTTGCCTTAATTGCAGAATTTAGTAAGGTTTCTAATTTTAAATTAAATTTGGAAAAATCTGAATTTCTGCCATTTAATATGTTGGATGATGACTTAAGGATAGTAAAAATTAAATATCGGGGTAAATGGCAAGATACAATTGAATATTTAGGCATTACCTTACACAAAGAATTAAATAACTTGATCAGTACTAATTATAAAAAGGTCTGTAAGAATGTTGAGGAAATAATTAAGAAATGGAAGGGTTTGAAAATCTCATGGGTGGGAAGAATGATAGCCACCAAGATGACTTTGTTGCCAAAAATAGGTTACTTACAAATATGTATCCCATTTCAAATGCCTATTTCAATTATTAATTCACTACAGATGAAGATTGACAAATTTATTCATGATGGAAAAAAAATTAGATTAAAAAGAACTGACCTCGGTCAGAGATTTGGTGAAGGAGGCTTGGGGTATCCTATTGTTAAAAATTATCAAGATGCAGCTTGTATGACCCATATTTGAACAATGAATGGGTTAAATTTGAAAGGGAGCTAATAAATATATGAAAATATAAATTATGGTTATATCAAGAGAACTCAAGAAAAAAAATATCACCAGGAGATTTAAGGGTTGAAAACAATTTTAAAAGGTGGCACAAATTAAATAAAAAATATAAATACCTTTTCCTATCACTCTGCTAGAAGCTCTGGTTAACCATTTAGGATTGTCATGGTTAAGAAAATTGGTTAAACTGGATTTTGTGTTTCTTAGGGACTTATATACTGATAATAAAATTACAAAAGTTTAAGATATAGTAAACTGGATGCTAACTTAATTGGTGAATGGTTGGAATATAAATTGCTTTGTGATAAATTAAAGAGTCTAACATTTAATTTGTCAGAAGCCAGAAACTTAACACCTTGTGAAGAATTAATTTTAAATCAAAATAAATGACATCTGATCTCAAAATCATATAATTTTATCAGGAATAGAGAAGAGGAAAAAAAAGCTAGTGTGATGCTAAAGTGGGAAAAAGATTTAACAACTTAAAAACCATTAGCCACCTGGCATAAAGACTTCTCAATAGAGAACTATATTATAAGATATACAGTAGATGGTATTTGGTTTCATTGAGAATGTCAAACATAACGAAAAAGGAAAGTGATAAATTCTGTTGGAGAGAGTGCGAGAAGTATAAGCATATGTGGTGGAATTGCCCATTTATTCAATTTTTTTTTGCAAGACTTTAACAAACATTTTACAGAATGAATTAAAGAAGAAATAAATATTACCATAGAAATAGCTCTCCTAAACATGTTTCCCTCAAATCTATAATAGGATGTAAAACCAATATTACTGGTAAGCATGATGGCAGCAAAATCCCTTATAGCTTTGAATTGGAAAAATAAAAAACTCCAATATGAAAAGAAGTTCTTAATATGATAAATAAAAATTGGGAACTAGAAAAAGACTCTTCTGAAATGGGCCTCACTAAGAGACCCATATATAAATGGAAGATCTGGGAAACAATAAAAGAAGTAGAAAGGAACAAGATTTTTTTTCTTATGAACCACTGGACATTATTTAATTAGAATGTAATAACAAAAGAGAAAAAAAAAACTTGACCCCTTCCTGTGAACCACTCAGACTCCTCCTGTATGGGGTGTGTGTCCATATATTTAAAGTCATATTGCGGTTAAGTAAATGTGTTTGAATGGTAACCCGGATAGGTATATAAGACATTAAGAGACGTACCATAGGGTGTGGCGTTGCATCGTTTACCTAAGTGTTTGTACTGTATTATGTATTTCTTTTGTATGAAAAAAAATGAATACATTATTAATAAAAAAATATATTTATATATATATATTTATAGATATATGTATCTTTGCCTATTTGATCATAGCAGATTAATTAAACGGTACTTAGTAATGAGGAGAACTGTAAGTACTGATGAATTAATCTATAAGATTATTTTTGGAGAAAGATCAATGGCAGAAAAGACAATGGGATTAATAGTTGCTATTATTATGAGTGTAGGAATAAAGCTGAACATTCCTTTGCTAACAAATTGAATGTACTATCATAGAGTCCTTACAATTAAAAACTGCAGAGGGGATATAATCTATAATCAGGAATTCAACAAGTATTATGAAAAACAATACAACATAGATCACTTCAGCAAATAATAACAAAATTGACACGTATTGAAAATGTTGAGCTGCAGATTTGAATAATTATGGAATGAGAAAAGAAAATATACCCATAGAAAATATTAAACCTCTCTATATTTCACTATGGAACTTATGGAAAGAAATGTTTAATCAAATTAACAAAGACATGACATTTAGTGAATAATAAGGAACAGCAGTTGTATGATTCTTTACTGGCAAAAATGTTACTTCATTGAGGCATTTGTCAGAAAATGTAAACAAAACCCAAATAATGTGACAACAAATTTTGAGAATTTGTACATGAATCCGATGAAAGGAGGAACAAACAAGAAATGAATGTCTACTGTGTGTAATCTATTTTGTAACTGGGGAAAAGAACTATAAGTTTGAATAAAACAGAATATTGTCAAAAAGCGTAAAAATGTAATATAATACTTTACATCATCTTTATGTGTGCATTAAACATGTTTGATAATATCTTAAAAGATAAGTTGGCATGGATTGTTCAGTTTTTTTTGTTTCAATTATTTGTATTATCACACGTTTAAATATTAACATGCAATTTCTTCTACAATCACAGTGAACTTAACAACGAGGTAGAGATTGTCTTAGATGTTCATAAACATTAAAGTGTGATTCACAATTTTACATTTTCAATTTGTAATAGGGAAAAAGAATGAGAAGGTGCTGGTTATTTGACTAGCGCAGATAGTCGAGTAGCAGAAGGTTATTTAAAGTATATCTAGGCAGTATCTCTAGAAATGAATACTTGAGAATTGAGTAATTGGCTTGTTTACTTTAACCATTTTACTTTAAGGAGGAATAAATATTAAGCCAGCCACCTTTCATCCCAGAGCACTAGTCGGGAAAGAAGGAAATGGTAAAAAACTACCTTAACCTTTCCAGGGGAAAAGTAGTATATTGGAAACCTAGGGGGGAAAAGGAAAGAAGGGTGGGTGGAGGTGAATCCTTGTTCTAAATGTAGTTTGAAATCCAAAGTTTCTGACTTTCTGTCTGGTTCTGTCTCCAGAGTTGGCACCAAGCCCGGGGACGCTCAGTCTGCACCATCCTATCCATTTAGATGTAGTAAGATATTTAGGGAGGATAAATTCCCCTTAATGTAAGGTAATGCTGCTAGGAGAGCTCATTCTGATTTCCTAGATTTTCAGAAATGAGCAGAAGGTACCTACATACAGATATTGTATGTGTTAATCTTTCATTAATCATGATAAAATTGATTTTGTTGATGAAGTTCAGGCATGTGTCTTTCCATTTCCTAGCAGTGTGGCTTTTGGAAGCTAACAATATAAATGTATTTATTTTGGGAGTTAGAGAGAGAGGAGTTGTGAGAGCCTAAAAGGCATAATTCAATGAAATGAAGTATTGGAGAATATTTCAGGATATGGAAATATGAAGAAATTATAATTATATGTTTTTTTTCTTCTTTTTTGTTTTTTCTCCTCCCCCTTCTTACTCTCTGGTGTATTTTTCTGTCTCTCCAACAGTATAAATGGAATGAAGCGTGTGGGGGAAAGTTTGGTGGTAAGACCTATTTTTGTATTTCTGCTAGTTAAGTTCGAATGACTCTGTAAATTATTAGTTTTAATTCCAAGGGATTAAATTTGCCAGTGAAATTGAATTATATAGTCAATATGGTTAAAAGAGAAAATACTGATATTTTTTGTGCACAGGAAACCCACTAGTAACACAACAAGGTTCATAAATTTCCAGTGAATGTTTTTGACACAATGCATAATGCGACTTACAAGAAAAAAGCCAGAGGGGTATCCATATTCTTTAATACAAATTTAGATATCTTAGAAAAAATGGTGAAATTTGGGAGATTTATACTGTGGATAGGTATGATATGTAACAAATATTTAATATTATTGAATCTATACGCTCCAAACGTCAAACAAAATAGTTTTTTAAATTATGTTTTGGCAACTATGAAGAAATATGTTCATGGCAAAATAATATCTGTGGCAGCATTAATATGGTCCTTAATACTGATCTAGATAGGAAATCAAGTAAACACCCAATCTGTGATTCAAATACAAATCGGAAAGCAAAACTATTTATGTGTATTGAAATGCAACTTATATGACCAGTGGAGAGTACTCTATCCATACCAAAGGGATTATTCATACTATTCACACAGGCACGAAACATACACAAGAATCAACATCTTTTTGGTTGATGCAGACTCTATAAATAATACTATAGCAGTGAAAATAGCGCCAATATTTATGTCTGACCATGCCTATATTTTACTGAACATAAAATGTGGTTTTGTTACTAAAACAAGACCTCAATGGAAATTAGATAACAGCTTATTAGAAGATGACAAATTGAAAACACAATAGAAAGAGGAAATAGTTAGATTCTATAAAAATAATGAAAAAGCTGTTAAGGCTTAAACTTCGCTATGACACGCACAAAAGGCGTACACTAGAGGGTTGCTTATAGCGTTGAAAAAACAATGGAAAAAACAAAGAGGTGCTCCTCTTAGACAGCTGTATATTGAAGTCAATAAATTAGAAATTAAAAATAAAATCAAACCAGAATTGGAAACGTTGTTGCAAATTAAGGATCATCAAAATCAAATTAGGAAAGAAAATCAAATTATTTCAGATAACTCATTGCGGAAATTACATCTTAAATTATATCACTATGATAATTAAATTAGTAATTAGCTAATAAAATTAAGAATAACATTTCGAGAAAAAGGATTAAAATTCTAAGATACAAAAATAAAATTATTACTAAGCCAACAGAAATGGCTGATGCTTTTGTAAACTTTTATCAAAATCTGTATTATTTAGAATCTGATACTCAATTTAAGAAGCCATCCAAAGATGAAATCACTACTTTCCTAAATGCATTAAAACTACCTAAAGTCTATGACTTGGAATTGGAAGAGTTGAGGAAACCTATTTCAAATGAGGAACTTACCGGGGCAATTAATGGTTTAAAACCCTTTTCTACCCCAGGCCCTGATGAATTTACCACTTATTTTTATAAAATTTGCCAACCAGTTATAGCTAGATTAAAGAGGTTGTTAAAGCCCCGGAAGAACTTTTACTTGCCTCAATAATAACTATACCAAAAAATAAATCAAAACAAGATGTAGCTGAATGCTGTGATTTCAGACCAATCTCTTTATTGAACACTAGAGATGTCGCGAATAGTTCGCCGGCGGACTGTTCCCGGCAAACATAGCATGTTCGCGTTCGCGGAGAACTGCGAACATATGCGATGTTCGATCCGCCCCCCATACTTTATCATTTAGTAAACTTTGACCCTGCACCTAACAGTCAGCAGACACATTCCAGCCAATCAGCATCATACTCTGCCTTCCAGACCCTTCTACCTCATGGACAGCAGCCATTTTGGAATCATAACTAACTTGCAGTCTTACTGAGAGGAGGGAGAGTGTAGGTGATGCTGATTGAATAGGGAAATCAATAGCTAGGCAAGTTTATTCAGTGTCCAGTGCAGTGCTGAAGTACTCATCAGATCTCTGCTGTAAACACAGCACCCCAAAAAGTCCTTTTTAGGGCTATAACATCATTTTTTTTTTTTTTTTTTTCTGTCTAATCTAACTTCATTTGCTTGTCTCCCTGCTAGCCCCTGCTAGCAAGTGTGTGTGTGTCAGGCTCACAACTTATACTGTGTGTGCACAGTGCAACCAATACAATCTTGTTTACTAGTTGTCTACTTTAAAAAAACCAAAACTTTTATTTTGTTAAATCTTAGTTCATTTGCCTGACCGCCAATCTAAGTTAATTTGCCTGACCGCTAGCCAGTGTGTGTGTCAGGCTTACAAGTATTATGCCAAGTTCAACCAATCCAATCTAGTGGTGTACCAGCACTCTACATTTAAAAAAACAATAATTTTATTTTCTTAAATCTAAGTTCATTTGCCTGACCGCCAATCTAAGTTCATTTGCCTGACCGCTAGCCAGTGTGTGTGTCAGGCTTACAAGTACTGTGCCAGAGAGCATGTTGTGTGCAT
The DNA here is from genome assembly GCA_027410445.1 of Discoglossus pictus. Taxonomy (NCBI): domain Eukaryota; kingdom Metazoa; phylum Chordata; class Amphibia; order Anura; family Alytidae; genus Discoglossus; species Discoglossus pictus. Next base: position 113,219,166 of record CM050169.1, read on the forward strand.
GCTTGAGCTCCAAACAAAAGGCTTTTTAGGGTCTTAGTCCCTCAAATACAAGTTTTATTTTAACACCTTTCTGTTAATAAGCACTTTGTGCACAGTGTTGTTCATTTTTGGGAGTTTTTGTGGTTTTTTTCTTAGTTTAAATTAAGTTTTAGTTTTCTGGGGGTCAGGCTCAACTCTCTATCCCATGAGAGTGAGCTGTCTCCTGGATACTTTGCCACACCCCTCCCTTAGCACTTTACCTTCACTCCTGAAACTTTTTTTACTTTGACTTTTTTTTTAAAGTTTTTCAGGTTTTGTTAAAGTTTTGTTTGTTTGGTGTTGGGTTTTATGTTTTGGGGGGAGAGAAGACAAGTAACATCTTTGTAGGCAGTGGGGGGGGGAAACAATTTGAAGTTTTGTTTAAAAGGCTTTTTTAACATCTGACACAGAGACACAGAGGGGTTAAAAAGCCTTTGTGTTCTCTGTGTTGTTACAATTAGCAACACCTTGCAACAGGCCATTAACCCTTCCACTGCCAAACATCATCTCTCTCTCTCCCTTAGTTTTGTCTCCCTTAGTTTTGTCTTTTTGTTTCTTTTTCACACTTTTATATTTTTAAAAAAAGAAAACAGTAAAAAATCATAAAACAAAACATAAAAATAAATAAAACAAATAATCTAAAAAATAAAAAAGGGTCTAAACATGAGGGATAAGACCACTAAGAAGCCTCATGGGTCAAAAGAGGGAATAATGGCCCCTGAAAATCCTAGCTGCAGCACTGCACAGCATAGGCCCCAGGCAGATAAGGCAGCCCCAGCTCCTGGTGGTTCTGCCAGCAGACCTACCCCTGTGGCTAATACCTGGTCACAGGTGGTTTCTGCTGGCCCCAGTAATACCACCGCTGGGGCTGAGGGGCAGATCACCAGGAAGCATGGGGTTAAATGTCAGATGTCTGGGGTCTACAGCATTGATATCTATCTGCGTGCTGCAGCTAATGTCATCAGCCCCTCTGTTATAGTAGCAGCCAGCAAAATGTACGGGAAAGCAGTTTTCTTTACCCGTACGCTGGCTGCTTCTCACATACTTATACAGAGAGGCATCACAGTGGGGGGATTATATGTCCCAATAGAACCCCTGGAAGGGTTGGGCACAAAAGTAACACTCTCTAATGTGCCCCCCTTCCTACCAGACTCCCTCCTGCGCCCCCACCTGCTAACCCTAGGGGAAGTAAAAACACCATTTATTAAAATTCCCCTGGGGTGCAGAGAGAGAGCACTTCGTCATGTGCTCTCTTTCAAGAGGCAGGTACAAATGTGCCTGCCTCAGGGCGCAGAAAACATAGAGGGGTCTTTTGGGGTTCCATTTGAGGGGGTGCTCTACAGGATTTTTACAGCACTACGGAGGTGCAGTGCTATCATTGCAAGGGGTTGGGGCATAAACGTAGGAATTGTCCTAATGTAAATCATCATGCCCCAGCCCCAGCAAATGGCACCTCCGTCAGTACAGCACCCATCCCCGCTGAGCCCATAACAGCGGGGACCTCAAGGGTCATAGCCCCCCCACAGAGCTCAGGCAAGGAGGCCGTTCCTCAAGCCACCACCACGGCCTCCAAACCCCCTTCCTCCCCAAAAAAGCCATCTGTGTCTGTGGTCTCTAGCAAGACTGCAGACACGGGGAAAAAGGGGAAGAATGTCACCGGTCCTCCCAGTGTCACAGCTGCATCTCCCAAGTCCGTATCTGGCCCCACCATAATTACATCAGTTAGTGTGGGGGCACAGTGTAAGCAGAGGGATAATAAGCCCTTTGCAGGGGAGGCAGCTAGTGGCAGCTCCTCTTTCAGGAGTGACGTCCCCAGGAAGAGGAAGCATAAAACCAACAGGGAGGTTGCTGATAAGTGGGAAGTGCTCTATAGTGGAGCACCTCCCTCTAAAAGCAAGAAGAGGAACAATACATCTCCTCCTCATCCGGTGACATTGTCTGGCCCGGTTATTAAGCTCAGCCAGCCGGTGCCAGACCACACATCTCTCTCTCCAGACCCTATAGGGGTTAATGTGGAAAAGGGTCTGGAGGAAAAGCAGGGGTAAGAGGGTCTCCCAAGTGAGGCAGGGGTAGACAAGAAAGATCAGGTTCTGCCTCTGGCCTTTGAGGGGGGTCCCAACAAAGCCCCTGCTGAATGGGTAGTCAGTGTCCCTGAGGTGCTGAGCTTCAAGGGCACCAGTCAGTCTCCTCCTCCAGTGTCACTCTTTAGTGACATACCTCGGGCTTTGTTAGAGCCCCAGGCCGAGTCACTACTGGAGGGGGGGAATATAGGCATGACCCCCATTCAGGACCGCATGGATTTGTCTGTCAGGGGGGATGTGGCACAAGGGGAAGTGGAAATGGGGGAGGGTGATAAAACAGGTTTTCCTGTTAACATCATGGGAGAGCCTGTCTACCCTCCTCAGCTGTCCACTGACCCTAACATTGGTGCCATCCAAGCTGAGCAAGCAGCGGTGGAACTGGCAGAGGAGGCATATAAAGCCTCCAAGGCTTCCATTAAGGAAGCCATGCCAGCCACTGCTGTCCAGCCAGCTACCCCTGAATGCACTCCTGAAGCTACAGGGGTGACTCCAGACCAACACATGAGAACAAGCAGCACACAAACTCAAAGCCGCCATCCTCCTCCTGGTCCAGCATCATCAGCCACATCAACCACTGCTGTCCTCCTTGCCCCCTCTCAACCATCCGACACTCCGTCTCTCGCCTTGAGCAGTTCCTGCTCATCTGCCCATAGTCAGGTGCCTGTAAAGGACATGTTTGAGCGTAAGAAGCTAATGTCACAAAGTGCCCCAAATTTGAAGTGATAAGACCAACCAAGCATCTTTTTCCATCTCCCGGTCCCAAAAATCCAGACCTTATACACGTGCCCTGATAGGTGACGTAACAAGTATTAAACTGATAAGAGTAGTACTTACAAACACGCCACTCCTATATGGTGGCACCTTTGATTGCATGTGCCGTGCCCCAAATTTGAAGTGATACGACCAGCCAAGCATCTTTTTCCATCTCCCGGTTCTAAAAATCCAGGCCTTATACACGCCCCCTGATAGGTGCTGTAACAGGTATTAAACTGATAAGAGTAGTACTTACAAACACGCCACTCCTATATGGTGGCACCTTTGATTGCATGTGCCGTGCCCCAAATTTGAAGTGATACGACCAGCCAAGCATCTTTTTCCATCTCCCGGTTCTAAAAATCCAGGCCTTATACACACCCCCTGATAGGTGCTGTAACAGGTATTAAACTGATAAGAGTAGTACTTACAAACACGCCACTCCTATATGGTGGCACCTTTGATTGCACACGCCGTGCCCCAAATTTGAAGTGATATGACCAACCAAGTATCTTTTTCCGTCTCCCGGTTCCAAAAATCCAGGCCTTATACACGCCCCCGGATAGGTGCTGTAACAGGTATTAAACTGATAAGAGTAGTACTTACAAACACAACACTCCTATCTGGTGGCACCTTTGATTGCACGTGCCGTGCCCCAAAATTGAAGTGATACGACCAACCAAGCATCTTTTTCCATCTCCCGGTTTCAAAAATCCAGGCCTTATACACGTCCCTTGATAGGTGACGTAACAGGTATTAAACTGATAAGAGTAGTACTACTTAACACACCTTATAATAATGCAGAGAGAGGCAACGCAGTGAGAGGAGTCTGACGAAGAGGAGTCAGAGGAGGAAGGTGGCTTTGAGGAGGTGGAAGACCAAACACAGCAGGAATCCCAGGGGGCTTGTTGTCACCTTTCGGGGACCCTTGGTGGCTGGGTGGAGGAAGAGACCTTCAATTACATCAGTGAGGACAAGGAACGAGACATGGCTAGCTTGGTATCCAACCTTGTGCAAATGGGGAGTTTGCGGTTGTGCAAATGGACTGTTTGCGGTTGTTTGGGGTGCGTTAAACGGGGAGTTTGGTCTGTCACTGTGAAGCGGGCCTAACCCTTACACTACCTGATCGATACAACATCATACCTGATGTTTTAAAGCACGTTATTCCAAATAATTTAGGAATGTTAGGTAATTTATGCACTTTATGGCTTAAAACCATACTCTGCATCATCTATGTAATTTTCCGTGGGAGTTTTGCCATGGATCCCCCTGTGGGTCCAGGTGTTAGTCCCGTTGAAACAACTTTCCCATCACTATTGTGGCCAGAATGAGTCCCTGTGGGTTTTAAAATCCGCCTGCCCATTGAAGTCTATGGCGGTTCGCTGGGTTCGCCGGTTTGCGAGCATTTGCGGCGGTTCGCGTTCGCGTTTCGCGAACCGAAAATGTTATGTTCCCGACATCACTAATTAACCCCCAAGGAGCTTACAAAGATGAATTAAAATTGTCCTATCCTTTTAATTGGACAGATAATAGTTTCACTCATTTGGGAATAACATACAAGAAATATTTAAATAAAATTATTCCAATTAATTATAACATGATATACCAAAAATGTGTGGATTCTATATCGAAGTGGAAAGGAAAGAACTTATCTTTATCAGGAAGAATTGCCTCTATTAATGACAATTCTTCATAGATTTAATTATTTAGTGCGTAATATCCCATTTAAGATTCCTATATACTGGATAGGTCAGTTTCAATCTTTGGTTCTTAAATTTATTTTTTTCTTTTAAGAAAAATAGAGTTAATAAGAACATCATGATGAGAAGATTTGCGGCACGACTGTTAGTTTTTCCAAACTTCAAAGCATACCATGATGCTATTATTCTAGGACATATTAATAAATGGAGAGATCCAATGGGGGAAAATACCTGGATTCATACAAAAAAACTTCCTGTTAGAGAAAATACATTTAGATCAACTCTTATGCTTGGAAAATCAGGACAAGAAAATACCTGTTATTAATTCGAACATAATTAAAAAAAGGTTTATCTTTCTGGTATAATGTTAATAAAAAGCTAAACTTAATTCCCTTTCTAAGCCCGATAATACCTATTAAGACATTAGCCAAAATCTTAGACCTCCCTTTTATACATAAATGGGTTAACAAAGGGATAATTAACCTTAAGGATATATTTGTAAATGAGAACCTGGTTTCTCTTGACCACCTGATTAACACTTATAAAACAAGACAAAGATGATCTCTAATTGTAAAGATTTGCTATCCCATTTGAGGAACTGATTAGGATGGAAAATAGGAAACAGTTAATTTCTTAAAGTTGCAACATTATTAGAATCAAAGGTGAAGAACATAAAACTGTAATCATGAAATGGTGGGAAAAAGATTTAAAAAATAGTTTTGACCCTGAGACATGGACTAGAGCTTTTAAAACAACTAACGTTTCTAAAAAATGTCTCATAGTGAAGTATATTTTAAACGTATTAACCACTGGTATTGGACCCCTGATAGAATGAGCCTAGTCTCGAAAAATAAAGAAGTGTTGGAGGAAGTGTGGTCAGAGAGGCTCGCTAAAACATATCTGGTGGAATTGCCCCTTGATACTAACATTTTGGTGAAAAAGTTTTGAACATATCTCAGATATATTGGACAAACCTATTATCCCCTCCCCTCAAGGAGTTATCTTGCATATTCTGACGGAGCTTGATTCTGAGAGCCTAGCGGTAATTATTCAAATAGTAATGATTGCCAAATGGCTTATATTTTCTAGTTGGAAAGATGAGAGAATTCATTCTTGTAAGGAAATAGAACTTATAATGAATTCTAATAGAGCTTTTGAAAAGGGCTTTGTGATTGTAGAATTGATCTATAAAGGTATAATCAAATGGAATCACTGGGATAAATATGTTGCCTCAAAAGATATTAACTGCACTATTTTGAAGTCTTCCCCCTAGGTTCCTCACATTTTGAATTTATGTTGGAGAAGTCAGAAAATTACTCCTGTTCTTATTCCTCCCTAAAACTCTTCTGTTTTTTTTATTTTATTCTTCTGTTTTTGTTTTGTTTTCTCTTGATTTGTCTGTTATTTCTCACAATGTAAATGATGATCCTATTGGTTTCTTGATGGACGACATAAAGATGAATGCAAATCTGTCTGTCCTTTAATATTGTTATCTTCACTGAATGGATTGCAAATGATCTTTTTATGTTTGTTTGAAAAAATAAAAATAATACAAAAAGAGAGAGAGAGAGGTTGTGAGAGCCTAAAATGAATAATTCAATGTAATGAAGGATTGGAATGTTGAATAGATTGGAGATTGTTTTACTTTATTCCAAATGAGTTGATCTGTGTGTAAAAATGTCCCTAATTTTGAACATCCCCCAAAACAATCAACACTTTTTGGGGGTTTCTTTTTGTGGAAACTAGGCTTACAATATACTATAATTCAATGATCCCCTGGAAAGGTTAGCATTTTTTCCCCATTTCTCTGAATCCCATGAATATGGGTTTGTGATTTATAGGAGGGGCATTAAAGATTGTATATAGTGAGCCTAAGATATGCCAGGTTAATGGTACACCTTTAAAAATGCGGGGTAGCCAGATCGTTCTGGCAGACCCCTAGGTCCTTACTAAGGTGGTAATATAGTGTCTGAGTTTGCAGAAATTAAAGTGTTCTCTTAATGGAAGTCTTTACATATCACCTATCTGTTCAAACAAAAGGATTTGGCCATTTATGAACCAGTGGCCAAGCCTATCTTTTGATACTGGATGTAGATCTCTGGAGATGTGGGGGAAGAGAGGACTGGGGTAAGAGGAGAGAGGTCTGTTGTGAGTTGACACCTGGAGTTGACCCATTTCCAGTTCACTAGGGAAAGTTTAATCATGGGATTGATTTGTTTTGAGTGTGGAAATAGGGTTTTAGGTAGCCAGGTAATCTTATCCCATAAGAGGGGACTTATTCGGAAATTCTCCTTGAATTCTTCAAGTTGATGGGTTGTTGAGTGAGCTAGAGGTAGGAAAGAGATTTGAGCTGCTCTATAAAAGAGCTAAAGGTTCGGGGAAGAGAGACAGACCTTTAATTACAACCACAGTAGGTAAGGAGCTAAAGAAGTATAGTATCCTGGGAAGAATATTCAGCTTTTTCGTGGTAATGTGCGCCTGTCCTTGAAATTTGGAGTTTGGTACACTTGTTAATATTTGCTACCAGTTCTTTAAAAATAGGGAGATGTTAGCTTTGTATACATCTGAAAGCTTGTAGGTCATATTTATACCTAAACAATTTATGTGAGATTTCAGGCAAAGTTATAAGAGTTTTTTAAGTATTTTAGTTATCACGGAAGAGACGCTAAGAACATCTGTTTTCTCCTGATTTACCATGATCGCTGAGATCTGATCAAAACTACTTAGCAGGTTCATTAGGGCTAGTATGGTGGATGTGGGATTGGTCAGCGTGAAAAAAGTCATCCCCAAATAGGCAACATTTGTAGTGATGACGGCCTACAGTTATTTGTGAATTTCTGGGGAGGACCTGATTGCTTGGGCTAATAGCTCAATCGCCAGTGCATAAAGAAGTGGGGATTAAGGGCATCCCTGGCTTGTGCCTCTCTGGATGTGCAAGAACTCTCTAATGAATCCTGGAAGTTTCAGGTAGGCTTTAGGCAGGTGGTAATAAGTTTTAAAGAGATTTAGGAAGTGGCTTCTGAAGCCAAATTTAGAGAGAACTGCATATAAGTATGGCCATTCGAGTCAAAAGCTTTTTCAATGTTGAATGCTAAAGTGCATAGTGGGGTGTCAGAAATCTGAGTTAAATGGAAGACATTCAGGACTCACCTTAATATTCTCCTGCTTGTTTATGGGTAATAAAGCCTACCTGATTCTTAAGTATACACCTAGGAAGATCCTTTTGGCTTTAATTTTGGCTAAGATATTCACATCCCCATTCAGTAAAGAGATTGGGTGATAACTCTTGACCTCCAGGAGATCCCTGCCCACTTTCAGAATGAAAACTAACAGCAAACGGCAAACCAGCAAAGCCAGCAGGATTTAAATTCTGCTGCTTTACAGAGCGATTAAATTCAACCTTCCTGTGAGTTACGGGCCGTAGACACAAGCCTGTAAAACCTTTCCACGCACGCAAGCTGGCCGTTACTATCAAATTGCGGAATAATGTAGTGCAACACAGGCCTCTCAGCCAATGGAAAGCAGTTACCTGCAGATGATTGACAGGGGGAGATCATGAATTTGCGTCCCACCCACCCATGCGTTAACTATGTTGTATTTTCTTTCACATTAGCATGCAGGTCCCGGATTTGGAGGATTTTGAGAGAGAGGGCAGGAGGTATTTCAGTGCAGTAATTTGCAGTTCTGTTCATTTATCTTCTACTAATATTTTACACTTAATCCTTGATTACACATATTTACAGATAAACACATAATTGCAATACACATAATTTAAAGAACACACATAGAGACATACAGAGCTAAGTTACTTCATACACCATCCCCCCATCCCCTATCCCCCAACAGTATTAACTACACATAATACACACATTTTTTTTCCATTCCTATATTAACAGTTAAACTTATTTTTATTCATTGTTTTATTATTTTTGGGATTGAGATCGAGTGAGGAGATAGGAGGGGAGAGGAGTGGAGAGGTGGGGAGGAGGAGATCCGAGGAGGAGAGAGAGGTGGCCCTGGGGAGAGGAGGAAAGGAGTGGAGGATAGGTGGAGAGGAGTGGTGGAGAGAAGGAGGAGGCAGAGGAGGAGGAGCAGGAGGAGGAGGGGAGTGTAGAGGAGAAGGTTGAGTGGGGTCAGGGTGGCCCAAGCAGAAGGCACATGTAGGAGAGGGTCAGAGGGTGAGGCCTGATCCCAGGTTGGTGGTAGTTTGGGGGAGGGACAGGCCTCAGGGACAGGTCAGAGAGGCAAGGATCCCTGTCCACAGTCAGGAGTGCAAGAGCCTAATTACACACAATGTGGTCCTCCTCGGTGCTATGCGTTGCTGTCCCATGATTCTTGCAGGGGGGAGGGAAGTTAGGCTAGGGCCTAGGGCTCAGGCCTGGAAGGAGGTAGCGGCTGAGGTTACAGCGGTAGGCACAGCGCCAAGGGATGTGCGGTCTGTCAAACACGGTTTGATGACATCAGGTCCAACGTGAGGAGGATGATGGCACGGAGGACAAGAACCTGACTGTGACCTATAATGAGTGGGAGAGGGTCGCAAAGGACCCTCTGAGCCAAGTTTTCTGCCACTGGAGCTTCAGTCCTGGTGGCCCAGCAGGACCCAGCCTCCATGTCAGGTGAATATCACATACACCAACATGGCACCACATGTACATTACAACATTACACATGTTCATGATGACCAACAAGGACACTGACATTTCAGCTCTATGGAATTAATGAGGCATAGATTAATGCATCATATAATCTATGAAGCTGACATATTACTATCATTCCTGGGCACAAAAACAGCAATCAAGCAATAAAGAGTCCATGTATTGGTATGCCGTCTGCAGCCTATGCAGTTATAGTTTGCAGATTTAATCAAGTTAGCGTTAGAAGACAAGAACAATAAAGACCAAGAGCCAAAGAATAGATCACATCTAGCAAATTATAGCTAATCTGAGTTGCAATTAGGAGTATTATCCATGTTCAAACCTTGATGTCAGATAGTTATGAATGCACACAAAACAATGTATTATTCATCATACTAATGGCATATACTAATCTTTTCTCTCTTTCAGCATCAAGGAGGTCTCGATCCAGTGGGAAGCCAGAGGCAGGGCGTCGGCTCCATCGGAGCAGGAAGTGGAGGAGCAAGCCTCAACACAGCAGGAACCGGCGCAGGAGGAGGAAAGGAGAGGACCCGAGCACCCTGGATCAAAAGAGGAGGATTTCATATGGCTAGTGGAGTCACCATCAGGACCACCGGGATTCGACCCCACTATTCCCCTCCTCCAAAGACTGAGCATATCGCCAGGGCCCTTCAACTGGAGTGATGATGCAAGCAGCCAGCCATCACCTTCCCCCCCATAGCAGTGCACTGGACTGGCCGCCACCACCGGGCCCAAACCACCACTGCTGACACTGCAACTCCCTCCAGCCGGGCCCCAGACCCTTCCCTAATCCCACACCACCAACTCCTCTGCACGCCCTTGGGACCTCCATCTTCAACATCAGGCCAGCCTGCTCAGGGGGAGATGCTGGTCCTCTTGGGTCAGCAGGTGGACTGTCTTCGGGGGATCCAGGCCAGCATCTCTGCCAATCATGCGGAGGGAATGCACAGCCTGGCAATGCGCAATAGGAAGGAGCGGAGGCACCACCTAATGACTGAGTCCTACCTGGCCGGGCTGCTCAGGATTGGGGTGGACAAGAGCGCATTCTAGGGAGTCACTGCAGAGGCAATGTGACTCACTCTGGTCCCCAGCCCCTTCTCCTCCACCTCGGAGGCATCCCCCGGTCCCTCCTCTACACCCACCATGTCTTCACCACCGCCACTGCAGGTGCTGTTGCCTCCCGGGGGGATGCCTCCTCCTGCCTCCCCACCATCACCACCACGACTAGCAGTAGGAAGACAGCGGCCGGCCACAAGAGATTGGGTCACTGTGCCTAGGCGGAGGAGGACATAGGGGCTGCGCATATGTTTGTGCCTTCTCAACAGCACTCCTCAGTGGCAATCTATTGGTCACAATGTTAACCTAATCTAGCCTGGCTACAGAGTCTTGGATATTGGCCTATGAGATGGTGATATTTTGTATGCAGATGGCTACCTCCCATCACATAGTCCATGATCCTCTTCTCTGTGGACATGTAGGGTTCTGTTTAACATGTCACCAATTGATGATCACTGAGGAATGCTGATGAGTCACGGAGCCCATAAGTGAGGTTGCAAGCTAATTTGCTATTCAATTGGCATCTTTTGGTGGCCTCCCAACTGCTTCCGAGTTACGTGCTTGAAAAAAATTGCGGCGGTTACATTTTTTTTATTCAAGACCGCAGTTCGTGACGGAGAGTAAAGGTAGATGGGGGAGGCCCTCAATGTACGCCAAAGGCCATAGGTAGAGGGAGGTAGGCCTGTAACGATCGGCGAAGGCCATAGGCCTTTTACACTCATCGTGGTGCTCATTGCGAGGCCCGCAATGCCATCAAGTCCGCAAATGTTTTCACACCTGTAAACAGAAAAAGAAAGACAGAGGAAGAGGGGGCAAAGAGAGACAGGGTAGGGAGGCTCTCACAAAGTATAGCGAGGGTCGGAAACTGCGGCTTAGCCATGGATTGCATGGACCGCAAAGTGTGACACATTACGAATACGCAGTGCGTTTCATGCCAAAACTAACAGTTTTATCTTGCTACTGGGGTCTATATGTACTGGACAATATCCAGATCTTTCTCAATTTCCGCTCAGTTGATGAACAGTGTGACTGGACATTTTCGGCTGGCGTAATTTCTGAAGAGAGATTGTTAGCTCTTTAGGATTTTGATTTCTACAAATTACAGATAATAGGTAACGTATAATTACTTCTTAATTTATTAATCTATTAATTTAAAAAAATAAGTTATGGAAATTATGAAAATGTATTTCACATTTTAAAAATATTTGTGTTAGCAACATTATTTATGTATAACAATATTTAGAAGACAGAAATTTTTGTTGTTTCTTTTCAATTGCAATGTACATAACGAATAGAGTTCAAGCTAACAAAATATTAAGTTACAGATAAATAAAAAAAATAGTAGTATATTATTCAATATGTATATTAATTATTTTCATAAGAATTTACAATTTGTAGCTCTCTGTCAATTTCAACAGACACTTGCTGAAGACAGTGTCACAGAAATGATTTCTACAGTGGGTGTTTATGGACAGACTGTCAGCTCTGCATTATTTTCCATTCTGCTTCTTACATATAATAGGTACAGTTTAACTAGTTCTTCAATAATTACATAATTTATTTAATAATTGAAAATTACAATTATTTCAAATAGTAATAGCAAGTTAATTAATCATTACATAAATTATTAATTTGAATATCATAAATTAATGGTGTGGATTGTGGTTTTGTGTAAATATATTAATAGAGAAAAGACTCATTATAGGAAATGTGCTGCAGGTATTACTAATTTAATAGTTTGTAAATGGACAAAGTAACTATTATTTTAAATAAACAACAAAAAAAGAACATTAATGTAGTGTACTGCTATTTAGACATAACAAATATAATTAATTAGATTGGAACACAGGTTTGATATTATCATACTTACATTTCTATTACAGACTGTTGCAAAGAAGAAAGGAGTAAGAAAAAAAACAACTTCAGGTAAGCTAAAGAAAGCTATTAGCAACATTTAAAATTTAAAAAAATCCTAATCCATATGTTCAAAATAAAAAATTCACATTACATTTACAGATTAGAAAGGCTGATAACAAAGAAAACAGTGAAGAACGCAAGAATCGTTTAACAAGGGAACGCGTACAAAGATGGAAATATCAACACCGGAGACTCGGAAAAAGTTACGAGAAGATCGTGAGAGACTTTCAAAGAAAAGAAAAATGTGTGTTAAAGTTAAATCGCAGCATTAGAGAGCTACAAATAAAAAAAAAAATGATAAAGATGCATGTGAAGAATATGTTAAATATAGTAATGATAATATATGTTCTCAGGAAAGTTTATTATTTACATCTATAACAGTAGAGTCTCAAAATTGTGGTTTGTTGAATGTTGTTTGTCAATTTTGTGGAGCTTATCGTCTTCAACAGGAAAAACCTTGAGATGGTGTGTTCATTAGTTGTTGTCAGAAAGTAGAGGTAAGACTTTTAGAAATTCATGAATTCCCAACATATTTACAAAGTATAATGAGTGACCCTACATTTCCAAATTATAGTAGTATAAAAATAAATCATACAGTCTTATAACAGTGCCATATAATTTGCTTCTATGGGTGCAACATTAGCTGCTAAGGTTCCAGGACATGGCCCTTACTGTTTTAAAGTACAAGGAGAAATTTACCACCGTACTTCACATTTGCACCCAGAAGTTGGAGAGCAAAGAAAATTTGCTCAACTATATGTCGTAGATACAATGGAAGCTGTTGAACAACGTATGAAGCTTTCAGAAGATGAAAAATGCTTAGTCAAAGTTTTTCAAGAGCTTGATACAAAATCATTTGCCTATGGCAAGAGTCAATATGGTTCTTAGAATAGATTGCCATTGTGATAAACGCTGTTATAATTTACCAACATCTAATGAGGTTGCAATGGTGTTTCAAAATGTCGAAGGTGAACCACCATTTCAGCATGATATTAGAATATATCCAAGAAATCAATTAGAAACCTTTTATTAACATAAGTATCTTAAGTAGTAATTTGGATCCAATGACATTTCCTATTTTTTATGCAAATAGTGAGGCAGGATGGCAACCTTTAATTAATACTTCAAAGTTATCCAAATAGTAAAGTTTGTGTCAGAAATAATAATTCAATGCTTGAATATAAAGTTGCTCAAACTGCTATTCGAGATTAATTTAATCCCATTTTATATGGTGAAAAATGTACACAACAATGGATCATTGATTCATATGTTCAAGTAGAAACAAATAATCTAAATTGTATTACATATCAACAAAAGAAGCTACATGTTGAACAATATTGTGGATTTATGGATTTTGTAGCTGAAGTTGCTAGAAACAGACAACTTCCAGCTGGCTGAGCCATCATTTTGCCATCTTCTTTTCAAAGATCTCCTCACAATATGAGAGAAAGATACAATGATGCTATGGCTATTGTTCCAAGTTTGTAAACCAGATATATTTATTACATTTACTTGCACTCCCCAATGGTCAGAGATTGTGGATAATTTGCAAGCTGGACAATGTGCTTCTGATAGTCCAGATTTAGTTGCTAGAGTTTTCGAAATTAAGCTACCATCATTAATATCCGACATTAAGTTCGGTAATTTATTTGGTAAGTGTGCGGATTATGCTTATTCTATAGAATTTCAAAAAAGAGGCCTTCCACATGCACATATTATTTTAATCCTTCAAGAAAAAGATAAATAGAATTTTGCTGATTGAGTGGATTCAGTTATTATTGCTGAGCTACCAGATCCACAAAAGCATGCTACACTTTATGAAATTGTAACACATTGCATGATTAATGGCCCTTGTAGAGATATAAATAATCAGTCACATGTATGGAAAATGATAAATGCACAGAAGATTTCCCTAAAGAATTTAGAATAAAAACGTTTGCAAATTGTGATGGATATCTTTTGTATCGTAGAAGAGAAGGTCAAACTGCAATTATTCATGGAAAATTTGTAAATAATCAATATGTTGTTCCATATAATACACATTTGCTCATGAAGTACAATGCACACATAAATGTTGAAGCTTGCACTTCTATCAAATCAATGAAATATGTATATAAATATATTTACAAAGGATATGATACAGCAACTGTAGTTGTGGAAAGTGGACAAAACAAAGAAGACAATCCAATTTTACATGATGAAGTATCATGTCCAGTAGATGCTCGCTATGTAAGTGCTCCAGAAGCAATGTGGCGCCATTTAAAATTTGAAATGCGAGATCAGTCGCATGCAGTTTATCAATTGGCTATTCATTTGCCACAAAGACACTTAGTTTATTTTAATGCTGTGATGAAATAAATGCTCTTGACCAAAATGAAAATAGAGAAATGACACTTACTGCTTGGTTTACATTAATTTGTAATGACAGTGAGGCAAGAGAATTCTTATACATTGAGATTCCATATCATTATGTTTTTATTAATGGAGCATGGCGAAAAAGAAAAAGGAGTGGCAATAAAATTATTCCAAGAATTTATACTGTTAGTCCAAGAAACATTGAACATATTTGTTTACGTTTACTCCTTTTAAATATTCCTGGTGCACAAAGTTTTGAGAACTTTGAATGACATAGCTTAGGATACATTTCAATTAACTGCGAGACAAAGAAACTTCCTTGCAGATGATAATGAATGGGAGAAATGTCTAGAAGAAGCAGCACTATGTCAAATGCCTAGGCAGATGAGGGAACAGTTTTCATTCATTTGCATATTTTCTAATGTCCCTAATGCATTATCTTTGTAGCACAAATTTTATTTAAATATGTGAGAAGACTTTTTGAAACATAATGAGTCCATTGCAGAATTCAAAGGATTAATGGTAATTCAAGAGGTCTTTCTATGTCATGGCTTAAGTTGTGCAACTTTTAATCTGCCAGTTCCAGAAATTATAGGGGAAATAAACTATTAAGAGTATGACTCTGTTGTTGAACAACAAAAAGCACAAGAAGAATAAATGTCAATTGGAAGCATTTAAAGCCATACAACGAGCAGCAGATGACGAAATGGTAAAGGAGCGTTATTTTTAACTAGATGGACCCGGTGGATCGGGCAAAACTTATGTGTATAATTTATTGATGAGTTTAATTAGAGGTCAAGATGAAATTGTATTTTCATTTGCAACTACTGGAAATGCTACACTTTTGTTGGAAGGTGGTAGAAATGTACATAATGGATTTAAACTTCTAGTTAACATTTTGGATACATCAGTGTCGGATATTAGAATTACATATTTTCAAGCTAAAAATCTAAGGATAAGTAAATTAATTATAATTTAGGAGGCAACAATTATGTCTTGCCATGCTCTTCAATGCATAGATCGTTTGTTACGTGAAGTAATGGCTAATTACCTTTTGTTGTCCATAGAAATCGAATGGACATTGTTGAAACATATTTAAAGTCAAGTCCATTTTGGAAAAAATGTACACATCTTAAATTAGAGAAAAATATGAGATTGGAAGACCAAAATCAATTCAATGATTGGTTAATTAAAATTGGTGAAGGCAAAACAGAGCTAATAACAAATTTACCACAAGATAATGTTGAAATTCCATCTTCAGTGATTTATAAGGATTCCATAATATCAGCTACAGTATATTCCAAAATGGAATAATTAGCAATGATTACTCAGAGCTCGCAAAAATTGTCATATTAACATTGAAAAATATAGATGCATTAATTCTGAATGACATTTTGGAATTAATAGATGAAGTAAAAAAAATATTATTACGGAGGCGGAGCTAGCGTCCTTAACAGCAGGACGTGTGAGGGGAGAGCTCCGTCAGAGTTGCCTGACATTTGGGCAATATTGCCCTGTAAACCCCCTGTGACACCCCCAATAACATCAGGGGGCACCAGGGGAAGCCGTCGGGCCCCCAGATAGTCGCCCCGACTACCGGAACGAGGCTCCAGGAGAGTGCAGGAGCACTCTGAGCTCAGCAGCTGCTGCATAGCAGGGGAGCGTCCTGCGTGCCTGCTCTGCCTGCTCCCCCAGCACAACACAACAAGAGGAGACTCAGGCCGGCCAGGGGCAGCACGGAGGCACAACAAAAGGTCAAGGTAGGCTGGATCTGCCAGGGGCTGCGGGGAGAGACCAGGAAGCACTGGGCCGCCATCTTGACAGGCCAAAGCAGGCCTAGCCAGAGGGAGAACTCCCTCTACAGATACCGGGGGCCCATAACATCTACCCAGACAACCGAGGGGCAGCAGGGGGATCCCACACACCCTAAAACCCCCCTGAGAGAGAGAAGGCTGGGCTGCATAGCAGCCACCAATACAAATAAGAAGCCCGCGAATCCACGGCCGCCATTTTGTGGCACCTCATGGTGGAAGGGGAACAGGCACAGACAGATCCCAGCTGACCTACACCCAAGCCTTCAACCCACAGGAAGAGCTAACCCCTCTGGACACCCCATACTGGGTCTTGCCTCTCACACTGTGAAAGTTCATTGCACTAAAGGAAAGCAGCATCTAATACCTAGTCTGAAACTTTAACCCTGACAACACCAGACCCTGCACTGAGCTCTACCGGGCAAGAAGTCACTGCAACTTTACTAAGGAAGAGGATCCTGCCACCCCCTGGGTTCCACACAGTGACATTTCTACACCCTGACTTAACAACCTCAGACAACCCTGCAGTTAATTTTTTGTGAAATCCTGTGAAGATCTGCATGAACATTGCTGCAGAGAGCCTTTGCTGCCACCCTGTGGCCACTCAGTAAATCTGATGTTGATGTGGGCCAAGGCAACCAGCCTGAAAGCCCCCTTCCAGTTGCTCCTGGCGGAGCCTGCAAAGACCGATATGAAGCACTGAGCCAAGAGATGTGATTGAAGCCTGACAGGAGGCCTTGACTAACCAGCTACAACGACCGATCTTACACGAGAACACAGCTTCTGGCCGCACCAACCTAACAAACTCTACAGCTACGCGCTCCTGAGGGAACTGATAGCAGAGAAAGCAAGGGGAAAAATACTACAGCTCCTGTAACACGCACATCTCCATCTTCAGAAATGAAGAAAAGTAGAAAGAACTCCTCCGCAAAGGGCATCCGAGAGCACTTCACACCCAAAACAACAAAGCCGCCATCTCCACTGGATTCAGCTTCAGACCACTCTGAATCATCTGATCAGGAGGAGATACCCAAGAGGTCAAAACAACACATAGACCTATCGCCTAGGGCCATTGCAACGATAGAACAGCTTCTAACCAAGGCACTAGAACCCTTAAGAAATGACCTGAAAGAATTGGGGCAGAGGACCCAACTTCTGGAGGAGATGGTGGATCAGATGGGAGAAGCGCAGCAACATGACAGGTCTGCCATAGACCAGAACTCGTATAACATCATGGAGCTGAACGATAAGATTGAAGATCTAGAGAATCGATCCCGCCGCCATAACGTCAGAGTACGGGGGATCCCAAGGACTACACAAGACCTGACAGGGTACTTAAAAGACACCTTCACTTCAATACTACCCGATCACCCAGAGGGCGTCCTCGAAATTGAACGAGCCCACAGAGCGCTAGGAGGGGCGAGAAACCCAGAGACCCCTAAGGATGTTGTGGTGAGATTCTTGAGACAACAAGCCAGAGACCTACTCTTAGCAGAAACAAGGAAGAAGCAGGCAGTCAAAGGACCAGATAACTCCAACCTGCAAGTGTATGCAGACCTGTCCCCCAACACACTAGACAGAAGGAGACAGATGAAGCCTGCACTGGCGATTCTGCAACAGAACAAGCTCCAATACCGGTGGAACTTCCCCTTTGCCCTCACCTTCAGCTACCAAGGTACATCACACACCACCCGCAACTTGGAAGACTGCCTCGCAGTACTGCGCCACATTCGTCTCTGCCCAGCGGACCTCCCAGCAGAGGAACACAACTTCCCCCCTCCTCCTCCCATCCCGAAAAAACAGTGGACTGTGGTAGGGTCACAGCGACCGAAGGAAGACCCGCCTCCCCCCAGGAGTCCCAGAGACAAAAACTTGCCCCGCAGGAGCCAAGGCGGGCTGAGTACTCAGCACAGAGGAGGCCCGGGCCCGACTTCAGAAGGCCTGATACCATCGCGATCGGAGTGAAGGCAACCCACCAACAGGAAGTTGTTTTGAGTCTTTGTTTTCTCATTCATTTATGGGACTTCTCTGACCTGCTTTAGTGAGGGTAGAATAGGTACTGATGACTTTAGTTAGGTCAGATGTTAGTCGAGGCCTCTAATGAAGGGCCTGTTAAAGCCAGATGCCCGAAATAGACGGAAGGCATCCTAGCTTACTTCAGATAGTTAAAATGTTGTTGAGGTTAATAGTTATTATTTTTGGAGAGAGGATACCACTAGACTTGATAGGGAAGCGAGTAAGCTCCCAGGGAGCAATTAGCAAATTATCTCTAAGTCCAGAAAGATCACCACTGATAAAAATGTATGCGGAAAACTATAAATTCCCAGCTGACAGTAGTCGAGGTTTATGCAGTCAACAAAGCCTAACTCAGGGGACTAGCTTTCAGGAGATTAGAGGAGCCTGTGGGACTGAAGGAACTTGGTCAATTGTAAATCTAATGTTGTGTCTTTCTGCTTCCCTCTGGCCTAACAGCGGACGGAGTCTCCAGCACCAGAATCCCCACTCCAAGCCTCCACCCGCCCCCGGCCACCAAGGAATGGACGTCGGACAAGGAATAAAAGGTAGCCAGGCAGACCATGCACTCCTATCCACCAAAACACAATGAGTAGCTCACAGTACACATTCATAACTCACAATGTTAAGGGTTTCAACTCCCCCTTTAAGAGGAGGAAAGCCTTTAGGCAATACAAAAGATTGAGGCCCTCGGTTATCTTCATGCAGGAGACTAATTTCACACACGAGAGTAAACCAAAATATCTGCATGGGGAATACCCGACAGTGTACATGGCCACTCAGTCAACGAAGAGGGCAGGGGCAGCTATCCTGATACATAAGCACTTCCCATTCACCCCGGAACATACTAGAATAGACAAAGAGAGGAATTATGTTTTGGTCACCGGCTTAGTCTCAGGCCAAAGAATCTCCCTACTTTCCCTATACTCCCCCACAAACTCACCACACCAAACCCTGATTAACACGCTAAGAGAGTTAGACACACTAGACCTAGGCAAACTGGTGATTGGGGGGGACTTCAATCTGACCCTAGATCCAGCATTAGACAGATCAGGACACGCCCAGGACTCTAGCTTCTCAAAAAAACGGAGCCAAATTAAGCAGCTAATGGCCAAAATGGGCTTAGTGGATGCCTGGAGAGGCTTACACCCGGATAATAAGGAATACACATACTACTCGCCCACGCACGGCACTTACTCGAGGATTGACACATTCCTAACAAGCTCACTACTTTTTGATAATATCCGAGAATCTGACATTGTCCCCTGCCCCTGGTCTGACCACGCAATAGTAGCTATTAAATTAACGTTAGGCCCTAACCTATCCCCATTTAGGAGCTGGAGGATCGACGAACACCTTCTGTCAGACCCCAGCAGCTTAGCATCCCTAGCGGGAGACATTAGGCAGTACTTCGAGCTGAATGATTCTCCTGATACAGGAGTAGGCTGGATTTGGGTAGCCCATAAGGCTTATATAAGGGGCTGCTGCATCAAACTATCAGCACAGCACCGTAAGGCACTCAGACGGAAAGAGGAGGATTTAACATCCACCCTCAACAACCTAGAAAAACTCAATCAAAACTGTCCCTCCACAAAGATCCGTGACCAAATCAACAAAGTCAGGATAAAACTAGATGGAGTACTCTCTGCCCATACAGAGAAGGCTATGAGGAGGACTAGGCACCTATATTATTGGAAAGCTAACAAACCAGACAGAATGCTGGCTAGGAGGCTGAAAGCTAAAGAGATCCAGTCTAGAGTGACCCAAATCAGGAAGCCAGATGGCTTAATCTCCTGCAGCCCTAGGGATATACAGAAGCAGTTCCAAACCTTTTACCAGCAGATCTACTCGTCTGGGAAACTGGCAGAGGGGTTGGACCTTGACTCCTTTCTAAGTACCATAGATCTCCCCTCATTAAGTGAACAACAAGTAAATAGTCTTAACCTAGATATCTCACAAGAGGAGGTGAGAACAGCAATTCATAGCCTTAAGATAGGTAAATCCCCAGGGCCAGACGGCTATTCCAACCAATACTATAAAAAATTTGAAATCCTATTAAACCCCTACCTGACATCCCTATTTAATGCTATCATGAGAGGGGAAAAAATGCCCCCGGAGCTAAATCAAGCGGAACTGGTAGTCATACCAAAAGAAGGTAGGGATAGCTTGGAGGTGAAGAACTACCGGCCCATATCCTTGCTGAATGGGGATGTCAAACTAATGGCCAAAATAATGGCAACTCGAATCTCCAAGTTCCTGCCAGAAATTATCCACAAAGATCAAGCGGGGTTTATACCCCATAGACAGGCAGGGGACAATGTCAGACGTATCCTTAACATCCAATACCTAGCGCGGAAAAACAACTCTCCAATGTGCCTGCTAGCTCTAGATATAGAGAAAGCCTTCGACACAGTTGAATGGCCGTTTCTGTTTAAAACCCTGGACAAATTTGGTTTTAGGGGCCGGTTTATCACCTTACTCCGCACATATTACGAAGCACCAACAGCCTTCTTGAGGTTGCCAGGCGATCACAGAGCCCAAATTAGCATACAGAGAGGAACGAGACAGGGATGCCCACTCTCACCCCTACTGTTCGCCATAGTCATGGAACCCCTAGCGCAACTCATTAGAGCGGATAGGGAAATCCAAGGGCTTCAGGTGGGGCTGCAGCACTACAAATGCTCATTCTTTGCAGACGATATCCTATGCACCCTAACAAATCCCGGGGCCTCCATTCCGGCACTGATGTCAACTCTTGACAAGTTCGGTAGGGTGTCAGGGCTTAGGCTGAACCTGGGGGAAATCGGAAGCTCTGAGTGTAGACATGGCACAGGGCGACATAGATCATTTGAAATCCCTATTTTCCTTTGCGTGGCCCACCAAGCACATAAAATACTTGGGGGTCAACATCACACCTAAAATTTCCGAGTTATATAAGGCCAATTACCCCCCCATGTACAAAAAACTAAACGAAGATTTGTTTAGATGGAGGACTTGCCCTCTCTCCTGGACCGGCCGAATAGCGGCAGTTAAAATGAGCATCCTTCCAAGGATTCTATATCTCTTCCGTACGCTCCCTATACCAATCTCCTTACAGGACTTAAACCGGTTCCAGTCCAACATCTTTAGATACATATGGAACAACAGAAAATCCTGCATCCCCAAGAAAGTAATGTTTAGACATAGCAAAGATGGGGGACTATCTTGCCCAAACCTGCGAAACTATTTTAAAGCAGCCAGGCTATCCCAACTACCACAAATACATTCAGTCAGACATCAGCCGAGCTGGGCCTTCTTGGAACAACAGCAAATGCAACAACATAGCTGGGACACACTAATTTGGGTTCCTGAAGAAATGGCCCCGATAAGAACTCACCCAAACCCCATAATAAACCTAAATTTAACAACTTGGAAATGGGCCAGATCTAAGAACAAACTGGGCATAGGTACATCTCCCCTTTGGTCGGTCCTTTCTTCACAAGATATCTGGGCTTCCATGAGTACTATGTCAAAACATTGGTGGGCTTCCAGAGAACTAGATAAGTTGGGCTCCTGGTTTAACGGGAATCATTTGATGACCCTGAGACAGTTCGAAGAAAGACATACCCTCCCCCCAGGGGAACACTATAACTATCTAAAAATAAGAAGCTGGGCCTGTGAAGCATTTAAAAAATTTGGACCCCCGAAATCCTCCTGGTTCTCGGTAATCTGCAAAACTCTGCCTTTAACGAAAGGAATATTAGGCACTTTATATGACACATTCACTAAATCAAATAATACAGAAAAACCATCATATATCTGTAAGTGGTAAAGGGAGCTAGGAGGTGAATGGGATTGGAAAAAATGGCAGAAATCATTCTCCAACCTACGCAGGGCAACAAGTAACTGCTCGCACATAGAGACATCTATAAAAGTTCTCCAGAGAATATATTGCACCCCAGACAAACTCAACAAATATGATCCCAGAGTGAGTAGTAACTGCTTTAGGGGCTGTTCACAGATAGGAGACCACGCCCATACCTGGTGGCTATGTCAGAAAGTCCATGACTTATGGGAAAGGATAGCATTAATGGCAACAAAGTTATTTGGTATAAGAGTCACAGCCACTATGGAATCCTGCCTACTAGGGGTTAAACTCTCTAGTTTATCAAAAAAACAGAATAGGCTATTCCAGATAATGGCCGCCGCTACCAAAGTACACATAGCCAGCCAATGGAAGTCAGAAAAGCTAAGCGTGCAAGAGGTTATTAAAAAAATAAATTACATAGCAATAAATGAAAAGTTAACATCTGCTATTCTAGATACTTTAGCTCAGTTCCAAGAAACCTGGAGGCCTTGGCTAGAGTCTTCGTTAGGTTTCCCCTTGCCCTGATGGGCTCACTGATAGCACTATAACAAAAGCAAAACAGAACTAGGCCAAAAAAAAGGCTTGGAGTGGAGGAGACTCGAAGTCTGGTCCTGGAGGCTCTGATTTGACTGGTTCGCCTGTAACGCAACACAGGAGGTGAATGTATGCATCATAATTGTATAAACTAAACCTGAGCTAGGGATTCCTCCCTTATCTCCATAGTTATTTACATGTTTGTTTATCTAAAGTTTCAGTTTCTATGTAAATAAGTTCTGTTTGTTCATGCTTCCCTTGCTTAAATTATAGGACCTAAATAACTATTTAATAATGGGAAAAGTTAAAAATAAAAACTTGGAAGGAGATGCTAGTAATTTGACCACGAGGTATATATGTTTATGTGTCAATGTACCTAATGCCTGTCCTGACTTTGTATCCCTTTCAATAAAAAAATTTTTATTTAAAAAAAAAATATATATATTATTACAATGCAGATTGTGTGCTAGCTGATGACAAACAGTGAGACAAACTTTTCAACTGAATTTATAAATTAATGAACTCCCTCTAGAATGCCACCACATATTTTGCAGCTAAAAAAAGGGGCAATGGTTATGTTACTGTGAAATATTAACCCAAAAAAAGGACTTTGGAATGGGACTAGATTAATTGTTCAGGATTTAAAAGATCATTTCATACATGCTAAAATTCTGAATGGTACCTATAAAGGTGAAAGAGATTTTATTCCAAGAATAGATTTGGCTCCAAGCAAAAGTAGTTTGCCATTTGAACTTCAAAGAAGATAATTCCCAATTATTTTGGCATTTGCCATGACCATAAATAAATCACAAGGTCAAGCTTTCAATTCTGTTGCTTTGTTTTTGGAGGAACCAGTATTTGCACATGGTCAACTATATGTGGCAATTTTTAGATGTAAAAATCCTTTAGAAAATAAAGTGTTTGTGAAATTAACAGAAAGTAAAGGTGAGCTATCAGGTGATTGGAGAGTATTTACTAAAAAATATTGTACATGATAAGATTTTGTAATTTTACAAAAATATGTGATAAAATGTTCTGTATATTTAGATATTTGGAATGTAAAAAATAAGTGAATATGTATATATTTATTATGTGTTATTGTTATGTTTGGGATTCCATGACATGTATTTATGTGTAAATTATAATTTATTGCTTTTGCATTTAGAAAATGTTTATTTTTATATATAAAAAAAATGTAACATGTCATGTAAAAATATTGGTTGTACATTGTTATGATCTTCCTGTATATTAAAAATAATTACTTGTTTGCAGTGTAATATGAAGATATTGCTCATTAGTTGTTTAGAGATAATAAATATTTGTTTAGAGATAATAAATATACAAATTGGATGTAATAAAAAATATTATATTTTTATCGTTTTTTTGAACTATTCCTTATTTTTAAAAAAGACTGAAAAAAGACAGGAGGTGTACAGAGAGACACACATGGTACACAGAGAGAGAGAGAGATAGTACATAAACAGACTGAAAACACAATGTGTAACACTAAATCATGCCGTGTTATACAAGTAAGAATAATAAGACTAATAATAGTCATAATAGCATTACATATCATATAATATATCATATGAAAGAAATATGACAGGTGATACTGGAGTGGGTTGTCAGTTCCTTCTCTAGTGGACTGTGATTTGTCTGACCTCTCTGCTATGTTCTGTCCACCTACAGTGGCCCTATATGGTATAGCTCACAGCTTTATTCTGGTACACAAGCCCCTTCACCAGCACCACTTAGCAATGTTGAAGGGGACCAGGGGAAAATACACCACACTAATCTACTCTAACCCATCAGGAGGGGGCACAAAAACATATGGAGGCTGTGTAGAGGCAAGTGGACCAACAGCCAACTCACCTCCATCTCTGCTACGGCCATCCTGGAGAGTCCCACACTATTGCTGGTGGCCATGTGCCAAGATGTATAGCCATTCCCATTTGGTGACCTCCCATTATGTTGTGCTATTCATCAATTGACATTAGTGCAGTATACCGTATTTTTCCCAGTTCCCCTTCTGGCTTGATGCCTTGTGGCGGTGAGTGGGCTTGTGTACTTCAATGAAGCTGTGAGCTATCCCATTATTGTAATCTAAGTGGATCAAATAGTGTATAAAATTATAAAATTATTATATTCTTTAAGGCTATGACTTGTTACACCTATAATCCTACCCTGTTCATATGGCTGATATAATTTGCATTCCATTAGATACAGTATATTACACATTCTAATCTAAATGGTTAAATGTTACTGAAGTATTATTAATACTGGAAGTTACCATAATAAACCTTGACACAGAGTGTCATTTTAAACCACGTTCATTCGTTATGATTTTTGGCTAATTCCCTTTCATTTGTGAATTTATACTTGTAATTGGCATATCCTGAAAGCAATTTCTAGATATTGTAATTGCAATATATGTAAAGGATTTCAGAAGCAGTATATTGGGAAGTAATAATACTGCTTGATATACCATGAGTTTGAATTTATTCTTGCAAATATGGTAATATATCATATGCTAACAAATTCTGTTTATGTTGTTGTCACAGCGGCGGGTCGTGGGGGGAGTCGCCGGGACAGTGGAAAAATGCGTAAGATCCACCCTAAGGTGCTACAGATGTTACAACACGGTAGGCCCTGGATGAGGCTTCAGGGCGTAGGGCCTACTGTCTCTGGCCAGGCTCCTCCCCTCACATGGTTATGTTTATTTATTAATGGTTATAGTTATTATGTTTACTTCTGTTTACCAATAAACGCTGTGGCCAGTCTTCCTCCCAACAAGTAGTCTGTGTCTAATCATTAAATTTAGCCTATGAAGTAGTTTGGGTCTAATTGTCATATGTTAGAGGTAATTGTGTTTAACCTATATCCGTACATACCAACTGGGCCTTGCTTAGGTCATGTATGACCGGCATGGTAAGAGTCTTCACTGAATATTCATTTTTTATATACTATTACATTAGTAAGATCTCAAAAATATTAAATAGAATAACACTGTTATCATTAAGCAAATAAATATATGTAGTATGCCGAAGGGATGTGTTATGATCGCTGTAGTTAACTTTAATATCTGTGGATGACATCAGACACTATCTTTGACAAAACTCACATATAAATGGTGCAGTGGTAAATATTGTATGGTTTCTCTTTGTGATTTTTCTCTAACTTTATATTAGTAATGTTTCTTCTCTGAGCAATAGCTATAATTACCCTTGTATCATCCTGCTGTCAATTGGGTACGAGTTGTATTTGAGAGACACATTTTGGAACAATTCCTACACTTTACAATTAGAGAAGTGTAATTGTATATTATATAGGCTATTGGTGCTTAAAATACCATAAAATTACATGTGTGATTATACACAGCCTTGAAGAAAGTTCTGGTATTAAATTGACAATGTTTATGTTTATACACTATTAGCTCCAGTGGGGACAAGATAATGCAAACTGGATCTTTACTTAGCATAACATCATAAAACATTTTCATTCATTTGTTTTCTAAACTTTTAAATGATGTAGTAAAAGTTAAGTTTTAATTCATCATAAACAACTGTACAACAAACAGTGCACATTAAAACCACAATTTTTTTTTATTTTCTCTTTTATGAAAAAAGACTTATGTGTAAACTCAATCTCCCACAAGAGCAGATAAAAACCTTACAAGAACACTTATGAGACACTTAAAAGGCTATGATTGTCCCAGTAGAAAAAAAGAAAAAAAGCCTTAGGAGCATTTTCATGATTCCATTGAAAACACTCTGAAACACAAAAGAAAATACTTTCTAATGGTTTACCAATAAACAATACTTGGGTGACCATGAATTCCCACTGGCCACCTAACTGTGCCTGGGATTTGCACCCTGCACTCATTCACCTCATCTAACCCATAAGCTTCCCCCACTATACCTTGTGTGCCTTGACTAGAGACACCAGGACATTTCCTCTCTCCTCTTCTCCTAATGTCACCTCTCCCCCTCTCCCGTCTTCTCTGTCTTTATCCTCCTTGATCTGCCTCCACTACTTTCCCCCTCCTACTTTCCCTGTCTCCACTCTTATCCTCTCTCTCCTCCTCTCCCTGACTCCACTTCTCTCCCCTGGGAAACCCTGTCTCTTCTCCTCTCCTGTCTTGTCCTCTCCCCTTCTTTTCTCCTATCTCCCCTTTTCTTTTCCTCGCCCCTCCTCCCAGCTTCATTCTTCCCTCCATCTGAAGATAAAAAAAAAAGAGCAGTCACACTAATTACAGATACATGCACAGACACACTCTCTGAAATTTGCATTATCATCGCCCACTCATGTGTGCCACTGTTTTTGTATGTAGCAGAAATTATGTGGTGTGCGGTGCATTTATAGCATGCAAATGTGGTATGTGTGTTGTATGTGGTAGTGGTGTACAGCAAAGCCTATGGCTGGGGGTTTTTAGATGGGGAGTTTATGTTGGGGTGGGTATAGGCTATATGGTAGATTGGACAAGGATGAAGTAAGGCTCAGAAAATGTGAATTTAAGTTTAATTATATGGTGATATGTAGACTATGTGCCAATTGTATTGGCAATTTTACATGTAATAAAATATGTAAAACAAAAGCATAAATCACCCATCATCCACTCCTGAGACCTTTGGGTTAACTTGTTCAGCATGGTACTATCGACATTTGTGGAGGCTTATTTGTAAAAACATTTCATGGCATTCTGTTATTTATTTGGAGTTGCTATGTCAGAGGCAGTGGGTTTTTAGCTTTGACTCTCTAGTTCAGTCTTACTTTCAGTCTTTTAAGGACTTTTGAACTTACAGGAAAGCTATTTCTCTAGCTTCAAAACAACATGGTTACTTATCACTACGCTATTTCTGTATCACGTAAAGATCCCTGAAGGCATTTGCATGATATGTTTCCTTGAGTGACAGTATCATAGGCATCAATAAGCTGCTTACTTATCATGTAAGAATTGCTGAAACCAGCTATTTTTCTTACTTAACATTTTCAGCGCTGCATAACAGTAACCTCTTATGTATGATATAAGAACTGCTAAAAGCACTTTTAAATATATATTCCTTATATTATGACCCCCCCCCCCCACCCCCACTTCAGGTTTGTATCAGTAAGCTTTTAGGTGAACCAGCCTTGGTGAGCCATATAATAGCTTCTTAAATTCTCCCACATGAAATCCCATAGCTACTTTTCAGCCTTATGGATGTTTTCTATGAGGGCCATGTAATTGAGCCCTCTGTCTCTGGTTCTCTTTGTCTTGTCATTCATCTGATTCTTTGTCTGGTCTTTCCACTAACAGTCTTTCTGTAATTATCACATTTTGTTGCAGAATGTAGAAGTGAGGAGGAAGGAGCAGGGACATTAAGGATTCTAAGAATAGTTTGCACACTATGAAACATGTACTCATAATGTGATGTTTTTGGCTTTTGATCTATGCAATCTATCACTTCTGCAAGAGGCTCTGCAAATACCACTGGTCCTCATACCACCCTTTCAGCAGAATCCTACTCTCCATCTGCCATTTTGCCAGTTCTATCTACCTTCTGGACTGAAGCAGTTATTTCTGCAAGAGGCTCTGCAGATACTGCTCGACCTCATCCCAACAACTCAGCAGAATCTCACTCTCGAACTGCATTTTGCCCGTTCTATCTACCTTGGTTTCTTTTCCTCTAGACCCTCACATGCCATCACTCTTCTGTCTGTGAACCCATTTAACATGCCCTCCAATCTACATTGTCGAAAACCACCCACCTATGATTTGTTTTCATTTATAGTGCAGGTTTAGTACTATCACTTCTAATTTTTACAGCTGATACACCCACAAACTTAATCACTAATTAACCATCTACTCGCTTTTCAATTACTTGTCAAGCCCTTGCTTCTTCCTTTAATTACTTCTCCTTTTGTTTCAATAATTCCTTTAAATTGTAAGTTTGGGAGATTTCAATCTTGTATGTGCTATGGAATATGTTGACGCTTTACAAAAAACTTTAATAATAATATTAGTAATATAAATAATATCACAAATATAAGGAAGATGTACCTGTCATATTGGAGATTTCTCCCTCTCCACATGAGATACACCTATAGCAGCAGGTTGGCTTTTCTTCAATCTTAGCTTTTCTGTAACCAGGAAGACAAGTTTCTGAGCATTTTGATTGGGTAATCTAAACAGGGATAGTAACAAAAATCTAAATATATTAAACAGTTATTATAACATTTAGAGATGTAAACACCGGAGAAAACATAAAAGTATAGGTATTTAATGTTTGTATCCCCACTCTATAGATATACCTCATAGTCATTGTTTCAGCATGCATTCTATCAGACAAATAGCTACAGTATATTTAAATAAATAGTAAGATTCCATGTCTTGGAAGATACAGAGATAAGAACCATAAATATGGTTCAATTTACTTTTTGCTACAAAGAAATAATTATCAAATTTCTTGCTAGCAGTATTAGTTATACTTTAGAGTCTTTTCAGTCTTTGCAGTTACATATTGTTTATTATACATAATTTATTTTTACCTGTTTTTTTAGGTGATGCACAATTAGGGTATTGCAGCATATAATAATACCTTCCTATTAACAGGGACAACTGGTGCATACAGGCAAATGGGCCACCGCCCTCCCGAAATTAATGCACTGACTTAATACCCCCATCACTTACTTAATTGTTTAATTTAAATAATATAAAAATAAAAATGTATTATATCATGTTTAATCATCTATTTTTTTAATGCATGCTGCTGTCTCTTTAAATTACAAAACCCTTTGTGCAGCAAACAGTTAAACACACTAATGTATCACATCTATCCCGCTGCTGGTGACTTGTCTAGTACTACAGATTAGGGTACATGTGAGAATTAAAAATAAAAACAGTAAAAATGCTGTCTTGCCTGATCTGTGCTCTAACCTGCTGGACTGAGTTTGTCTGTCAGTTTCAACATCACCCAATCAGAATCCTGCAGGGACAGTCCTACTAACTGTCCCAGCCAATTATGACTGTATGCAGTGCATACTGGGAGATGTAGTTCAGTGAGAGCTGCCACGTTGAGAGAGCTGTTCAAGACTAGGTGAGTACAGTCTCTGTCACTAATTCTCTCTCTCTGTTTCTTGTTCTCTCTCTGTTTCTTGTTTCTTGTTAATTGAGGACTTTAGATGTAATTTTTTTTTATCATAACAGGCTATGGGCCTCATTAAATTCCAGCCTCGTAAATAAGAGGCTTCTACTTAAGCCCTACGTACTGCAAAGTTTCTCCAATTTACAATGCTATTAAATTAGCCCTGCTGCGAGCAACGTATGAGCTACGCAGCAGGGCCGTAAGTATCTACACTGCGTAAATGTACATGAGGAGTGACAGCCTGCGAGATGATATCGCAGGCTCCCACTCCTCATCAATTGCTGCGGGGGTCCTAAAAGGGACCTCCGCGGCAGTCCCCCACATAAGCCCTGCCGTGGGGGTACTCCAAATATCCCCCCCCCCGGCACCTAAAATTAACCCCCCCAATGCGGGGGTCCCCGTCGGGACCCCCGAAGTGTCCTAACATGAACACCTTGCTGCAGGGGTCCATAGGAACCCCCGCAGCCCCCGCACATTAACCCCTTGCAGCGGGGGTCCCCGATCGGCACTGATCAGGCCCCCGCTGCATTTCAAACTTTTAAATTCCCCGCCGCGGCTCCATAAAGGGCCCGCGGCACACTAATTGCCAATCCTGGCCGCGGCCCAAAAAATGAACCCCCCTCTATGCTGGGGGTCCCCATAGGGGCCCTCGAAGTGTCCCCACATTAACCCATTGCAGGGGGGGCCCCGATCTGCATAGATCAGGCCCCCCGCTGCATTTCAAACTTTTAAATTCCCCGTCGCGGCTCCTTAAAGGGCCCGCGGCACACTATTACCCAATCCCGGCCGCGGCACCTAAAATTAACCCCCCTCTATGCTGGGGGTCCCCATCGGGACCCCCGAAGTGTCCCCACATTAACCCCCTGCAGCGGGGGTCCCCGATCGGCACCGATCGTGACATTGCTGCAATTCAATTTTAAATTTGCTGCCTCGCAGGTCCTTAAAGGAACGTAAAGGTCCTGAAAGGACTTGCACTAAAAATATTAACCCCAGGCAACTATAATTACCCCATTAACTCATGGTGGTCAATACAGACCACCATAAGGCCTAAATTACCCCATTAACTAATGGTGGTCAATACAGGCCACCATAAGGCCTAAATTAACCCATTAACGCATGACCATAAGTAGCATAGGTACCCTGCCATTTTAAACTATACAGAACCTAGCATATTCATAAACCAAGATACAGATAATAGTGAAATAATATTTTAACCCAGGGAAGTTCTTAAATCCCAGGGCCAATACACAGTCCAGAATAGTTCAGTAAAGCTCTGGGTATGAAGAAATGGGGTGGCAAAGAGTTGACCTGTGCCTCCCAAAATCCATTTGTGACACTCTATATACGAGAACATGATACTTGCACATGACTTGCAGATGGTAGGTCAACATGTGGCTAATCTTGCAGCAAATGTATGAAGTATGACAAATAATAACAAGAAGTTGTACGAATGCACCTGTTTAGGTGAGAGAGAGACAAATTGTCCATGTCAATAAAAATATCAGACGAGGACAGTGCAACATGATTTTTTATTATTATTATTAATAATAATAATAATAATAATAATAATAATTTGTTTATTCATTAGTTTTGTAAAATTATTTTCCACTAAGAGGTTAAACTTGACACATTGACAGCAATAGCATGACTTGACTGCTACTCATGGAACCTCATTGCATCTTCTATTTGGTGACTAAAACTTTGCAATGATTGCCACCCCCACCCATCACGGAATAAATGTGTTGGTATATTGGAACGACGAATTGATTCAAAAATCTTGTCAACAAGATTTTAGTGCTGTGTTATAAAATAAAATCAACACTCCTTATAAATATGAACTAAAAATATAAATTCAAAAATATTTCTTTATATTGCATTTTCACTAGTTCTTTGTTTTCATATCAAGGGAAAGGAACAAAACATTTTTGTGGATTGAATCTCTAGCATGTACTGAAGAAAAAACAAATTGTATTTATTTATTGATAAAACACAGAAATATATAAATCTACAACATATAAATAGCATAAAAGTGTCAAATAGTGTACCTTGGAATTATATTTTTTAAAGTCTCATTTTTTTAATGGAATCATTATATGAGTCCTAAACATTGATGTTTTAAAAACATGAACTGATAACAATTATCGCACCACAATACTTTTAATGGGGAGGGTTAGTATTAATTGAGGACTTTAGATATAATTTTTTTTATCATAACAGGCTATGGGCCTCATTAAATTCCAGCCTCGTAAATAAGAGGCTTCTACTTAAGCCCTACGTACTGCAAAGTTTCTCCAATTTACAATGCTATTAAATTAGCCCTGCTGCGAGCAACGTATGAGCTACGCAGCAGGGCCGTACGTATCTACACTGCGTAAATGTACATGAGGAGTGACAGCCTGCGAGATGATATCGCAGGCTCCCACTCCTCATCAATTGCTGCGGGGGTCCTAAAAGGGACCTCCGCGGCAGTCCCCCACATAAGCCCTGCCGTGGGGGTACTCCAAATACCCCCCCCCCCCGGCACCTAAAATTAACCCCCCCAATGCGGGGGTCCCCGTCGGGACCCCCGAAGTGTCCTAACATGAACACCTTGCTGCAGGGGTCCATAGGAACCCCCGCAGCCCCCACACATTAACCCCTTGCAGCGGGGGTCCCCGATCGGCACTGATCAGGCCCCCGCTGCATTTCAAACTTTAAAATTCCCCGCCGCGGCTCCTTAAAGGGCCCGCGGCACACTAATTGCCAATCCTGGCCGCGGCCCAAAAAATGAACCCCCCTCTATGCTGGGGGTCCCCATCGGGACCCTCGAAGTGTCCCCACATTAACCCATTGCAGGGGGGGCCCCGATCTGCATAGATCAGGCCCCCCGCTGCATTTCAAACTTTTAAATTCCCCGCCGCGGCTCCTTAAAGGGCCCACGGCACACTATTACCCAATCCCGGCCGTGGCACCTAAAATTAACCCCCCTCTATGCTGGGGGTCCCCATCGGGACCCCCGAAGTGTCCCCACATTAACCCCCTGCAGCGGGGGTCCCCGATCGGCACCGATCGTGACATTGCTGCAATTCAATTTTAAATTTGCTGCCTCGCAGGTCCTTAAAGGAACGTAAAGGTCCTGAAAGGACTCGCACTAAAAATATTAACCCCAGGCAACTATAATTACCCCATTAACTCATGGTGGTCAATACAGACCACCATAAGGCCTAAATTAACCCATTAACTCATGGTGGTCAATACAGACCACCATAAGGCCTAAATTAACCCGTTAACTCATGGTGGTCAATACAGACCACCATAAGGCCTAAATTACCCCATTAACTCATGGTGGTCAATACAGGCCACCATAAGGCCTAAATTAACCCATTAACTCATGGTGGTCAATACAGACCACCATAAGGCCTAAATTAACCCATTAACTCATGGTGGTCAATACAGACCACCATAAGGCCTAAATTAACCCATTAACTCATGGTGGTCAATACAGACCACCATAAGGCCTAAATTAACCCATTAACTCATGGTGGTCAATACAGACCACCATAAGGCCTAAATTATCCCCATCAGTCCCATAAGGGTATATTATTACCATTATCGGCCTGTTACAACCCAACATTAACCACATAAGTGCCATGACGGTCCTCAAGGACCATCATGACACTAACTACAAACACTACACTATAACCCCCAATAAACCATTTAATCTAAACTAACCCCCCTCTACACTAATCTATTAACACTTACACTACCTACCTACACTACCTACCCCCTAATAAACCTCCCCAACACTTTAATTACAAAAAAAAACCTACGGTACAGAAAACAAAAAAAACTACAGTACAGAAAACAAAAAAAACCTACAGTACAGAAAAAAAAAACCTACAGTACAGAAAACAAAAAAACCTACAGTACAGAAAAAAAAAAATACATTACAACCCCACTCCCCACTACAGAAAATAAAAAATTTACACACCTGAAAAGGAAAGACAGATAAACACAATACAATATATACATATAATACATTACATACATGACATACAATACATGACATTACATACATTACATATAATATATTAAATATAATATATTACATATAATATATTAAATATAATATATTACATATAATATATTACATATAGTCCAAATCAAATACCCCCTATCTATCTAACATACAATCTATTTAATTTAAAATAAATCCTAACTATATCAAATACATCCCCCTATCTATCTAACATACAATCTATTTAATTTAAAATAAATCATAACTATATCAAATACATCCCCCTATCTATCTAATATACAATAAATCCTAACTACATACACAGACCCTTATTCTAAAATAAAATAAAATAATTACAGTCCTAACTACACAGACCCT
Organism: Discoglossus pictus; assembly: GCA_027410445.1. NCBI lineage: Eukaryota > Metazoa > Chordata > Amphibia > Anura > Alytidae > Discoglossus > Discoglossus pictus. The sequence goes on from CM050169.1 coordinate 113,253,405, forward strand.
GATTCTAAGCTTAAATAAAATAATTAAGACCACTTACCTTTAAGATGTTGCTTCAGATCACTAACCTATGGGTCAAACAAAACAAAATAATTAGTACAAAACATTAACATCAAATAAATAAACATTATAAAAACATTATATACATTCTAAATAATATACTCACCTTTACAGCATGTCCCGTCATTGTTTAGCTCTTCCGGCGCGGCCCTGTTAAAAAAAAAACACAATACATGAATACATTAATACAATATATAAACAATAAATAAAATAAACATATAAACATCTAAATATACATTTAACTTACCTCCCCGCAATGTCCCCGGCCTTCTCTCCTTCAGCCCTGGCAGACCTCCCCGACGCTAATGAGCCTCCCGGAGTCCTTTCCGGGAGGAAATTGGCATTGGCGGCTTGTGATTGGCTGAAAAAACTGTCAGCCAATCAAAAGTCGTCGTTGTAGGAGCCAATCAGGATGCGCAGATGTCTTCTACCAATCACTCCGTGGGGGTGTATCCCATAGTTATTGGCAGAAGGCATCTGAGCCTTGTGATTGGTTCCCAGAAAGATAGACAAGTGTTTTAGCCAATCGGGGTGGGATATTGGGGTGTATCCCATCCTGATTGGCTCACACATTGACGACTTTTGATTGGCCGAAATTGATAGACATCTTTTTCAGCCAATCACAAGCCGCCAATGCCAATTTCCTCCCGGAAAGGACTCCGGGAGGCTCATTAGCGTCGGGGAGGTCTGCCAGTGCAGACCTCCGTTAGTTTTTTTTTTTTTTTAGAGCGCTGATGGTTCCGCGGCCCAGCCGGGGCTGAAGGAGAGAAGGCCGGGGACATCGCGGGGAGGTAATTTAAATGTATATTTCGATGTTTATATGTTTATTTTATTTATTTTTTATATATTGTATTAATGTATTCATGTATTGTGTTTTTTTTTTTCAGGGCCGCGCCGGAAGAGCTAAACAATGACGGGACATGCTGTAAAGGTGAGTATATTATTTCGAATGTATATAATGTTGATTTATTTGATGTTAATGTTTTGTACTAATTATTTTGTTTTGTTTGACCAATAGGTTAGTGATCTGAAGAAACATCTTAAAGGTAAGTGGTCTTAATTATTTTATTTAAGCTTAGAATTAGGGTCTGTGTAGTTTGGACTGTAATTATTTTATTTTATTTTAGAATAAGGGTCTGTGTATGTAGTTAGGATTTATTGTATATTAGATAGGTAGGGGGATGTATTTGATATAGTTAGGATTTATTTTAAATTAAATAGATTGTATGTTAGATAGATAGGGGGTATTTGATTTGGACTATATGTAATATATTATATGTAATATATTATTTTTAAAATATTATATGTAATATATTATATTTAATATATTATATGTAATGTATGTAATGTCATGTATTGTATGTAATATATTATATGTAATATATTATATTTAATATATTATATGTAATGTATGTAATGTAATGTATTGTATGTAATGTATTGTATGTAATAGATTATATGTAATATATTATATTTAATATATTATATGTAATGTATGTAATGTCATGTATTGTATGTAATTTATGTAATGTATTATATGTATGTATTGTATTGTGTTTATCTGTCTTTCCTTTTCAGGTGTGTAATTTTTTTTTTTTCTGTAGTGGGGAGTGGGGTTGTAATGTATTTTTTTTTTCTGTACTGTAGGTTTTTTTTTTCTGTACTGTAGGTTTTTTTTTTTTTTTCTGTACTGTAGGTTTTTTTGTTTTCTGTACTGTAGGTTTTTTTTTGTAATTAGAGTGTTGGGGAGGTTTATTAGGGGGTAGGTAGTGTAGGTAGGTAGTGTAAGTGTTAATAGATTAGTGTAGAGGGGGGTAAGTTTAGATTAAATGGTTTATTGGGGGTTATAGTGTAGTGTTTGTAGTTAGTGTCATGATGGTCCTTGAGGACCATCATGGCACTTATGTGGTTAATGTTGGGTTGTAACAGGCCCATAATTGTAATAATATACCCTTATGGGACTCATGGGGTTAAATAGAGCCTTATGGTGGTCTGTATTGACCACCATGAGTTAATGGGTTAATTAAGGCCTTATGGTGGTCTGGATTGACCACCATGAGTTAATGGGTTAAATAGAGCCTTATGGTGGTCTGTATTGACCACCATGAGTTAATGGGTTAAATAGAGCCTTATGGTGGTCTGTATTGACCACCATGAGTTAATGGGTTAAATAGAGCCTTATGGTGGTCTGTATTGACCACCATGAGTTAATGGGTTAATTAAGGCCTTATGGTGGTCTGTATTGACCACCATGAGTTAATGGGTTAATTAAGGCCTTATGGTGGTCTGGATTGACCACCATGAGTTAATGGGTTAAATAGAGCCTTATGGTGGTCTGTATTGACCACCATGAGTTATTGGGTTAATTAAGGCCTTATGGTGGTCTGGATTGACCACCACGAGTTAATGGGTTAAATAGAGCCTTTTGGTGGTCTGTATTGACCACCATGAGTTAATGGGTTAATTATAGTTGGGGTTAATATTTTTAGTGCAAGTCCTTTCAGGACCTTTACGGTCCTTTAAGGACCTGCGAGGCGGGAAATTTAAAATTGAATTGCAGCAGGGTCACGATCGGTGCCGATCGGGGACCCCCACTGCAGGGGGTTTATGTGGGGACACTTCGGGGGTCCCGATGGGGACCCCCAGCATAGAGGGGGGTTAATTTTAGGTGCCGCGGCCGGGATTGGGTAATAGTGTGCCGCGGCCCCTTTAAGGAGCCGCGGCGGGGAATTTAAAAGTTTTAAATGCAGCGGGGGGCCTGATCTATGCAGATCGGGGACCCCCGCTGCAAGGGGTTAATGTGGGGGTGCTGCAGGGGTCCTGATAGAGACCCCTGCTGCATGGGGATGTGTATAGGGTGCAGGGGGGAGCCTCACACTGCTGTCTCGGGCTGTTCCGAGGCAGCACGTAGAGGCTTTCGGATCCCTTGCGTGCACTTTTTGTCCACGTAGGGATTCTTACGATATGCGAGAATCATGCGTAGATTTAAGGCTACGTAGCTCTCTCGGAGCCTATTCTCGGCCATTTTCTCGCAGTCATATCGCAAAGCAGGCTGCGAGAGATTCGGTAATCGCAAACAGCAGGAAAACTGCCTTTTGCGAGCACCGAGAGAACTACGAGGGATAATTTAATAGGGCCCTATATGTTTAATTATATAGTTGCTTAAATTGAAAAAGAATTTGAAAAGTTTAATTGGCATGGCACAAGGGTAAAAAAGTACACAGATGCAAAATGGTTCATTACTTTCTGTTGTAGATCATTACAGCTTCTGTGAAATGCAGTGCTACCTTCTAGTTCAGCATTGATACTCCTCTTTCAGGATCCTTATCTTGCTTTCCTTTGTGAAACCCTCTTGGTTTTATTCTTCTCTTAACAGACAACATTCTTTGTCTTAGCTAAATGCCTGGACCCTACAGATCACTACATCTTCCATACACATTTTCCCAGGGGCTAAGAAACATCCCCTTACTCTGATAGCTCAGTTTCCCTCATGTTTTCATTTCAATCTGCCATTCCCATTTTCTCCACCAATTCTCCTAAAAATAGAAAGAACCCTCTCACCATTAACATCCTGTTTCCTGGACTCTCTTTCATGCAATATATGCTTCTACTCCCCATCTTCATACCTTCCCCAGAACTAGAAACAATTCAATAGCTTCCTTAACCTCCTATTCCTATATCAGTTGTTGACTTTTTCAAAACGTACTTCAATGCCATGCTCTCTGTTCCTCCACCATCTCTACCCTAATGCCCTGATGAGTCCCTGCTCCTCATTTTCCTAAAAATAGTTAATTGTATCCCATTACTAAGTATAAACTAAACATATTTATTATGGATGGTTCATTGGAAATATTTAACGCAATCATTAGGCAACTAAATTGAAGAATTGAAACATGGTCTAAAATGTGAATAACAAACACTAAAAAACAAATTGATAGTTGTCCTAAAAAATGTTAATAAATAATCCTGTAAGAACTAAAATGTATGGAAGCCACAATAATAAGATAGGAACATTCTTACCTTATTATCTCTCCAAATGATCGTATCCCATCCTATTTTAATTTGCTCATTTTCAGGAGAAAGAATATTAAATGAACCAATCTGATTGTAGAATATACTTGTATTGTTTAAGGTAATCAAATTTATAATTGCATACAAAGAATTCATGTTTCCATTGGCATCAAAATTAACATCCTGGTTCATCACATTCTTAAAATAAACTCTCTGCAAATAGTGCTGTAACTGAGACAAATTAGAATTATATTAACAATTAAATATTTATTTGAAAATAAAACAATGACTAGGTTAAACAGCTCTTCACATCCTAGACAATTGTTAACACAATTGAAACTTACCTCATCTGAGTATGCTAGTATGGCAGGAGATGGACCGTTCTAGATAAAATATTATCAGAACAAGATTAAAAGCCTCTATTTGCCACAATTTTCTCCCAATCGCTTTGACTCTTGGTTTATAGTTATCTGTATCTCCTACTATATTACACACTCCTCTCTTACATATGCATAAACAAATGCCTGCTCCAGAGGGGAGTAAAAGTTGGGATGAGTGGAGTCAATTGTGGATAAGCCAGGATAGGCTTAAAACATAAAACACTTAACCTCAGCTTCCTATGCTTTTGAGGCAGTCTGTTTATCAGGTGGGGTAAACAGTTTCATAAATATCTCTAGAAAGGATAGGAAATTGGGATATTTAACTCTTCTTTTTTATGCTTAATAAATATTCATCTATTCAAGAAAATCACATTTTATTAATCCTTTCTGTCACTCCTTCTCTTTATTTGTTACTATTTCCATGTTTGCAGGTCAAAAGGATATCACCTTATGTAACCTTCATACGACTGAATTTCCCTGCAGTTAATCCTTTGGCTAGGCATATACTATTGTATAAAAGGAGAAAAGGGGAAGAAACACTCTTCTATATAGTAATCCTGACATAAGGCAAACATTTTATATGGAGATATGTCTCATCAAGTTATATACCGATGTGTCCTATACCATTATTGTCATTTACATACAGTAATGCAATTTCATCTATTGGATGCGAATGAATCGGATTTCTTCTGATAACAGAATGTTAGTGGAACCTTGCCTAACTGTCTTAAAGATATGGATTCTGTTTGCTAGCCCTAATGAATTGAGATATAATCATTATATTATTATAAATGACAGTGTAGCTATTTTCTATATCATTTAGGTGTAAAGACACAATGCAATATGCCAATATTAAAACAATAACCCCTTTTTTGAGACAACTCGTTCAATCTGCTGATTGGGAGTGGGGATATGAGGTTCTAAATATTATCTTCGATTAAAGCTATTAAAATTTATGGCAATATTGTTCAGTAAAAATCTGATGCTATACTATGTACCATCAATGTGTTAATTAATTAGCATACATATGTGGTCTCACAATTAATTTAATGTGTTGTATATGAGGTGATTAAGCAACACAAGTCCATCAATCCGTTTTTGACAGAGCAATCACTTTATTTGTTTATTTCAATTCGAGGATCAGCTGTATATTTATGAAAGATACTAATGTCAAGTGTCCCATACTCAATATCCATGGACAGGATAGTACATCTCCAAATCACCAGGAAAATCTAAGACTGATGGAAGCTGCAGATTGGTTGGATATTAGAAGTGTGTTGCTTTGGTATAGTGGATTTGGAAGTTGACCCCTCAAGGACAAGACCAGCTACTCCTTTCCTATGATGGGACCAATGAACTGAAGACATATCAAGAGCAAACTGGTGACAATGCTAGTTGTATACAATGCTGGATAATAATTATTTGTCAGTGGCAGTTAGAGAGGTCAGTAGAGAGGCCAGGAATAATGTGATTGAAGAAGCTAGTGGGTCATTAATGAGGCATGCTAGAGACTCTAAAACTTAAAAAAATAAGTGCAAATGGTGGGGCAGCAAATTTTCTTCTTCAGAAAGTGTCAGTTAAAAGATGCAATCAATGAGACCATGGGGCACAAGTAGCTATGCAAATGGCTTGAGATATGTTAGCCAGGCCTGGTGATGTTTCAGGGAGGGCTGAGTGTTTTCATGGTGGGGGGATGTAAACAATGAGGGAACAAAAAAGGAATTAATTAGTTTGTTTTATTCATCTTAGGCATAGCTACTCAAGATTTAATTTATTCACTAACTAACTGTTTATTCAACCAATTTATTTACTAGTAAGTGCTACAAAGAAATGAGCAAAAATCCAGATTTGTTATACACTAAAATCTTAAAATAGCCTATCTTCCTGTTCTTTTACATTCATATCTGCCATGGGGCTTTCAAATCAGAAATTCTACCAAACATATGTTACTAGCGACTTGCCCGTCAAAAATGACGGGTCAATAAAAAAAAAAGTTAAAATGCTGTTTGTCACACAATGTGAGTGTACTGTGTGCCTCAACTATATAGACCCCAATAACACACTAATGAACACATGTAATAACACTATAAGTGCCATGAGGGTCATCCAGGACCCTCATGACCCAAAGTGTAAGCAGTACACCATTTTAACCCGGTCTCTTATGGGGGTCTATAAGCCTCTATTTAACCTCATTAGACCCATAGGGGTATTTAAAAACCCTCATGGGACAGTTAGAAGCTTACGCCATAAGTGCTATGAGGGTTCTCCAGTACCCTCATGACACTAAGTATAAACACTACACTGCACTAAACCCACCCCAATAAACGATGAAATCTAAAGAAACACCTCTCTACACTAACCTATTAACACCTACACTACCTACACTACCTACCTACCCCCTAATAACCCCCCACCACTCTAATTACAGAAAATAAAAAAAACTAAAGTCACCAAAAATAAAAAATCTACATTACATAAAATAAAAAAATCTAAGTCACTCATGGGGGTCAATACAGGCCCCATAAGCCAATAAATAACCCTGGCACTCATGGGGGTCAATACAGACCCCCATAAGCACATAATTAACCCGTTCACTCATGAGGGTCAATACAGACCTACTTAAACCCATAATTAACCCTGTCACTCATGGGGGTCAATACAGACCCCCATAAGCCAATAAATAACCCTGGCACACATGGGGGTCAATACAGACCCCCATAAGCACTTAATTAACCCTGACACTCATGAGGGTCAATACAGCCCCCCATAATCACTTAATTTACCCTGTCACTCATGGGGGTCAATACAGACCCCCATAAGCCAATAAATAACCCTGTCACTCATGGGGGTCAATACAGACCCTCATAAGCCTCTACTTACCTCATCAGTCCCAAGAGGGTATATTGTGACCCTTATGGGGCTGTTACAACCCAACATTAACCATAAAAGTGCCATGATGGTCCTCAGGGACCATTATGACACTAAGTATAAACACTACACTGCACTATACCCCCGAAAAAAATATTAAATCTAAACTAACCCCCCTTTACACTAACCTATTAACACCTACACTACCTATCTACACTACCTACCTACCCCCTAATAACCCCCCCACCACTCTAATTACATAAAATAAAAAAAACTAAAATCACCAAAAATTAAAAATCTACATTACATAAAATAAAAAAATACATTACAATCGTCCCCCCACTACAAAAAAGAATAAAACAATACACACCTGAAAAGGAAATACATACAATACAATACAAATAAAATACAATACCCCCTATCTAACATACAATCAATACTACCTATCTAAAATACATCCCCCAATCTATCTAATATACAATACATCCTATCTATCTAAAATACATCCTTCAATCTATATAATATACAATACATGCTATCTATCTAAAATACATACCCCTAACATACATACAATACTATATAATATACCATACATCCTATCTATCTAAAATACATACCCCTAACATACATACAATACTATATAATAGACCATACATCCTATCTATCTAAAATACATACCTCTAACATACATTCAATACTATATAATATACAATACATCCCACAATCTAATATACAATACTATATAATATACAATACATCCTATCTATCTAAAATACATCCCCCAATCTAATATACAATAAATCCTAACTTTCTAAAATACATCCCCCAATCTAACATACAATCACATATAATAGTTGTCAAACTACGAATCGTTGTAGGGAGGGACGCAGTTTGGTCCGCAAATGCCGACCCTCGGGAGGTGGAGTTTCTAGGGTGCCTCACACGCGGTTACAAACACCCACATAAGCAGCACTACCTAAAAAAATCTAACACGCAATCACTATATACGGATTTACACAAAAAAATATAGACGCGGGACTTAGAAAAAAAAACATTACGACCTTGCAAAAATAAGACCTTAACGGCCGAACTGCGCGCATTAAAACCACATTAACCCTCGCAGTGGGGGACCCTGATTGCACGCTACCGAGGACTCCCGCTGCAATGAAAATTCAAATACAGACACCCATAAACCCCTAATTAACCCAGTCACTCATGGAGGTCAATACAGACCCCCATAATACATAAAATTAACCATGTCACTCATGGGGGTCAATACAAACCCCCATAAACCCTTAAATAACCCTGTAACTAATGGGGGTCAATACAGACCCCCAAAAACCCTTAATTAACCCCGTCACTCATGATGGTCAATACAGACCCCCATAAACCTATAATTAACCCTGACACTCATGGGGGTCAATACAGACCCACATAAGCACTTAATTAACCCCGTCACTCATGGGGGTCAATAAAGAACCCCATAAACCCATAATTAACCATGTCACTCATGGGGGTCAATACCGACCCCCATAAACCTATAAATTACCCAGTCACTCATGGGGTCAATACAGACCCCATAATACATTAATTAAGTCTGTCACTCATGGGGGTCAATACAGACCCCCATAAACTCTTAATCAACTCGATCACTCATGAGGGTGAATACCGACCCCCATAAACCTATTGTAACGGAACCCATCACTGTTTTACCCTGTTTTATGGTTGTTTAATTATTGGTTAAAATATGATCCTACTGTTATATTATATGTATGTTGATTTATGCTCTGCAGAATATTAGCCAGACTATTGCAGACCTAGGCTAATAGATAATCCTATTACAGAGACTTCAGAGATAAGGGAGTCGATTGTATAAAGTGTTTAAATTCTCAGATAAGAACAAAGACGGCTGATTTAATCAATGTCTGATTATATCAAGTTGCCAGGGAGGTGTGACTCACCTATTGTTCTCTCTATGTGTATTGTGTGGCCAACTATGGGGGATGTGGATTGCCTGTGGGAAGAGATGTGTATAAATATTTCTGCACATAACAAAATAAAGTCAGTATTCATTTGACTCCCAAATTGTGTGTCGTCCAATATGGGAGGTTGGGAATGGTGAGACTGTAGTGCTTCTTGGATATTTTACCGTATACCAGCGGAGATATTGGACTTTGTGTTCCAGCTCAGTTACACCTATAATTAACCCTGACACTCATGGGGGTCAATACAGACCCCCATAAGCACTTAATTAATGCTGTCACTCATGAGGGTCAATACAGACCCCCATAAACCCATAATTAACACTGTCACTCATGGGGGTCAATACAGACCCACATAAGCACTTAATTAACCCCGTCACTCATGGGGGTCAATAAAGAACCCCATAAACCCATAATTAACCATGTCACTCATGGGGGTCAATACCGACCCCCATAAACCTATAAATTACCCAGTCACTCATGGGGTCAATACAGACCCCATAATACATTAATTAAGTCTGTCACTCATGGGGGTCAATACAGACCCCCATAAACTCTTAATCAACTCGATCACTCATGAGGGTGAATACCGACCCCCATAAACCTATTGTAACGGAACCCATCACTGTTTTACCCTGTTTTATGGTTGTTTAATTATTGGTTAAAATATGATCCTACTGTTATATTATATGTATGTTGATTTATGCTCTGCAGAATATTAGCCAGACTATTGCAGACCTAGGCTAATAGATAATCCTATTACAGAGACTTCAGAGATAAGGGAGTCGATTGTATAAAGTGTTTAAATTCTCAGATAAGAACAAAGACGGCTGATTTAATCAATGTCTGATTATATCAAGTTGCCAGGGAGGTGTGACTCACCTATTGTTCTCTCTATGTGTATTGTGTGGCCAACTATGGGGGATGTGGATTGCCTGTGGGAAGAGATGTGTATAAATATTTCTGCACATAACAAAATAAAGTCAGTATTCATTTGACTCCCAAATTGTGTGTCGTCCAATATGGGAGGTTGGGAATGGTGAGACTGTAGTGCTTCTTGGATATTTTACCGTATACCAGCGGAGATATTGGACTTTGTGTTCCAGCTCAGTTACACCTATAATTAACCCTGACACTCATGGGGGTCAATACAGACCCCCATAAGCACTTAATTAATGCTGTCACTCATGAGGGTCAATACAGACCCCCATAAACCCATAATTAACACTGTCACTCATGGGGGTCAATACAGACCCCCATAAGCCAATAAATAACCCTGGCACTCATGGGGGTCAATACAGAACCCATAAACCCTTAATTAACCCTGTCACTCATGAGGGTGAATACGACCTTCATAAACCTATAATTAACCCTGACACTCATGGGGGTCAATACAGACCCCCATAAGCACTTATTAAAACCTGTCACTCTTTGGGGGGAAATACAGACCCCCATAAGCCAATAAATAACTCTGGCACTCATGGGGGTCAATACAGATCCCCATAATACATTAATTAACTTTTTCAATCATGGGGGTCAGTACAGAGACCAATAAACCCTTAATTAACCCTGTCACTCATGGAGGTCAAAACAGACCCCCATGAACCCTTAATTAACACTGTCACACATGAGGGTGAATACCGACAGCCATAAACCTATAATTAACCCTGTTACTCATGGGGGTCAATAAAGACCCCCATAAGCCAATAAATAACCCTGGCACTCATGGGTGTCAATACAGACCCACATAAACCCTTAATTAACCCAGTCACTCATGGGGTCAATACAGACCCCCATAAACCTATAATTACCCTGACACTCATGGGGGTCAATACAGACCCCCATAGGCACTTAATTAACCCTTTCACTCATGGGGGTCAATACAGACCCCCATAAACCCATAATTAACCCTGTCAATCATGGGGGTCAATACAGACAGCCGTAAGCTAATAAATAACCCTGCACTTATGGGGATCAATACAGACCCCCATAAACCCAATATTAACCCTGTCACTCATGGGGGTCAAAACAGAACCCCATAAGCACTCAATTAACACTGTAACTCATGGGGGTCAATTCAGACACCCATAAACCCATAATTAACCCTGTCACTCATGGGGGTCAACACAGACCCCCATAAGCCAATATATAAACCCGTCACTCATGGGTGTCAATACAGACCCCCATAAACGTTTAATTAACCCCGTCACTCATAGGGGTCAATACAGACCCCCATAAACCTATAATTACCCAGACACTCATAGGGGTCAATACAGACCCCCATAAGCCCTTAATTAACCCTGTCACTCGTGAGGGTCAATACAGATTCCCAAAAGCCAATAAATAACTCTGGCACTCATGGGGGTCAATACAGATCCCCATAATACATTAATTAACTTTTTCAATCATGGGGGTCAATACAGAACCCCATAAACCTATAATTACCCTGACACTCATAGGGGTCAATACAGACCCTCATAGGCACTTAATTAACCCTGTCACTCATGGGGTTCAATACAGACCCCCATAAACCCATAATTAAACCTGTCATTCATGGGGGTCAAAACAGACACCCATAAAACCATAATTAACCCTGTAACTCATCCGGGTCAATACAGACAGCCATAAGCCAATAAATAACCCTGCACTCATGGGGCTTTATACAGACCCCCATAAACCCATAATTAAAACTGTCACTCATGGGGGTCAATTCAGACACCCATAAAACCATAATTAACCCTGTAACTCATCCGGGTTAATACAGACAGCCATAAGCCAATAAATAACCCTGCACTCATAAGACTCAATACAGACCCCAATAAGCACTTATCTAACCCCGTCACTCATGGGGCTCAATACAGACCCCCATAAACCCATAATTAACCATGTAACTCATGGGGGTCAATACAGACCCCTATAAACACTTAATTAACCACTCACTCATGAGGTTCAATACAGACCCCCATAAACCTATAATTAACCTTGACACTCATGGGGGTCAATACAGACCCCCATAAGCACTTAATTAACCCGGTCACTCATGGGGGTTAATACAGACCACCATAAACCCTTAATTAACCCTGTCAATCATGGGGTCAATACAGACCCCCATAATACATTCATTAATTCTGTCACTCATGGGGGTCAATACAGATCTCCATAAACCCTTAAATAACCCTGTAACTAATGGGGGTCAATACAGACCCCCAAAAACCCTTAATTAACCCCGTCACTCATGATGGTCAATACAGACCCCCATAAACCTATAATTAACCCTGACACTCATGGGGGTCAATACAGACCCACATAAGCACTTAATTAACCCAGTCACTCATGGGGGTTAATACAGACCACCATAAACCCTTAATTAACCCTGTCAATCATGGGGGTCAATACAGACCCCCATAATACATTCATTAATTCTGTCACTCATGGGGGTCAATACAGACCCCCATAAACCCTCAAATAACCCTGTAACTAATGGGGGTCAATACAGACCCCCAAAAACCCTTAATTAACCCCGTCACTCATGATGGTCAATACAGACCCCCATAAACCAATAATTAACCCTGACACTCATGGGGGTCAATACAGACCACCTTAAACCTGTAATTAACCCTGACATTCATGTGGGTCAAAACAGACCCCCATAAGCACTTAATTACCCTGTCAGTCATGGGGGTCAATACAGACCACCATAAACCCATAATTAACCCTGTCACTAGTGATGTCGCAAACATCAAATTTTCGGGTTCGCGAACATCGGACGCGAACTTCAATCAAATGTTCGCGAACGGGTGAACCCGGTGAACCGGCATAGACTTCAATGGGCCGGCACATTTTAAGACCCACAGGGACTCTTTCTGGCCACAATAGTGATGGTAAAGTTGTTTCAAGGGGACTAACACCTGGACTGTGGCATGCCAGAGGGGGATCCATGGCAAAACTCCCATGGAAAATTACATAGTTGATGCAGTCTGGTTTTAAGCCATAAAGGGCATAAATTGCACAACCTTAAACTCCCCATTTGCACAAGGTTGGATACCAAGCTAGCCATGTCCCGTTCCTTCTCCTCACTGATGTCATTGAAGGTCTCTTCCTCCACCCAGCCACCCAAGGGTCCCCGAAAGGCGACAACAAGCCCCCTGGGACGCCTGCTGTGTGGTCTTCCACCTCCTCAAAGCCACCTTCCTCCTCTGACTCCTCTTCTTCAGACTCCCAGAGTCTGGGGGCTTCCACTGCCCAGCATGGAAGATTATACACAGGTCAGAGTCTTGGGGCTTCCACTGCCCAGCATGGAAGATTATACACAGGTCAGAGTCTGGGGGCTTCCACTGCCCAGCATGGAATATTATACACAGGTCAGAGTCTGGGGGCTTCCACTGCACAGCATGGAATATTATACAAAGGTCAGAGTCTGGGGGCTTCCACTGCCCAGCATGGAATATTATACACAGGTCAGAGTCTGGGGGCTTCCACTGCACAGCATGGAATATTATACACGGTCAGAGTCTGGGGGCATCCACTGCCCAGCATGGAATTTTATACACAGGTCAGAGTCTGGGGGCTTCCACTGCACAGCATGGAATATTATACACGGTCAGAGTCTGGGGGCTTCCACTGCACAGCATGGAATATTATTCACAGGTCAGAGTCTGGGGGCTTCCACTGCCCAGCATGGAATATTATACATAGGTCAGAGTCTGGGGGCTTCCACTGCCCAGCATGGAATATTATACACAGGTCAGAGTCTGGGGGCTTCCACTGCACAGCATGGAAGATTATACGCGTTGACTCTGTCTGTGTTATTATAAGGTGTGTACTGTTAAGTAGTACTATTCCTATCGGTTTAATCCCTGTTATGTCCAGTATTAGGGGACGTGTATATGGCATGGATGTTTGGAACAGGGAGATGGAAAAAGATGCTTGGTCGGACCTCCTACTTTGAATTTGGGGCACTGCACGTGCAATCTAAGGTGCCACCAGATAGGAAAGGTGTATTAATTTGTAATACTCATTCCTATCAGTTTAATACCTGTTAAGTTACCTATCAGGGGACGTGTATATGGCATGAATTTTTGGAACAGGGAGATGGAAAAAGATGCTTGGTTGGACCTCCTACTTCGAATTTGGGGCACTGCACGTGCAATCTAAGGTGCCACCAGATAGGAGAGGTGTATTAAGTTGTAATACTCATTCCTATCAGTTTAATACCTGTTACGTTACCTATCAGGGGACGTGTATAAGGCATGGATTTTTGGAACAGGGAGATGGAAAAAGATGCTTGGTCGGACCTCCTACTTTGAATTTGGGGCACTGCACGTGCAATCTAAGGTGCCACCAGATAGGAGTGGTGTATTAAGTTGTACTATTCATTCTTATCAGTTTAATACCTGTTCCGTCACCTATCTTTCCTCCCAATAGCACATTCTATATGTCATCAACCGGCCTGGGTGTATTTAGAGAACCACACTTTAATGCCCTTAACCAGGGACAAGGTGGCTTGGCTATCAGAATTGCCTCAGAGCCATAAAAACTCGCCCAACCCCCTAATCAGACACTCACTATCATACTGGAAATGGGCCAAGAAACACACAGGTTTGTTCCCTGGATCCACCCAAATGACCCCAATTCTTGACCACCCTCAGGCCCCGAAACACATGAGCACAACATCACAACAATAGTGGAGGTCAAGGAAACTAGATAGACTGGGAGACTGGTTAGTAAAGGGCCAGATGCTCAGCTATGAGGAACTGAGGGACAAGCATGAGCTACCGCTGTCATAACATTACAATTACTGTAGGCTGAGGCATTTCACACACTGACCCAGAAACAGGGGACACCGGTCTTAAATTGGTTTTCCAAAATTTGTAAAGATAAACCTCTATCAAGGAGGATCATTGGGTCGCTTTACAAATATAAAACATTTGTTACTGGTTGATGCGACACTGGGGGAAGGACCGGAGTGGGGGGGCCCTGGAGACCCTTCAGAAGCAACCGGCGGCAAAATCATCCCAGGAAAGGAGAGGTCGCTTACTGAAGCCTGCCCTAGGGTAACCCAAGGTTGATTGCCCAGGTTAGATATTGTAAATAATAAGCTAATACTGCTGGAGGGATGATAGCTAATAGGACTTTGGTGTTTCCTGCAGATATACTCTTTACTATTGTCTGTTTTACCATGTTGTAGGTATCTCTTAAATTGCAATCACAGTAAAAAATAAGAAAAATTATTAACCTAAAAAGTAAAAATAAGAAGGAATAGCCAGCTAACTTTCACAAAATGTCTCTATTGTAAATATGTATTTTTGCACAACTGTTATGCAAGACTGTTCAAAAATGCTTTATTTTTCATTACATGCTGTACGCCTTCTAAAATAAAAAAATTTAAATGCAAAAATTAGGTATTGTTGCAGCGACCAGTAAAATTGATGTTTGTTTGCCAGGCAGAAAGTGCCCTAAAACATTGCGTCTTGAACCCTAGTTGGTGGCGGATAAGTCACGCAAGTCATCCTGCATTCAGGGATAAAATACAGCAGTGTGTGGACCATTATTAGCTCAAGGCAGCTCATCTATCAGGCCTTTTTTAATCGAATGTATCGCCCACTGTCAGTCCCTTCGGGATCCATCCCTCATTCATCTTAATAAAGGTGAGGTAATCTAGACTTTTTTGACCTAGGCTACTTCTCTTATCAGTGACAAAACCTCCTGCTGCACTGAAGGTCCTTTCTGACAGGACACTTGAAGCGGGGCAGGACAGAAGTTCTATGGCAAATTGGGATAGCTCAGGCCACAGGGCAAGCGTGCACACCCAGTAGTCAAGGGGTTCATCGCTCCTCATAGTGTCGATATCTGCAGTTATAGCGAGGTAGTCTGTTACCTGACGGTCGAGTCGTTCTCTGAGGGTGGACCCCGAAGGGCTGTGGCGATGCATAGGACTTAAAAAGCTCTGCATGTCCTCCATCAACAACACGTCTGTAAAGTGTCCTTGCCGGCGTGGTCGTGGGAGGAGGAGGATTATGTTCACCTCTTCCGCTGATAGATTGCCTTTGTGCTGTGACATCACCCTTAAAAGCTGTGTAAAGCATACTTTTTAATTTATTTTGGTAGTGCTGCATCCTTTCTGACTTGTGGTAATTCGGTAACATTTCAGGCACTTTCTGCTTATACCGGGGGTCTAGTAGCGTGGACACCCAGTACTGGTCGTTCTCCTTCATCCTTTTTATAAGAGGGTTCCTCAACAGGCACGACAGCATGAAAGACCCTATTTGCACAAGGTTGGATGCCGAGCTAGTCATGCCCCGTTCCTCGTCCTCAGTGATCTCACTGAAGGTATGTTCTTCCCCCCAACCACGTACAACACCACTGGTACCAGATAGGTGACAACGAGCACCCTGGGATGCCTGTTGTGGTTGGTCTTCCTCCTCCTCCTCAAAGCCACATTCCTCCTCTGACTCCTCTTCCTCACAATCCTCTTCCAGTGTTGCAGCAGGTACAGCAAGCGATACTGATAAGGCTGTTTCTGGCGGTGTTGGTGACCACAACTCTTCCTCTTCCTCTTCAAGCTCGTCTACAGCCTTATCCAGCACTCTTCGCAGGGCACGCTCCAGGAAGAAAACAAATGGTATGATGTCGCTGATGGTGCCCTGGGTGCAACTGACCAGGCTTTTCACCTCCTCAAAAGGACGCATAAGCCTACAAGCATTGTGCATGAGCGTCCAGTAACGTGGCAAAAAAATTCCCAGCTCCGCAGAGGGTGTCCTAGCACTCCGGTCATACAAATACTCGTTAACGGCCTTTTCTTGTTGGAGCAGGCGGTCGAACATTAGGAGTGTTGAATTCCAACGTGTCGGGCTGTCTAAAATCAAGCGCCTCGCTGGCATGTTGTTTCGCCGCTGGATATCTGTAAAGTGTGCCATGGCTGTGTAGGAACGCCTGAAATGGGCACACACCTTCCTGGCCTGCTTCAGGACGTCCTGTAAGCCTGGGTGCTTATGCACAAAGCGTTGTACAATCAGATTACACACATGTGCCATGCACGGCACATGTGTCAACTTAGCCAAATTCAATGCCGCCAACAAATTTCTTCCGTTGTCACAAACCACTTTGCCGATCTCCAGTAGGTGCGGAGTCAGCCATTGATCCACCTGTACGTTCAGGGCGGACAGGAGTGCTGGTCCGGTGGGACTCTCTGCTTTCAGGGAAGTCAACCCCAAGACCACGTGACACTGCCGTATCTGGGATGTGGAATAGTACCTGTGGAGCTGGGGGGGTGCCGTTGATGCGGAGCAAGACATAGCAGCAGCAGAAGAGGACTCAGCCGAGGAGGTTATGGAAGAAGATGGAGTAGGAGGAGTAGAGGAGGTGGCAGCAGGCCTGCCTGCAAGTCGTGGCGGTGTCACCAACTCCTCTACAGAGCCACGTATTCCATTCTTGGCAGCCGTCACCAGGTTTACTGAATGCGCAGTGATATACCTGCCCTGACCATGCTTTGCAGACCAGGTATCCGTGGTCAGATGGACTCTTGCCCCAACACTGTGTACCAGAGATGCCATTACTTCCTTTTGCACAATCGAGTACAGGTTGGGGATTGCCTTTTGTGCAAAGAAATTTCGGCCGGGTACCTTCCACTGCGGTGTCACAATAGCTACAAATTGTTTGAACGCCTCAGACTCCACCAGCTTGTATCGTAAAAGCTGGCGGGCTAAGAGTTCAGACAAGCCAGCTCTCAGTTGCCGGGCAAGGGGGTGACTTTGTGACATTGGCTTCTTACGCTCAAACATGTCCTTGACAGACACCTGACTGTGGGCAGATGAGCAGGGACTGCTCAGGACGAGACACAGAGTGGCGGATGGTTGAGAGGGGGCAAGCAGGGCAGCAGTGGTTGACATGGCTGAAGATGCTGGACCAGGAGGAGGATGGCGGCTTTGACTTTGTGTGCTCCTTATACTCATGTGTTGATCCCATAGGCGTTTGTGATGTGACATCATGTTCCTTCGCAAAGAAGTTGTACCTAGGTGGGTGTTGGACTTCCCACGACTCAGTTTCTTTTCGCACAGTTTGCAAATGGCATCACTGTTGTCACAGGCAGACACACGAAAAAATTGCCACACTGCTGAGCTCTGCAATGACGGCATTCTGGTGGTGGCAAAAGCATGCGTTGACTGGCGTGCTGTCTGGCTGACCCCGGGTGCCGATGCATGCTGTCTGAATACCTACCGCTGCTTCCAACTCGTCTCCTCCTCCTCTCTGTCTCCCCATCTGAACTTTCCTCCTGTTCTTCTTCTCTTACAGCGGGCACCCACGTGACATCCACGGACGCATCGTCATCATCAACCGCTTCACTTGTATCTGACAACTCAACAAAGGAAGCAGCACCGGGTACAACATCATCATCATCATCAGACCGTACGTCCATGTGTGTAATGCTGCCTGACTGGGACATATCCCTGTTATCTACATCCTCTGGCACTAATGTTTGTGCATCACTCATTTCTTCCAACGGATGTGTAAATAACTCTGCTGGTGGATCAAGTGAAGCGGCTGTGGTGCTAGTGTTGGTGGTGGCGGCAGGTGGGCGAGTGGTAACTGGAGAGGTGCCCAAAGCTAAGCTGGAGGAGGATGGTGCGTCTAGGTTCCGAGCGGAAGCTGTAGAAGATTGGGTGTCCTGTGTTAGCCAATCAACCATGTCCTCAGAACTGTTCAAGTCCAGGGTACGTTGCCTCTAAAAACTGGGCATTATTCTAGGGCCAAAGGGAATCACAGCACCACGACCACGACGGCCCCTGCGGGGTGGCCTGCCTCTGCCTGTCATTTTTTTTTTTACGATTAGTGGTACTTTGCGTGCAAGCTACTGTGACACCAGATATGAGTGTCACTGCGCACTGGCAAAAGTTGGCAGACTAGATGCAATAGGCCTCACACACACGCCTTTAGGCAGGCTACTGATATTCAATCGATTACAGTAAAAAAAGGGTTGTTTGATTTCACTGCACACTACGGTTGCACTAGATACGAGTGTCACTGCGCACTGGAAAAAGTTGGCAGACTAGATGCAATAGGCCTCACACTCGCCTTTAGGCAGGGTACTGATATTGCATATATTAGTAGTGGGAAGTGTAAGTACTTTCTCTTGGTGCTTCACACCTGTTTCACATATATTCACAATAGAGAACTGGAGAAAACAAAAATAATAAAGTTTTATTTACATTTTTAGGAGACAACGTCGATTAAAAGCTCTTTAAAATCAAGGGAAATAGGAAGTAATTCCTTAAAAACATTTTAATATTGAATCCCTTATTTTCCACACTTTTGATAAGTGAATTAATAATATTTGAGGGATCAATGCATGATCTTATTTCCTCTTATCTTATCTTATTAAGTGTGTAATTTTATTAGGTTTGGCTTCCAGGTTAGATATGCATTCCACTTTATATAATTCTAGAAGATGGCAAATATAACGCTCTGAGTTTTGTTATATAAACTGAGTGCCCTTTAAATCTCTGTATCAATTATAAATTATACTGGTATATTTTTCCAGTTATTATAGTGACTCACTGTGGAGACTATTTACAATATAAGGGTTTTAGTTGGTCAGAGGGTCTTTTAACAAAAATCCCCACATTCTGTTATATCTATAGCGTTTCTTGTGACCTCTATTTTCGGGTGTCACATTAATGTCAATTCTTAAAAATTTCAGTTTTACTAAATGCGTTTGTTATTGCATATATACCTAGATTCCTCCTATGCAGTACCAGGCTCTCCCATGTACTGCAAGTTAGGGCACAGGAAGGTGACTTTAAGCTCCCTATTTACGGAGCTTAGCTGGAAGCGCTACCTATTCTTAGTGTGAGCGTCTGACGTCAGACGCAACCCTGACGCACGTTTCGTCACTCGGGCGTGACTTTTTCAAAGGGAGGGGCGAGGACCTCAACGGAGCCTCCTATTTATGGCGTATTGGTTACTATGGTTACCCTTTAACTCTCATCAAGTGAGAAGGGTATATATAGATATGGTATGACAAGCTTAGATGATATCCTTATTAATTTCTTTACATTATAAATTTATCTATTATCACTTAGTGCTTCTAAATTCCTACCCCTACTATCTGTTGCAACCACAGAGGGGTGGAATTATTGTTCTCATTTGTGGGTCTCTTTTGGTTTCCCAATATTATATTTTATTCCAAAAACCCAATGTAGGAGTATATTCAAAACAATGTATATATATATAGATGTTTGTACGTATAAATACATACCTATAAATGTGTCTTCCATTAACTATCTTCAGAATTGACTATCAGTATAAAAATGTTGTGGTTACATAACCTCCTAAATATTCAGTTCATATATATTCAGATAGGTGGAGATTCCTTGAAACTTATATGTGCATTTATTTATAATAAAAATGTGTTTAAAATTACAACAGTGTACTTGTATTCTTATTTATATATAGTGTGAATATATTAAATATTTAAAGTGCTGTAAAATGATCACAGCATATTAGTGCTCATATCTGTATACAACAGTAGTGATTTTAAATTGCTATATAAAGTGCTAGCAGTGCTTATAAGTTATTTATTATATGACTCTTATGTTGTCATACATTACATGTACATTAGTGATATGTTTAAAGTAAAAATCAATTCTAGTGTCCATATCTATATACATAATAATGAAAAGAAAAAGAAAAAAGAAAAAAACAAAAAAACCTTTTAATTTTGTACTGAGCTAATAACATTATGATACTGCTCATATTATATGTGTATCAGTAGTGATTTATAACTTTTGTGCTGTTATCAAAATATTGATGGTGCTTTTATTATTCTTAGTATTCATCCTTATTGTAGTTATCAATCATGAATACTCATAGTGCCTTTATGTAATAGTTCCTAGGTATATCCTTCTTATATCTTAATTCTTTTCTTATCTTTCAGAGAAAGAAAGGGTTTTTTTTCAAAGTTTTTATATTCATTTAAGAGTGGTCCCCACAGTTATTATATAACCATTTTTCTACTGTTACAGGGGGTGACTCTGGATGTATCCAGGATAATGATGGAGTGTATTTTTTAATACTAAATATAACTTCGTCATGTTTAGCATTTGATCACACCTCTATTGGGATTTAGAGGAATGCACTAAATGAGAATCCCTCATTGAGTCCTTTTGGTGTTTGTGCCTGTAACTCATAGATCCATTTTGATTCCTTTTTAAGTAGCATCGTGTCTAAATCCCCTTTTCTTGGGCCCAACTTGACTCCATCTATTGCACAAAATTTCAAAACAGATGTATCTTTTTTATGTTTTAGTTTTACATGTCGAGCAATTGGTGTGTCATATTCATTTATGATTGAGCAAATATGTTCTCCCATTCTACGTCTGAGCTCTCTGCTGGTTTTACCGACGTAGATCTTCGTACAAATACATTGCACTATATATATGACCCCCTTTGTTTTACAATTATAAAAATCTTTTATGGGGTATGTTCTGCCCGTTATTGGGTGAATAGATATGGACACTAGAATTGATTTTTACTTTAAACATATCACTAATGTACATGTAATGTATGACAACATAAGAGTCATATAATAAATAACTTATAAGCACTGCTAGCACTTTATATAGCAATTTAAAATCACTACTGTTGTATACAGATATGAGCACTAATATGCTGTGATCATTTTACAGCACTTTAAATATTTAATATATTCACACTATATATAAATAAGAATACAAGTACACTGTTGTAATTTTAAACACATTTTTATTATAAATAAATGCACATATAAGTTTCAAGGAATCTCCACCTATCTGAATATATATGAACTGAATATTTAGGAGGTTATGTAACCACAACATTTTTATACTGATAGTCAATTCTGAAGATAGTTAATGGAAGACACATTTATAGGTATGTATTTATACGTACAAACATCTATATATATATACATTGTTTTGAATATACTCCTACATTGGGTTTTTGGAATAAAATATAATATTGGGAAACCAAAAGAGACCCACAAATGAGAACAATAATTCCACCCCTCTGTGGTTGCAACAGATAGTAGGGGTAGGAATTTAGAAGCACTAAGTGATAATAGATAAATTTATAATGTAAAGAAATTAATAAGGATATCATCTAAGCTTGTCATACCATATCTATATATACCCTTCTCACTTGATGAGAGTTAAAGGGTAACCATAGTAACCAATACGCCATAAATAGGAGGCTCCGTTGAGGTCCTCGCCCCTCCCTTTGAAAAAGTCACGCCCGAGTGACGAAACGTGCGTCAGGGTTGCGTCTGACGTCAGACGCTCACACTAAGAATAGGTAGCGCTTCCAGCTAAGCTCCGTAAATAGGGAGCTTAAAGTCACCTTCCTGTGCCCTAACTTGCAGTACATGGGAGAGCCTGGTACTGCATAGGAGGAATCTAGGTATATATGCAATAACAAACGCATTTAGTAAAACTGAAATTTTTAAGAATTGACATTAATGTGACACCCGAAAATAGAGGTCACAAGAAACGCTATAGATATAACAGAATGTGGGGATTTTTGTTAAAAGACCCTCTGACCAACTAAAACCCTTATATGGTAAATAGTCTCCACAGTGAGTCACTATAATAACTGGAAAAATATACCAGTATAATTTATAATTGATACAGAGATTTAAAGGGCACTCAGTTTATATAACAAAACTCAGAGCGTTATATTTGCCATCTTCTAGAATTATATAAAGTGGAATGCATATCTAACCTGGAAGCCAAACCTAATAAAATTACACACTTAATAAGATAAGATAAGAGGAAATAAGATCATGCATTGATCCCTCAAATATTATTAATTCACTTATCAAAAGTGTGGAAAATAAGGGATTCAATATTAAAATGTTTTTAAGGAATTACTTCCTATTTCCCTTGATTTTAAAGAGCTTTTAATCGACGTTGTCTCCTAAAAATGTAAATAAAACTTTATTATTTTTGTTTTCTCCAGTTCTCTATTGTGAATATAAGGGTACTGATATTCAATCGATTACAGTAAAAAAAGGGTTGTTTGATTTCACTGCACACTACGGTTGCACTAGATATGAGTGTCACTCCGCACTGGCAAAAGTTGGCAGAGTAGATGCAATAGGCCTCACACACACGCCTTTAAGCAGGCTACTGATATTCAATCGATTACAGTAAAAAAAGGGTTGTTTGATTTCACTGCACACTATAGTTGCACTAGATATGAGTGTCACTGCGCACTGGCAAAAGTTGGCAGACTAGATGCATTAGGCCTCACACACACGCCTGTAGGCAGGCTACTGATATTCAATCGATTACAGTAAAAAAAAGGTTGTTTGATTTCACTGCACACTACGGTTGCTCTAGATATGAGTGTCACTGCGCACTGGCAAAAGTTGGCAGAGTAGATGCAATAGGCCTCACACACACGCCTTTAGGCAGGCTACTGATATTCAATCGATTACAGCAAAAAAAGGGTTGTTTTATTTCCTTGCACACTACATTGGCAACAGATATGAGTGTCACTGCGCACTGGCAAAAGTTGGCAGACTAAATGCAATAGGCCTCACACCCACGCCTTTATGCAGGCTACTGATATTCAATCGATTACAGTAAAAAAAGGGTTGTTTTATTTCACTGCACACTACGGTGGCACTAGATATGAGTGTCACTGTCCACTGGCAAAAGTTGGCAGACTAGATGCAATAGGCCTTACACACACGCTAGCAGGCTGGCATATGCTATTAGATTACACACAAAAAAGTATTAAGATAAAATAAAAAGGGTTTTTTGGGTTGCTGTCCTTGCAGCAGATATCAAAGGTGTCCTTCAGGTGTGTGGTTAAAGCTAAATACACAGCCTGGCTATCTATTTCCCTATTAAATCAGCAGAAAAAAATAATAAAATAAAATAAATGATGTTCTAGCCCTAAAAAGGGCTTTTTGGGTTGCTGTCCTTGCAGCAGATATCAAATGAGTCCTTCAGGTGTGTAGTTAAAGCTAAATACACAGCCTGGCTATCTATTTCCCTATTAAATAAAGAGCAGGTAGAATATATATCCTCTCTCCACGAATGCAGCTACAGAATGATTCTAAAATGGAGGCTGTCATACAGATGGAAGGCTCTGGAAGGGAGTGTATGCTGCTGATTGGCTGGAATGTGTCTGCTGACTTTAAGGTGCAGGGTCAACGTTTCCTCAATAATAAAGAATAGGGGGCGGACTGAAAAGCGCACATGTTCGCCGTTCGCTGTGAACCCGAACATGCGAAAATCGCCGCAAATAGTTCACCGGCTAACTGTTCAGGACATCACTACCTGTCACTCATGGGGGTCAATACAGACCCCCATAAACCAATAAATAACCCTGGCACTCATGGGAGTCAATACAGACCCCATAAACCCTTAATTAAACCCGTCACTCATGGGTGTCAATACAGACCCCCATAAGCACTTAATTAACCCTGTCACTCATGGTGGTCAATACAGACACCAATAATCCCTTAATTTACCCTGTTACTCATGAGGGTCAATACAGATCCCCATAAGCAAATAAATAACTCTGGCACTCATGGGGGACAATACAGATCCCCATAATACATTAATTAACTTTTTCACTCATGGGGGTCAGTACAGACACCCATAAACCCCTAATTAACCCTGTCACTCATGGGGGTCAATACAGACCACATTAAACCCTTAATTAACCCTGTCACTCATGAGGGTGAATACTGACAAACATAAACCTATAATTGACCCTGTCACTCATGGGGGTCAATAAAGACCCCCATAAAACAATAAATAACCCTGGCACTCATGGGTGTCAATACAGACCCCCATAAACCCATTATTAACCCAGTCACTCATGGGGGTCAATTCAGACCTCCAAAAACCTATAATTACCCTGACACTCATGGGGGTCAATACAGACTCCCATAAGGACTTAATTAACCCTGTCACTCATGGGGGTCAATACAGACCCCCATAAGTCCTTAATTAACCTTGTCACTCATGAGGGTCAATACAGATCCCCATAAGCCAATAAATACCTCTGGCACTTATGGGGGTCAATACAGATCCCCATAATACATTAATTAACTTTTTCACTCATGGTGGTCAGTACAGACACCCATAAACCCCTAATTAACCCTGTCACTCATGGGGGTCAATACAGACCCTATTTAACCCTTAATTAACCCTGTCACTCATGAGGGTGAATACCGACCCCCATAAACCTATAATTAACCCTGTCACTCATGGGGGTCAAAAAAGACCCCCATAAAACAATAAATAACCCTGGCACTCATGGGTGTCAATACAGACCCCTATAACCCCTTAATTAACCCAGTCACTCATGGGGGTCAATACAGATCCCTAAAAACCTATAATTACCCTGACACTCATGGGGGTCAATACAGACCCCCATAAGGACTTAATTAACCCTGTCACTCATGGGGGTCAATACAGACCCCCATAAGCCCTTAATTAACCCTGTCACTCATGAGGGTCAATACAGATCCCCATAAGCCAATAAAAACTCTGGCACTCATGGGGGTCAATACAGATCCCCATAATACATTAATTAACTTTTTCACTTATGGTGGTCAGTACAGACACCCATAAACCCCTAATTAACCCTGTCACTCATGGGGGTCAATACAGACCCTATTAAACCCTTAATTAACCCTGTCACTCATGAGGGTGAATACAGACCCCCATAAACCTATAATTAACCCTGTCACTCATGAGGGTGAATACCGACCCCCATAAACCTATAATTAACCCTGTCACTCATGGGGGTCAATAAAGACCCCCATAAAACAATAAATAACCCTGGCACTCATGGGTGTCAATACAGACCCCCATAAACCCTTAATTAACCCAGTCACTCATGGGGGTCAATACAGACCCCCAGCAACCTATAATTACCCTGACACTCATGGAGGTCAATACAGACCCCCATAAGGACTTAATTAACCCTGTCACTCATGGGGTCAATACAGACACCCATAAACCCATAATTAACCCTGTCACTCATCCAGGTCAATACAGACCCCAATAAGCACTTAATTAACCCTGTAACTCATGGGGATCAATTCAGACACCCATAAACCCATAATTAACCCTGTCACTCATCCGGGTCAATACAGACAGCCATCAGCCAATAAATAATCCTGCACTCATGGGTCGCAATACAGACCCTCATAAGCACTTAATTAACCCAATCACTTATGGGGCTCAATACAGACCCCCATAAACCCATAATTAAACCTGTCACTCATGGGGGTCAATACAGACCCCCATAAACACTCAATTAACCACGTCACTCATGAGGGTCAATACAGACCCCCATAAACCTATAATTAACCTTGACACTCATGGGGGTCAATACAGACCCCCATAAGCACTCAATTAACCCGGTCACTCATGGGGGTTAATACAGACCCCTATAAACCCTTAATTAACCCTGTTAATCAAGGGGGTCAATACAGAACCCCATAATAAATTCATTAATTCTGTCACTCATGGGGTTCAATACAGAGCCCCAAAAAACCCTTAAATAACCCTGTTACTCATGGGGGTCAATACAGACCCCCAAAAACCTATAATTTCCCTGACAATCATGAGGGTCAATACACATCCCCATAAACCTATAATTACCCTGACATTCATGGGGGTCATTTCAGACCCCCATGAGCACTTAATTAACCCGGTCACTCCTGGTGGACAATACAGACCCCCCAAAAAACATAATTAACCCTGTCACTCATGGCGGTCAATACAGACCCCATAATACATTAATTAACTCTGTCACTCATGGGGGTCAATACAGACCCACATAAACACTTAATTAACCCTGTCTCTCATGGGGGTGAATGCAGACCCCCATAATACATTAATTAACTCTGTCACTCATGGGGGTCAATACAGACCCCCATAAACCCATAATTAACCCTGTCACTCATTGGGGTCAATACAGACACCCATAAACCTATAAATAACCCTGGCGCTCATGGGTGTCAATACAGACCCCGTAAACCATTAAATAACCGGGTCACTCATGGTGGACAATATAGACCCCCATAATACATTCATTATTCTGTCACTCATGGGGGACAATACAGACACCCACAAACTATTAAATAACCCTTTCACTCATGGGGTCAATACAGACCCCCATAAACCCTTAATTAACCCAGTCACTCATGATGGTCAATACAGACCCCTATAAACCTATAATTAACCCTGACACTCATGGGGGTCAAAACAGACCCCCATAAACCTGTAATTAACCCTGACACTCATGGGGGTCAATACAGATCCATAATACATTAATTAACTCTGTCACTCATGGGGGTAAATACAGACCCACATAAACACTTAATTAACCCTGTCTCTCATGGGGGTCAATGCAGACCCCCATAATACATTAATTAACTCTGTCACTCATGAAGGTCAATTCAGATCCTCATAAACCCTTAATTAACCCCGTCACTCATGAGGGTCAATACAGACCTCCATAAACCAATAATTAACCCTGACACTCATGGCGGTCAATACAGACCACCATAAGCACTTACATAACCTGGTCACTCATGGGGGTCAATACAGACCCCCATAAACCCATAATTGACCCTGTCACTCATGAGGGTGAATACAGACCCCCATAAACCTATGATTAACCCTGACACTCATGGGGGTCAATACAGACCCCCATAAACCTCTAATTAACCCTGACACTCATGGGGGGTCAATACAGATACCCATAAGCACTTAATTAACACTGTAACTCATGGGGGTCAATACAGACCCCCATAAGCCCTTAATTAACCATGTTACTCATGAGGGTCAACACAGACCCCCATAAGCCAATAAATAACTCTGGCATTTATGGTGGTCAATACACATCCCCATAATACATTAATTAACTCTTTAACTCATGGGGGTCAATACAGACAACCAAAAACAGCTAATTAACCCTGCCACTCATGGGGGTCAATACAGACCCCCATAATACATATAATTAACCCTGTCACTCATGGGGGTAAAAACAGACCCCTATAAGCACCTAATTAACCCCGTAACTCATGGGATTCAATACAGACTCCCATAAAACAATATTTAAACTTGTCACTCATGGGGGTCAATACAGACCCCCATAAGGACTTAATTAACCCTGTCACTCATGGGGGTCAATACAGACCCCCATAAACACATAATTAACCCTGTCACTCATGAGGGTCAATACAGATCCCCATAAGCCAATAAATACCTCTGGCACTTATGGGGGTCAATACAGATCCCCATAATACATTAATTAACTTTTTCACTCATGGTGGTCAGTACAGACACCCATAAACCCCTAATTAACCCTGTCACTCATGGGGGTCAATACAGACCCTATTAAACCCTTAATTAACCCTGTCACTCATGAGGGTGAATACAGACCCCCATAAACCTATAATTAACCCTGTCACTCATGAGGGTGAATACCGACCCCCATAAACCTATAATTAACCCTGTCACTCATGGGGGTCAATAAAGACCCCCATAAAACAATAAATAACCCTGGCACTCATGGGTGTCAATACAGACCCCTATAACCCCTTAATTAACCCAGTCACTCATGGGGGTCAATACAGATCCCTAAAAACCTATAATTACCCTGATACTCATGGGGGTCAATACAGATTCCTAAAAACCTATAATTACCCTGACACTCATGGGGGTCAATACAGACCCCCATAAGGACTTAATTAACCCTGTCACTCATGAGGGTCAATACAGACCCCCATAAGCCCTTAATTAACCCTGTCACTCATGAGGGTCAATACAGATCCCCATAAGCCATTCAAAACTCTGGCACTCATGGGGGTCAATACAGATCCCCATAATACATTAATTAACTTTTTCACTTATGGTGGTCAGTACAGACACCCATAAACCCCTAATTAACCCTGTCACTCATGGGGGTCAATACAGACCCTATTAAACCCTTAATTAACCCTGTCACTCATGAGGGTGAATACCGACCCCCATAAACCTATAATTAACCCTGTCACTCATGAGGGTGAATACCGACCCCCATAAACCTATAATTAACCCTGTCACTCATGGGGGTCAATAAAGACCCCCATAAAACAATAAATAACCCTGGCACTCATGGGTGTCAATACAGACCCCCATAAACCCTTAATTAACCCAGTCACTCATGGGGGTCAATACAGACCCCCAGTAACCTATAATTACCCTGACACTCATGGGGGTCAATACAGTCCCCCATAAGGACTTAATTAACCCTGTCACTCATGGGGTCAATACAGACCCCCATAAGCACCTAATTATTTCTGTAACTCATGGGGGTCAATTCAGACACCCATAAACCCATAATTAACCCTGTAACTCATCCAGGTCAATGCTGACCCCAATAAGCACTTAATTAACCCTGTAACTCATAGGGATCAATTCAGACACCCATAAACCCATAATTAACCCTGTCACTCATCCGGGTCAATACAGACAGCCATCAGCCAATAAATAATCCTGCACTCATGGGTCACAATACAGACCCTCATAAGCACTTAATTAACCCAATCACTTATGGGGCTCAATACAGACCCCCATAAACCCATAATTAAACCTGTCACTCATGGGGGTCAATACAGACCCCCATAAACCCCTAATTAACCACGTCACTCATGAGGGTCAATACAGACCCCCATAAACCTATAATTAACCTTGACACTCATGGGGGTCAATACAGACCCCCATAAGCACTCAATTAACCCGGTCACTCATGGGGGTTAATACAGACCCCTATAAACCCTTAATTAACCCTGTCAATCAAGGGGGTCAATACAGAACCCCAAAATAAATTCATTAATTCTGTCACTTATGGGGTTCAATACAGAGCCCCAAAAAACCCTTAAATAACCCTGTTACTCATGGGGGTCAATACAGACCCCTAAAAACCTATAATTACCCTGACAATCATGAGGGTCAATACACATCCCCATAAACCTATAATTACCCTGACATTCATGGGGGTCAATTCAGACCCCCATAAGCACTTAATTAACCCGGTCACTCATGGTGGACAATACAGACCCCCAAAAAAACATAATTAACCCTGTCACTCATGGCGGTCAATACAGATCCCATAATACATTAATTAACTCTGTCACTCATGGGGGTCAATACAGACCCACATAAACACTTAATTAACCCTGTCTCTCATGGGGGTGAATGCAGACCCCCATAATACATGAATTAACTCTGTCACTCATGGGGGTCAATACAGACCCCCATATACCCATAATTAACCCAGTCACTCATGGGGCTCAATACAGACACCCATAAACCTATAAATAACCCTGGCGCTCATGGGTGTCAATACAGACCCCGTAAACCATTAAATAACCGGGTCACTCATGGTGGACAATATAGACCTCCATAATACATTCATTATTCTGTCACTCATGGGGGAAAATACAGACACCCACAAACTATTAAATAACCCTTTCACTCATGGGGTCAATACAGACCCCCATAAACCCTTAATTAACCCAGTCACTCATGATGGTCAATACAGACCCCTATAAACCTATAATTAACCCTGACACTCATGGGGGTCAAAACAGACCCCCATAAACCTGTAATTAACCCTGTCAATCAAGGGGGTCAATACAGAACCCCATAATAAATTCATTAATTCTGTCACTCATGGGGTTCAATACAGAGCCCCAAAAAACCCTTAAATAACCCTGTTACTCATGGGGGTCAATACAGACCCCCAAAAACCTATAATTACCCTGACAATCATGAGGGTCAATACACATCCCCATAAACCTATAATTACCCTGACATTCATGGGGGTCAATTCAGACCCCCATAAGCACTTAATTAACCCAGTCACTCATGGTGGACAATACAGACCCCCAAAAAAACATAATTAACCCTGTCACTCATGGCGGTCAATAAAGACCCCATAATACATTAATTAACTCTGTCACTCATGGGGGTCAATACAGACCCACATAAACACTTAATTAACCCTGTCTCTCATGGGGGTGAATGCAGACCCCCATAATACATTCATTATTCTGTCACTCATGGGGGACAATACAGACACCCACAAACTATTAAATAACCCTGGCACTCATGGGTGTCAATACAGACCCCCATAAACCCTTAATTAACTCAGTCACTCATGGGGGTCAATACAGACCCCCAGCAACCTATAATTACCCTGACACTCATGGGGGTCAATACAGACCCCCATAAGGACTTAATTAACCCTGTCACTCATGGGGTCAATACAGACCACCATAAGCACCTAATTATTTCTGTAACTCATGGGGGTCAATTCAGACACCCATAAACCCATAATTAACCCTGTCACTCATCCAGGTCAATACAGACCCCAATAAGCACTTAATTAACCCTGTAACTCATGGGGATCAATTCAGACACCCATAAACCCATAATTAACCCTGTCACTCATCCGGGTCAATACAGACAGCCATCAGCCAATAAATAATCCTGCACTCATGGGTCGCAATACAGACCCTCATAAGCACTTAATTAACCCAATCACTTATGGGGCTCAATACAGACCCCCATAAACCCATAATTAAACCTGTCACTCATGGGGGTCAATACAGACCCCCATAAACACTTAATTAACCATGTCACTCATGAGGGTCAATACAGACCCCCATAAACCTATAATTAACCTTGACACTCATGGGGGTCAATACAGACCCCCATAAGCACTCAATTAACCCGGTCACTCATGGGGGTTAATACAGACCCCTATAAACCCTTAATTAACCCTGTCAATCAAGGGGGTCAATACAGAACCCCAAAATAAATTCATTAATTCTGTCACTTATGGGGTTCAATACAGAGCCCCAAAAAACCCTTAAATAACCCTGTTACTCATGGGGGTCAATACAGACCCCCAAAAACCTATAATTACCCTGACAATCATGAGGGTCAATACACATCCCCATAAACCTATAATTACCCTGACATTCATGGGGGTCAATTCAGACCCCCATAAGCACTTAATTAACCCGGTCACTCATGGTGGACAATACAGACCCCCAAAAAAACATAATTAACCCTGTCACTCATGGCGGTCAATACAGACCCCATAATACATTAATTAACTCTGTCACTCATGGGGGTCAATACAGACCCACATAAACACTTAATTAACCCTGTCTCTCATGGGGGTGAATGCAGACCCCCATAATACATTAATTAACTCTGTCACTCATGGGGGTCAATACAGACCCCCATATACCCATAATTAACCCAGTCACTCATGGGGCTCAATACAGACACCCATAAACCTATAAATAACCCTGGCGCTCATGGGTGTCAATACAGACCCCGTAAACCATTAAATAACCGGGTCACTCATGGTGGACAATATAGACCCCCATAATACATTCATTATTCTGTCACTCATGGGGGAAAATACAGACACCCACAAACTATTAAATAACCCTTTCACTCATGGGGTCAATACAGACCCCCATAAACCCTTAATTAACCCAGTCACTCATGATGGTCAATACAGACACCTATAAACCTATAATTAACCCTGACACTCATGGGGGTCAAAACAGACCCCCATAAACCTGTAATTAACCCTGTCAATCAAGGGGGTCAATACAGAACCCCATAATAAATTCATTAATTCTGTCACTCATGGGGTTCAATACAGAGCCCCAAAAAACCCTTAAATAACCCTGTTACTCATGGGGGTCAATACAGACCCCCAAAAACCTATAATTACCCTGACAATCATGAGGGTCAATACACATCCCCATAAACCTATAATTACCCTGACATTCATGGGGGTCAATTCAGACCCCCATAAGCACTTAATTAACCCGGTCACTCATGGTGGACAATACAGACCCCCAAAAAAACATAATTAACCCTGTCACTCATGGCGGTCAATACAGACCCCATAATACATTAATTAACTCTGTCACTCATGGGGGTCAATACAGACCCACATAAACACTTAATTAACCCTGTCTCTCATGGGGGTGAATGCAGACCCCCATAATACATTAATTAACTCTGTCACTCATGGGGGTCAATACAGACCCCCATATACCCATAATTAACCCAGTCACTCATGGGGCTCAATACAGACACCCATAAACCTATAAATAACCCTGGCGCTCATGGGTGTCAATACAGACCCCGTAAACCATTAAATAACCGGGTCACTTATGGTGGACAATATAGACCCCCATAATACATTCATTATTCTGTCACTCATGGGGGAAAATACAGACACCCACAAACTATTAAATAACCCTTTCACTCATGGGGTCAATACAGACCCCCATAAACCCTTAATTAACCCAGTCACTCATGATGGTCAATACAGACCCCTATAAACCTATAATTAACCCTGACACTCATGGGGGTCAAAACAGACCCCCATAAACCTGTAATTAACCCTGACACTCATGGGGGTCAATACAGATCCCATAATACATTAATTAACTCTGTCACTCATGGGGGTCAATACAGACCCAGATAAACCCTTAATTAACCCTGTCTCTCACTGGGGTCAATACAGACCCCCATAATACATTAATTAACTCTGTCACTCATGAAGGTCAATTCAGATCCTCATAAACCCTTAATTAACCCCGTCACTCATGAGGGTCAATACAGACCCCCATAAACCCATAATTAACCCTGTCACTCATGGGCGTCAATACAGACACCCATAAACCTATAAATAACCCTGGCGCTCATGGGTGTCAATACAGACCCCGTAAACCATTAAATAACCGGGTCACTCATGGTGGACAATATAGACCCCCATAATACATTCATTATTCTGTCACTCATGGGGGACAATACAGACACCCACAAACTATTAAATAACCCTTTCACTCATGGGGTCAATACAGACCCCCATAAACCCTTAATTAACCCAGTCACTCATGATGGTCAATACAGACCCCTATAAACCTATAATTAACCCTGACACTCATGGGGGTCAAAACAGACCCCCATAAACCTGTAATTAACCCTGACACTCATGGTGGTCAATACAGATCCCATAATACATTAATTAACTCTGTCACTCATGGGGGTCAATACAGACCCACATAAACACTTAATTAACCCTGTCTCTCATGGGGGTCAATGCAGACCCCCATAATACATTAATTAACTCTGTCACTCATGGGGGTCAATACAGACCCAGATAAACCCTTAATTAACCCTGTCTCTCACTGGGGTCAATACAGACCCCCATAATACATTAATTAACTCTGTCACTCATGAAGGTCAATTCAGATCCTCATAAACCCTTAATTAACCCCGTCACTCATGAGGGTCAATACAGACCCCCATAAACCCATAATTAACCCTGTCACTCATGGGCGTCAATACAGACACCCATAAACCTATAAATAACCCTGGCGCTCATGGGTGTCAATACAGACCCCGTAAACCATTAAATAACCGGGTCACTCATGGTGGACAATATAGACCCCCATAATACATTCATTATTCTGTCACTCATGGGGGACAATACAGACACCCACAAACTATTAAATAACCCTTTCACTCATGGGGTCAGTACAGACCCCCATAAACCCTTAATTAACCCAGTCACTCATGATGGTCAATACAGACCCCTATAAACCTATAATTAACCCTGACACTCATGGGGGTCAAAACAGACCCCCATAAACCTGTAATTAACCCTGACACTCATGGGGGTCAATACAGATCCCATAATACATTAATTAACTCTGTCACTCATGGGGGTCAATACAGACCCAGATAAACCCTTAATTAACCCTGTCTCTCACTGGGGTCAATACAGACCCCCATAATACATTAATTAACTCTGTCACTCATGAAGGTCAATTCAGATCCTCACAAACCCTTAATTAACCCCGTCACTCATGAGGGTCAATACAGACCTCCATAAACCAATAATTAACCCTGACACTCATGGCGGTCAATACAGACCCCCATAAACCCATAATTTACCCTGTCACTCATGAGGGTGAATACAGACCCCCATAAACCTATGATTAACCCTGACACTCATGGGGGTCAATACAGTCCCCCATAAACCTCTAATTAACCCTGACACTCATGGGGGGTCAATACAGATACCCATAAGCACTTAATTAACACTGTAACTCATGGGGGTCAATACAGACCCCCATAAGCCCTTAATTAACCCTGTTACTCATGAGGGTCAACACAGACCCCCATAAGCCAATAAATAACTCTGGCATTTATGGTGGTCAATACACATCCCCATAATACATTAATTAACTCTTTAACTCATGGGGGTTAATACAGACAACCAAAAACAGCTAATTAACCCTGCCACTCATGTGGGTCAATACAGACCCCCATAATACATATAATTAACCCTGTCACTCATGGGGGTAAAAACAGACCCCTATAAGCACTTAATTAACCCCGTAACTCATGGGTTTCAATACAGACTCCCATAAACCAATATTTAAACCTGTCACTCATGGGGGTCAATACAGACCCCCATAAGCCCTTAATTAACCCTGTTACTCATGAGGGTCAACACAGACCCCCATAAGCCAATAAATAACTCTGGCATTTATGGTGGCCAATACACATCCCCATAATACATTAATTAACTCTTTAACTCATGGGGGTCAATATAGACAACCAAAAACAGCTAATTAACCCTGCCACTCATGGGGGTCAGTACAGACCCCCATAATACATTTAATTAACCCTGTCACTCATAGGGGTAAAAACAGACCCCCATAAGCACTTAATTAACCCCGTAACTCATGAGTTTCAATACAGACTCCCATAAACCAATAATTAACCCTGTCACTCATGGGGGTCAATACAGACCCCCATAAGCCAATAAATAACCTCTGGCACTCATGGGGGTCAATCCAGACACGCATAATACATCAATTAATTCTGTCACTCATGGGGGTCAGTAAAGACCCCCATAAACCCTTTATTAACCCTGTCTCTTATGATGGTCAATACAGACCCACATAAACCCTTAATTATCCCCATGACTCACGAGGGTCAATACAGACCCCCATAACCCTATAATTTACCCTGACCCTCATTGGGGTCAATACAGTCCCCCATAAACCTACAATTAACCCTGACACTCATGCCGGTTAATACAAACCCCCATAAGCACGTAATTAACCCGGTCACTCATGGGGGTCAATACAGAACCCCATAAACCCATAATTAACCCTGTCACTCATGGGGGTCAATACAGACCCCCATCAACCCTTAATTAACCCTGTCACTCATGGGTGTCAATACAGCCCCCATAAACCCTTAATTAACCCTGTCACTCATGAGGGAAAATACAGACCCCCATAAACCTATAATTAACCCTGTCACTCATGGGGGGTCAATACAGACACCCATAAACCCATAATTAACCCTGTCACACATGGGGGTCAATACAGACACCCATAAGCCAATAAATAACCCTGGCACTCATGGGGGTCAATCCACACCCCCATTCTACATTAGTTATTTCTGTCACTCATAATACTTATAATTAACCCTGTCACTCATGGGGGTAAAAACAGACCCCTATAAGCACCTAATTAACCCCGTAACTCATGGGTTTCAATACAGACTCCCATAAACCAATATTTAAACCTGTCACTCATGGGGGTCAATACAGACCCCCATAAGCCCTTAATTAACCCTGTTACTCATGAGGGTCAACACAGACCCCCATAAGCCAATAAATAACTCTGGCATTTATGGTGGTCAATACACATCCCCATAATACATTAATTAACTCTTTAACTCATGGGGTTTCAGTACAGACACCCATAAACCCCTAATTAACCCTGTCACTCATGGGGGTCAATACAGACCACATTAAACCCTTAATTAACACTGTCACTCATGAGGGTGAATACTGACAAACATAAACCTATAATTAACCCTGTCACTCATGGGGGTCAATAAAGACCCCCATAAAACAATAAATAACCCTGGCACTCATGGGTGTCAATACAGACCCCCATAAACCCATTATTAACCCTGTCACTCATGGGGGTCAATTCAGACCTAAAAAAATCTATAATTACCCTGACACTCATGGGGGTCAATACAGACTCCCATAAGGACTTAATTAACCCTGTCACTCATGGGGGTCAATACAGACCCCCATAAGTCCTTAATTAACCTTGTCACTCATGAGGGTCAATACAGATCCCCATAAGCCAATAAATACCTCTGGCACTTATGGGGGTCAATACAGATCCCCATAATACATTAATTAACTTTTTCACTCATGGTGGTCAGTACAGACACCCATAAACCCCTAATTAACCCTGTCACTCATGGGGGTCAATACAGACCCTATTAAACCCTTAATTAACCCTGTCACTCATGAGGGTGAATACCGACCCCCATAGTGTATCTCTATCTGATTGGCTCACCCATTGCCGTCTTCTAATTGGCTGAATTTGATAGACAGCATTTTCAGCCAATCAGAAAACTCTGCAGGAGGCTCATTAGCGTTGGGGAGATCCGCAAGTGCGGATCTCCATTATTTTAATTTATTTTTTTTATTATAGAGCGCGGATTGTTCAAGGAAGGGGCAGAAGAGGAGGAGGCCGGGGACATCGTGGGGAGGTAAGTACTATGTATATTATGTTTATTTTACTTTGTTTTTATGTTTATGTATGTTGTACTAATGTAATGTTTTTTTTCAACAGGGGCCTCGCCGGAGAAGAAAAGAAAAAGGACGGTGACATGCTGGAAAGGTAAGTAGAATATTTAGAATATTTAGAATGTTTATTTATTTTCTGTAAATGTGTTGTAGTAACTTTTTATTTCTCACTAGGTTGCTGATCTGAAGAGACATCTGCAAAGGTAAGTGGTCTTTATTATTTTAATTTAGCTTAGATTTAGTGTTTGTATATAGAGACAGCATTTATTGTATGTAAGATAGGGGGAGGTATTTTAGATAGATAGGATGTATTGTATATTATATAGTATTGTATGGTAGATTGGGGGATTTATTTTAGATAGTTCGGATTTCTTGTATATTAGATTGGGAATGTATTTTAGATAGATAGGATGTATTGTATATTATATAGTATTGTATATTAGATTGTGGGATGTATTTTAGATAGATATGATGTTTTGTTTATTAGATAGATTGGGTGATGTATTTTAGATAGGTAGGATGTATTGTATATTGGATAGATTGGGTGATGTGTTTTAGATAGTTAGGATTTATTGTATACTAGCGAATTGCCCGTCAAAAAATGACGGCAATGAAATTGTAAGGTAGCTAAATTAGTAAATGAATATAGTGTACCTATTTTGAAGCATTGTGATGAAGAGCTGGCAATCTGTGTTGATGTTGCTGCAGCATTAGTGGTGTGGAGCTGCTGTGTAAGCATGCTGAATGTGTGCAGTGTAACACTGTGCGTGCGCGAGACCAAACCGTTAGCGTAGTCGTGTACTTCCGCATTGGCGTAAAATGGCGAGTAATGTGTGGTATAGGTCTGTATCGGAATATCCGTAGGTGTTTTGTGGTGTTTTGCGAGTTTAGAGTGCTGTAGCCTCGTTTTCGTTTTGTTCGGCGGCCATTTTTTCTCTCGCTTAGATTTTTTTTTAGTCTCTAAACTGTTTTATTTCGAGTAAAATCGAGGTGTAAGTTGCATTTTTGAGGTCCTGGGTGCTCCCTCTTGGTGTAGGTAAGGTTTTTATGTATGTGCTGTGTGTATGTATTGTGTTTTAAATGTTTGTATGTCGGCGTGTTGCGTCCGATGTTTGCGAGGTCGTAATGTGTGGTAACGTGTTTCGTACGTTGTTTGCGTTCTTCGTAAAATTTAGCGAGTGTCGTAATTTGTGTGTCGTGTTTTTTGAGTAGCGACGTGAAGTTTGCGAGGGTTTGAGGCCCTTGCCCAGTGACCTCGCCAGCAACTGAGTCCCTCGCTTCGCGAGGGGCCTCAGTTGCTGGCATGGAGCGCCTTCGGCGCTCCATGCCAGCAACTGAGGCCCTTGCCCAGTGACCTCGCCAGCAACTGAGGCCCTCGCTTCGCGAGGGGCCTCAGTTGCTGACATGGAGCGCCTTCGGCGCTCCATGCCAGCAACTGAGGCCCGTGCCCAGTGACCTCGCCAGCAACTGAGGCCCTCGCTTTGCGAGGGGCCTCAGTTGCTGGCATGGAGCGCCTTCGGCGCTCCATGCCAGCAACTGAGGCCCTTGCCCAGTGACCTCGCTACGCGAGGGCCGCGGCTCGCTTCGCGAGCCACGGCCCTCGCTTCGCGCCGTAGCGTGAGCAACGACCCGTACGCTCACAACTATATATGTGATTAGATTGTGGGATGTATTTGAGATAGATACGATGTATTGTATATTAGATAGATTGGGGGATGTATTTTAGATAGATAGTATTGATTGTATGTTAGATAGATAGGGGGGTATTGTATTTTATTTGCATTGTATTGTATGTATTATATGTATTTCCTTTTCAGGTGTGTATTTCTTTTTCTCTGTAGTGGGGGGGGGGGGGGGGGGTTGGGGGGGTTGTAATGTATTTTTTTCTGTAGTGTTCCTTTTTTTGTGACTTAGGTTTTTTTATTTTCTGTAATGTAGATTTTTTTTGTGATTTAATTTTTTTTAATTTTATGTAATGTAGATTTTTTATTTTTTGATGACTTTATTTTTTGTTAATGTGTTGGAGGGGTTTATTAAAGGGTAGTTAGTGTAGGTGATAAGAGGTTAGTGTAGAGGGGGGGTTAGTTTAGATTTAGTTTAGATGTTTTCTTAGGGGGTATAGTGCAGTGTAGTGTTTATACTTAGTGTCATGATGGTCCTTGAGGACCGTCATGGCACTTATGTGGTTAATGTTGGGTTGTAACAGTCCCATAAGGGGCATAATATACCCTTATGGGACTCATGGGGTTAACTAGAGGCTTATGAGGGACTGTATTGACCCCCATGAGTGAGAAGGGTTATTTATTGGCTTATGGGGGTCTGTATTGACCCCCATGAGTGACAGGGTTAATCAAGTGCTTATGGGGGTCTAAATTGAACCCCATGAGTGACCAGGTCAATTAAGTGCTTATGGGGGTCTGTATTGACCCTCATGAGTAACAGGGTTAATTCTGGGTTTATGGGGGTCTGCATTGACCCCCATACGTTACAGGTTAATTAAGTGCATACGGGTGTCTGTATTGACCCCCATTAGTGCCAGGGTTAATTATAGGTTTATGGGGGTCTGTATTGACCCTCATGAGTGACAGGTTAATTATGGGTTTATGGGGTCTGTATAGACCCCCATGATTGACATTCTTAATTATGTATTTATGAGTGTCTGTATTGACCCCCATGAGTGACCGGGTTAATTAAGTGCTTATGTGGGTTTTGTATTGACATTCGAGAGGGACAGGGTTAATTAGGGGTTTGTGGGTGTCTGTATTGACCCACATGAGTGAGGGGGTTAATTAAGTCCTTATGAACGTCTGTATTGACCCCCATGAGTGACAGGGTTAATTATGGGTTCATGGGGTCTGTATTGACCCACATGAGTGACCGGGTTAATTAAGTGATTATGGGGGTCCGTATAAAGCCCCATGTGTGTCAGGGTTAATTATAGGTTTATGAGGGTCTGTATTGACCCTCATGAGTGACAGGGTTAATTAAGGGTTTATGGGAATCTATATTGACCCCCAGGAGTGCCAGGGTGATTTTTTGGCTCATGGGGGTCTGTATTGACCCCCATGAGTGACAGGGATAATTATGGGATTATTGGGTTCTGTATTGACCCCCATGAGTGACCAGGTTAATTAAGTGCTTATGGGGGTTTGTATTGACCCCCATGAGTGTCAGGGTTAATTGTAGGTTTATGGGGGTCTGTATTATCCCTCATGAGTGAAGAGGTTAATTAAGGTTTTATTGGGGTCTGTATTGACCCCATGAGTGAAAGGGTTAATTAAGGGATTATGTGGGTCTGTATTTATCCACATGAGTGACAGAGTTAATTAATGTATTATGGGGGTCTGTATTGACCCCCATGAATGCCAGGGTTAAGTATAGGTTTATGGGGGTCTGTATTGACCCTCATGAGTGATGGCGTTAATTAAGGGTTTATGGGAATCTGTATTGACCCCCAGGAGTGCCAGGATTATTTATTGGCTTATGGGGGTCTGTATTGACCCCCATGAGTGACAGGGATAATTATGGGTTTATTGGGGTCTGTATTGACCCCCATGAGTGACGGATTAGTTAAGTGCTTATGGGGGTTTGTATTGACCCCCATGAGTGTCAGGGTTAATTATAGGTTAATGGGGGTCTGTATTGACCCTCGTGAGAGACGGGGTTAATTAAGGTTTTATGGGGGGTATGTATTGACCCCATGACTGAAAGGGTTACTTAAGGGTTTATGGGGGTCTGTATTGTTCCCCATGAGTGACAGAGTAAAAAAAAATGTATTATGGGTGTCTGTATTGACCCCTATGAATGCCACGGTTAATTATAAGTTTATGGGGGGTCTGTATGGACCCCCATGAGTAACAGGGTTAATTATGGGTTTATGGGATCTGTTTTGACCCCCATGAGTGACCGGGTAATTACGTGCTTATGAGGGTTGTATTGAGCCCCATGAGTGTCAGTGTTAATTATAGTTTATGGGGGTCTGTATTGACCCCCCATGAGTGAACGGGTTAATTAAAGTGCTTATGGGGGTTTGTATTGACCCCCATGAATGTCAGGGCTAATTTTATGTTTATGGGGGTCTGTATTGACCTCAAGAGAGAAATGGTTAATTAATGGTTTATGGGGGTCTATATTGACCGCCATGAGTGACAGAATTAATTAATGTATTATGGGGTCTGTATTGACCCCCATGAGTGACAGGGTTATTTATTGGTTTATGGGGTCTGTATTGACCCCCATGAGTGACTGGGTTAATTAAGTGCTTATGTGGGTTTGTATTAACCCCCATGAGTGACAGGGTTAATTAGGGGTTTATGGGTGTCTGTATTGACCCCATGAGTGAGGGGGTAATTAAGTCCTTATGGGGGTCTATATTGACCTCCATGAGTGAAAGGGTTAATTATGGGTTTATGGGGGTCTGTATTGACCCCATTAGTTACCGGGTTAATTAAGTGCTTATGGGGGTCTGTATTGAGCCCCATTCGTGTCAGGGTTAATTATAGGTTTATGGGGGTCTGTATTGACCCTCATGAGTAACAGGGTTAATTAAGGTTTTATGGGGGTCCTGTATTGACCCCATGAGTTAAAGGGTTAATTAAGGGTTTATGGGGGTCTGTATTCATCTCCATGAGTGACAGAGTTAATTAATGTATTATGGGGGTCTGTATTGAACCCCATGAATGCCATGGTTAATTATAGGTTTATTGTGGTCTTGTATTGACCCCCATGAGTGACATGGTTAATTATGTGTTTATGGGGGTCTGTATTGACCTCAATGAGTGACGGTGTTAATTATAGCTTTATGGGGATCTGAATTGATCCCCATGAGTGACATGGTTAATTATGTCTTTATGGGTGTCTGTATTGACCACCATGAGTGACGGGGTTAATTAAGTGCTTATGTGGGTTTGTATTGACCCCCATGAGTGACAGGGTTAATAAGGGGTTTATGGGTGTCTGTATTGACCCCATGATTGAGGGGGTTAATTCAGTCCTTATGGGGGTCTGTATTGACCTCCATGACTGAAAGGGTTAATTTTGAGTTTATGGTGGTCTGTATTGACCCCCATGAGTGACCGGGTTAATTAAGTGCTTATGGGGGTCTGTATTGAGCCCCATTCGTGGCAGGGTTAATTATAGGTTTATGGGGGGTCTGTATTGACGCTC
The DNA here is from genome assembly GCA_027410445.1 of Discoglossus pictus. Lineage (NCBI taxonomy): Eukaryota > Metazoa > Chordata > Amphibia > Anura > Alytidae > Discoglossus > Discoglossus pictus. The sequence goes on from CM050169.1 coordinate 113,296,596, forward strand.
ATGAGTAACAGGGGTTAATTAAGGTTTTATGGGGGTCTGTATTGACCCCCATGAGTAAAAGGGTTAATTAAGGGTTTATGGGGGTCTGTATTCATCCCCATGAGTAAGAGAGTAAATTTATATATTATGTAAGTTTCTATTGACCCCTATGAATGCCAGGGTTAATTATAGGTTTATGGAATTCTGTATTGACCCCGATGAGTGACAGGGTTAATTAAGGGTTTATGGGGGTCTATATAGACCCCCATAAGTGACAGAATTAATTAATGTATTATGGGGTCTGTATTGACCCCCATGAGTGACAGGGTTATTTATTGGCTTATGGGGTCTGTATTGACCCCCATGAGTGACTGGGTTAATTAAGTGCTTATGTGGGTTTGTATTGAGCCCCATGAGTGACAGAGTTAAATAGGGTTTTATGGGTGTCTGTATTGACCCCATGAGTGAGGGGGTAATTAAGTCCTTATGGAGGTCTATATTAACCTCCATGAGTGAAAGGGTTAATTATGGGTTTATGGGGGTCTGTATTGACCCCACGAGTGACCGGGTTAATTAAGTGCTTATGGGGGTCTGTATTGAGCCCCATTCGTGTCAGGGTTAATTATAGGTTTATGGGGGTCTGTATTGACCCTCATGAGTAACAGGGTTAATTAAGGTTTTATGGGGGTCTGTATTGACCCCATGAGTGAAAGGGTTAATTAAGTGTTTATGGGGGTCTGTATTCATCTCCATTAGTGACAGAGTTAATTAATGTATTATGGGGGTCTGTATTGAACCCCATGAATGCCATGGTTAATTATAGGTTTATGGGAGTCTGTATTGACCCCCATGAGTGACATGGTTAATTATGTGTTTATGGGTGTCTGTATTGACCCCCATGAGTGACGGGGTTAATTAAGTGCTTATGTGGGTTTGTATTGACCCCCATGAGTGACAGGGTTAATTATGGGTTCATGGGGGTCTGTATTGACCCCCATGAGTGACCGGGTTAATTAAGTGCTTATGGGGGTCTGTATTAAGCCCCATGAGTGTCAGGGTTAATTATAGGCTTATGGGGGTCTGTATTGACCCCCATAAGTGACAGGGATAATTATGGGTTTATTGGGACTGTATTGACCCCCATGAGTGACCGGGTTAATTAAGTGCCTTTGTGGTTTAAATTGACCCCCATGAGTGTCTGGGTTAATTGTAGGTTTATGGGGGTCTGTATTGACCCTCATGAGTAACGGGTAAATTAAGGTTTTATTGGGGTCTGTATTGACCCATGAGTGAAAGGGTTAATTAAGGGTTTATGGGGGTCTGTATTGATCCCCATGAGTGACAGAGTTAATTAATATATTATGGGGGTATGTATTGACCCCCATGAATGCCAGGGTTAATTATAGGTTTATGGGGGCCTGTATTGACCCCCATGAGTGACGGTGTTAATTAAGGGTCTATGGGAATCAGTATTGACCCCTAGGAGAGTGCCAGGGTTATTTATTGGCTTATGCGGTCTGTATTAACCCCCATGAGTGACAGGTTAATTATAGGTTTATGGGGGTCTGTATTCATCCCCATGAGTGGACAGGGGTTAATTAAGGGTTTATGGGGATCTGTATTGACCCCCATGAGTGACAGAATTAATTAATGAATTATGGGGTCTGTATTGACCCCCATTGAGTAAAAGGGTTATTTATTGGTTTATGGGGTCTGTATTGACACCCCATGAGTGACAGGGGTTATTTATTGGCTTATGGGGTCTGTATTGACCCCCATGAGTGACTGGGTTAATTAGGGGTTTATGGTTGTCTGTATTGACCCCATGAGTGAAGGGGTTAATTAAGTCCTTATGGAGGTCTGTATTGACCTCCATGAGTGAAAGGGTTTAATTATGGGTTTATGGGGGTCTGTATTGACCCCCATGAGTGACAGGGGTTAATAAGGGGTTTATGGGTGTCTGTATTGACCCTCATGAGTGAGGGGGTTAATTAAGTGCTTATGGGGGTCTGTATTGAGCCCCATTCGTGTCAGGGTTAATTATAGGTTTATGGGGGTCTGTATTGACCCTCATGAGTAACAGGGTTAATTAAGGTTTTATGGGGGGTCTGTATTGACCCCATGAGTTAAAGGGTTAATTAAGTGTTAATGGGGGTCTGTATTCATCTCCATTAGTGACAGAGTTAATTAATGTATTATGGGGGTCTGTATTGAACCCCCATGAATGCCATGGTTAATTATAGGTTTATGGGGGTCTGTATTGACCCCCATATGTGACATGGTTAATTATGTGTTTATGGGAGTCTGTATTGACCCCCATTGAGTGACGGGGTTAATTAAGTGCTTATGTGGGTTTGTATTGACCCCCATGAGTGACAGGGTTAATTATGGGTTCATGGGGTCTGTATTGACCCCCATGAGTGACCGGGTTAATTAAGTGCTTATGGGGGTCTGTATTAAGCCCCATGAGTGTCAGGGTTAATTATAGGTTTATGGGGGTCTGTATTGACCCCCATAAGTGACAGGGATATTATGGATTTTATTGGGGTCTGTATTGACCCCCATGAGTGACCGGGTTAATTAAGTGCTTATGGGGGTTTGAATTGACCCCCATGAGTGTCTGGGTTAATTGTAGGTTTATGGGGGTCTGTATTGACCCTCATGAGTAACGGGTTAATTAAGGTTTTATTGGGGTCTGTATTGACCCATGAGTGAAAGGGTTAATTAAGGGTTTATGGGGGTCTGTATTGATCCCCATAAGTGAAAGAGTTAATTAATATATTATGGGGGTTATGTATTGACCCCCATGAATACCAGGGTTAATTATAGGTTTATGGGGGCCTGTATTGACCCCCATGAGGGACGGGGTTAATTAAGGGTCTATGGGAATCTGTATTGACCCCTAGGAGTGCCAGGGTTATTTATTGGCTTATGCGGTCTGTATTACCCCCATGAGTGACAGGTTAATTATAGGTTTATGGGGGTCTGTATTCATCCCCATGAGTGACAGGGTTAATTAAGGGTTTATGGGGATCTGTATTGACCCCCATGAGTGACAGAATTAATTAATGTATTATGGGGTCTGTATTGACCCCCATGAGTGACAGGGTTATTTATTGGTTTATGGGGTCTGTATTGACCCCCATGAGTGACGTGTTAATTAAGTGCTTATGTGGGTTTGTATTGACCCCCATGAGTGACAAAGTTAATTAGGGGTTTATGGTTGTCTGTATTGACCCCATGAGTGAAGGGGTTAATTAAGTCCTTATGGAGGTCTGTATTGACCTCCATGAGTGAAAGGGTTAATTATGGGTTTATGGGGGTCTGTATTGACCCCCATGAGTGACAGGGTTAATAAGGGGTTTATGGGTGTCTGTATTGACCCTCATGAGTGAGGGGGTTAATTAAGTGCTTATGGGCGTCTGTATTGACCCCCATGAGTGACAGGGTTAATTAAGGGCTTATGGGGGTCTGTATTGTCCCCCATGAGTGACAGGGTTAATTGAGGGTTTATGGGTGTCTGGATTGACTCCCATGAGTGACAGGGTTTTTTAGGGGTTGGTGGGGCTCTGTGTAGAGCCCCATGAGTGATAGGATTTTTTTTTTTTTATTACTGGTCCTTTAAGGACCTTTACTGTTTTTTAAGGAACCACAAGCGTGAAATTTGAATTTTCATTGCAGCGGGGGTCCCCGGTCGCGCTTATCTTGGATCCCATGTGGTTAATGCAGGTTTCCGAGCTTATCTTGGATCCCTTCTTGGATAAGTTGTACATGGCTGGGCGGTCCGGGGTCGTGTAGCCTCGTTTTTGGTTTTTTCAGTTGCCATGTTTTCTCTAAACTCAGGAGCTTGGACTCAAATTGAGTTGTAACTTGACTTGCAGAGGTCCTGGGTGCCCCCCTTACTGTGGGTAACCTTTTTATGTGTTTTGTGTGTATATTTAGTGTGTTTTTAATGTTTTCAGGTGCTTTCGGCCCTTAAAGTCGTAATTTTGCGAAGTCATAATGTTTTTCTTTCTAAGTCCTGCGTCTCGTATTTTTTTGTGTAAGTCCCTATATAGTGATTGCGTGTTCGAATTATTTGTGTGGGTGTTTGTAACGGCGTGTGAGGCGCCGTAGAGCCTCCACCTCCACAAATGCGGCCCCTCGCTTCGCGAGGGTCCGCATTTGCAGCCGACGTTGGAGCCTCCACCTTCCGCAAATGCGACCCCTCGCTTCACGAGGGACGCAGTTCTTGCAATCTCGATTCACAAGCTCGGAAAGTGTGACGACGATTCGTAGTTTGACAACTATTATATGTGATGATATAAAGATGTTACCACACATGTATTTCATTGTCATGCCTAGGTTTATAACTATGTGAATTTTTGTTCTTAAATATTGTTTATATCAGTACCACAGTGTGATGAGCAAAATTGTGAGATGAGTTGAGATGAGCAAAATTAGTATTTTTTATTGTTTATTCCCACTAATGATTTTTAATTATACAGTATTTAAACATTTTGTGCTTTACTAATCTAAACAATTATTGTCTAACAATGCAGAAACACTGTTTCTTAAATGGTTTAAGTTGCTCATATAACAATTTATAATTACCTGGTGTTTATAGTCATGCATGTTTTCTTCAGGAGGCAGTTTATCCTGGAACAAATGCATATTGTGCACAGCATGAGCCATGGCAAATACGGAATTGTACACTAGGTATGATGCGTCTCTGGGCTCTATTTGAAACCGTTCATTTCCTGTACAGTTTTTCAAAATTATTTGGAATTTGTGTTGATAAACTTGATTTAACAGATTGTTTTGTGTTAAGCAATTGAACATATACATGCACATACTTTGAAGTAACTTGTCTTCTTGATTTGATTGACAGGTAATTTCTAGGCGACTTTCCATCCCTGGGATTTCCATTACAGGAACTTGTAAAAATAAACTGTGATTAAACATTTTTCCTTCTGATTGTAGCATGAACATTTTCAAATCCGCACTTGACGTTGGTAGAAGAACTAAAGTCTTATCATAGAGAGCTGTTGAAATATATTCCAAAAGACCAACAAATGTAACAGAGAGTGTTCTACATATAACAATTACTGAAGACATTGCATTATGAATTGTAGTTTTTAGATCAAGAAAATAACTGGAATCATGTATATGTCTCACATTCTTTATCTTAATGATGTATTCAATGCAGATCCCAAGTCTATTTGTCTGTTTAATCAACTTCTCAATATCTTCCTCTCCGCTGTCCTCAGACACAATGACCCCAATCCCAGTCCATGTAAAATACTCCAGGAGTTTAGAAAGGGCATAATAATGTACCATGTCATCTTGAAGTATCCAGAACAATGATGGATAAAGAGACCTGTCTCTTAAAGATGTGTCTGTTCCACTGTATGTGATCTACAAGAATTAGCACTTACATGAAAATGGATTTAACTCTGGATTTAACAATTAACTCTACATTTTACCTGTCTTCTTTAGCGTATCTTACTTAATTAAATATTCAAGTCTTTAGGTTACTTCTGCCTTTCACTTTCTATGAGAATATATCTTCAGCTGAAATTATCTCACTATGCTCAAAACCAACACATTTGTCAATATCCATAAATATGAGGATTATCTCATTCATATGAAACCTAATGTGTTAAATCTACAAATCCCTTATTTGAATAGTCCTTTTCAAACTTTAGTATGCTATCCTGTGTTGTAGAGTTGGAAAGCATGTCCAAATTCAGTAGTTACAGTGTATTTTGTCCCCACACAACCATTATGGGCTCCACTCAATTCGAGCCTCGCAACTCAATCACAGACAGCCGATTTTCTGCGCGTGAGTTGTGGGCTCCCGCTCCTCTACTTTTGTGATGCTATTCAATTGCTCAAGCTCACAAGTTGCATGCTTGAAGCCAAAACCGTAAACCATGCACTGGTTCGTATCACTTTAGGGCAGGAACATGATCAATTAAGCAAGCCAGTAACCTCCCATTTCAAATCAGCCAATAGAAAGTGAGACTGTCATACTTACGGCAGTAAAACACGGAGGTTACATGTCATTCAATTAGATTCGAGGGTCAGATTTACGATCAGATTCGCAAAAAAATGCAAACTGAAAAATAAAATGACTGCCAATACTGTTCTAGTCCATATGGGTGGGCCTGATATGTATTAACTCATTGATACCCGAGATCGTTTCTGGAATGACACATAAAAATAACATTTATTTCCTGCCGATTTGTGAGCTTAAGGACTGTTGTGCAATTAAGTCTAATGTCTATCATCTCTTTCCCCCGTTATTTACAGTGCAGTATTGATCTTATATTTGCATTTACAATGCTATGAATGGGTGGTTAACCCCTTTGTGGGTCATCTCTAGCACATGTAGTATTTTCTCCTTCATTTGCGGTTTATGATTATGAATACATTTGCGAGCTTGGGAAAATTGACAATTGAATAGCGATTTACAATTTTAGCCTTGCGAAAGTGAATTATCAAAGGCTTCTGAAGGCTGTAAGTTACAAGTTTGACAAACGCCATTTTTTCAAACCTGTAACTCTTAACCTGATCGGAGCCTGCAAAAAGACGCCAATTGAATAGCAAAGCAGCTTGCAATCTCCCTTATGGGCTCCCGGATCTAAAAATCGCTCAATTGAATAGGGCTCTATGTCAATCCCTTACCCACACAACAACTCCCTTTACTATTTATTTTACTATATTTTTTTCAATATATATATTTTTTTTTTTTAAATGTGTTTTACAGATATAAAGATTTAAGCCATCACACATTACCATACATCAGCAATTTTTTCAAATAGAATAAAAAGTATGACAAGCTTTGTACATGATTGAGGGGAGAATATACATTCAATTATAAAAAGAAAATCCACATCCATGAAAACAGAAGTACAGTGTGCCTCTACTTGCAAGACATTAGTATATACATTTTGGTACTAAAAGGCAAAAAAGTTCAATATAAAGAAGTTTAGTCTCTGCCTTTCCACAATCAGGCACTATCTTGTAATCAGTGATATTCCTATAATTTTATTATAGCTATAGTATTAAATCCTATTTTCAGTTTGGAGAATTATTTTTCCCTGTGCTTAAGATTTTCAAATATGTCAAACTGATCTAGAATCATTTGTAAAGCAAGCATTGCTTTTATTTAAACACATACAGCCCTATTAAATTTGAAGCCCGTAACTCCTACGTGACACTCGCAATGACTGCGGGCTTGAAATTTGGCCAAGTTACGTTGCTATCAAGTTAGAATGGGCTGTGAGCTAGGGGCTTGAGACGCAAATCATAGCTCGTTCGTAGATCAATTAGTGTAGACCGTAGTTACGGGTTTAGACGGAGCCAATGGAAAAAGAGATCGTTAGTGTTACGTCACTGAAAAGGGGAGGATAGATTTGAAAGTCCTACGCGCTATAATTACAAGTTGCGGTCGGACCCACATTCCACAATAATGCAATGTTAATAAAGCCGTAAATATGATATCCAATTTATGTTCCATTATATGTATTAACGCATTGATTGCCGTGATCGATAAAACACAGAGATTAAACATAAACTAAAGTATTTTTCTGGGCCGATTTGCGAGCTTGAGAATGTTGTGCTATTCATTCTAAGACCTAACATCACTTTCCATTTCAATAAAAGTACAGTAGTGTGTCTGTATTTGCATTTACGGGGCTACGTATGGCACTTTACCCCCCTTATTAGTACTCTCCAGCACAAGTTGGTTTTTGGGCTCCATTTGCGTTTTATGGGCTAGCTCATGGGTCACCTACCATTAACAATTATAAGCCAGGAGTCCCAATTGGGACTCTCTGGCACCAACTGTTAACCCCCCAGGGCTAGGGGGATCAGGAGTCACCTAATTGCCTAACTAAATATCTATTCCCCCTAATAAACTAAATACTCCCTAGTTACCTAACTAATCCCTCTAATAATCTACCCCCAAACAACCTAACTAATCTCACTAATTAACTAACCCCATCTTTAAAGTAACTAACCCCCCAAATAAGATAACTAACCCCCAATTAACTAACAAGGCCCCTAATTAAACCTACGTCCCTAATTATATAACTAAACCCACCTAAGTAAAGGACTAACCTTCCCTAATCAAATAAAAAACACTATTACAAAAAAATACAAAACTCACTAACTACAAAAAAAAAAAAAAAAAAACACTAAGTACCGAAAATAAAAAAGCTACATAACTTAAAAGAAAACAAAGACTAGGCAGGCTATACAGCTTGATTGAAGAAGGTCCAGTCCTCCTCTTTCTTGCTTGAAGCCAGTGATCCTGATTTCTGGGCCAGTAAGGGGCACGCCCCAAAAAAAACCTGAAGCTCTCTAAAAAAAATACGCTAAACTAAAGAAGCTGGTCCTAGGAGGCGCTCCCAGACGCAAATGGGGTTTGGCGCAATTGCTCCTGCATGAAAAAAAATATTGGAGTGTTCTGATTGGCTGAAATAGATGTCAATCATATTTCAGCCAATCAGTATGGGTGACATCCATCCAAGAGTGTGAGTCCATATATCAGTCAATAGTCCTCTTTTGACTAACATAATACAAACTTCATTCATCAATCAGATTACTGGTGACCATCATCACAGTTTCTCTTAGACATTCGTGCAGTAAACCTGCTCATAGCATCTAGTTGACCCTGTTACTGTTTTGGCAGTAACAGGATCATCAATCAAATTTACAAAGTTTCCACAGTCAAATTAGAATCTTTTGGGTAAGCATATCTCCAATATGAGCACACAGCTTTCGTCTTCAGACTTTTCCCATGTTGTACAGGGACACCATATCTAAATTCACCACTTCCTCCCATTTTGCCTCTCTCACTTGCTCTAGGGATCTGCGTCTGAGTCCATATATCAGTCCTTTAGTCTTCTTTTGACCCATATAATTCAAACTTCATTTAGCAATCAGATTACTGGTGACCATCATCACAGCTCCTTTTAGCCTTTCATGCACTACCACCTAGTTGATGCTCTAACCAAATTTCCATAGTAAATTAGAATATTTTGAGCATGCAACTCTTTTCTGCAGACTGTCCTCATATTGCACAGGTAGGGCCACCATGTCTGAATGTAAGTGTAATAATAGGAATCCTGAATTTTCCAAGGATGTCTGTAGGGTAACACAGGTCTCAAGCAGCGAGACGTTCAGTGCTCCTGTACTCCTTTTATTTCCTTTTTTACTAACCTTGTACTAAAATCAAGGTTCCATCACAGGGCGTGTACTATGTGACTGCTACAGCTGGGATAACTAGGTTCATACATATCTGTGCCTAACGCTGATGAGTAACTTAGGCAGCTAGAAGGGCTCTTCCCCAATGTTACAGTCAATAGAGTCTAGTTGTCCATGTTACTGGCTAGCTCACATGGACTGACAGCCAAACCTGAAAATCTTCAGGAGGCACTAGCACATTCTAAAAAATGTTTCAGAAACTGGCTGAGCAAAACTAGTCATGGACTAGGAATCATGTTTTGGGGCTGCATTTCACATGACACATTCATCTAGATGTTCCCAAGGTGTAGGAACTAGGGGGGATGGGGGGGGGTCAAATCCCCCCCATTTTGTTCTTACATTTGTATGTATGTATATAGAAGCTATTTTACAGCCTGTGTATACAATGAGCTGTATCCCCCTCATCATTATTCTGGCTCCTACACCCCTGGTTCCCTGTGCTAGAATAAGCTTACAGTCCTCAAAAATAAGTTACCAACTGTGTCCCACTGCATTGCTGGAATGGCTGATGAGGCTTGTTCCTTTGGGAGATTACCTTCAACAGATGAGGCTGATTCTACAGAGTGCATTGGGCCCTATTAAATGAGCTGCTCGTAATGCCTTGTACAGATACATTTGGCTGTGGGTTAAAATAAATGTTTAGATGTATTCTATACACTCCAGCTTGCAAATTCCATCAGTAAGGCTGAACTCGTAAACCCTACATTTTTATGTCAGATTTCATGGGGGTCTGATCATATGATCTGACAATATTTAAGCAAGCCTGTAATTTACTTCTTAGATGCAGCAAATAGTAAATGAGACCGTCATCATGGCATCAGTAGAACATGGAAGTTAAACGATATCTGCAACTAAAGTCTAAGAATGAAGTAGTGCCACTAGGTAATATTTGCGAATCGGGCTTGCAATCAAGCATTCAGTTTTAGTCCATGTGGGTTTCAGTGACATGTATTAACCTCTTGAGTCCCGGATCAGTATTACTCAGAAATTACATTAAAAAATACCAGCATTGACAGTTTTACCTGCGCATCTCAGTCCCACGGTTCTGTCCTTCAGTGTCCCCAATCCTTTCAGATCAGAGTGTTCAGGATTATCAAAAGGGTATGCAGTATTACCAGTCAGAGACTAACTGGCTGCCAACTACCTAAGGTCTAGCACAAAATATTTATTATGTGGAAGAGTGAAAACCTAGAGATGATCTGGATAATGGTGATAATGACTCTATCATGATTGCATATGACTTTAAATCGTATGCAACTTATCACTTTGAACAGACAAAAAGCTGAAATCACTTAGTTTTTTTGGAACTTCTAAATGATATATGATATGATATGATATATAAGTACCCATATCCCAAAACAAATTGATATCTAGTATCTAGAGTCATTGATATCTAGTATCTAAGTGTATCTAAGTTTTGATAACACTTGAGTTGGATTTGCCTACCACAATCCCTGCTGACAACTTTCTTGGTTTATGATTTGGTCAAGATAGACTCAGATACCTATATAGTACCAGCAGAAAGTATTGGCCTGCAAACACTGGTCTTGATGACTCCTCAGTGTCTAAACATCCAGTTGTGGTCAGGTCCCTCTCTTACGACAAAGGGTAGCTGAATTGTGGCTGGTGGTATTGATATCTGGCCTTCTTAGCTTAGAGGACCAGATGAGTCTTTGGATATGAGCAAGGATGCTGATAGAGGGCTGAAATCAGAAATTATATGCATAGAAAAAGCCAAAAGCATTACTTTGAAACATGGGCAAGGGCCAAATGTTTCAAGGTAATGAAACATTTGGCCCTTTCTTGGACAAGTCATGTTGGAGTTGGTTTATATGGTCAAGAGCTTGTCTGCTCAGTCAATATGTGGTTCCTTTTCATTAATGATGGAGACTGATTGCACAATAACCACAGAATATGCTAGGACAAAGACACGGGAATCTCTGAAGAATTAAGATCGTAAAGTGGAACAAATTGCTGTAAATAAATCACGGATGGATGGCATAGATGCATGGCTATGAGGCACTTTGTTAACTCAGGCACTAGTGGATGAGGCCAGAAGACAAGAATGACAGCGAGACAGACAGGACAGAGAGAGAGAGAGACAGGACACAGAGAAAGAGAGACACAGAACAGAGAGAGAGACACACACAGGACAGAGAGAGAGAGAGAGACAGGACAGAGAGAGAGACACAGGACCGAGCGAGAGACACACACACACAGGACAGACAGTGAGAGAGATAGGACAAAGAGATAGACACAGGAATGAGATAGAGAGACACACACACAGGACAGACAGCAAGAGAAAGACAGGACAGATAGAGAGAGGACACAGGAAGACAGCTAGAGGACACACACAGGACAGGCAGCGAAAGAAAGAGACAGGACAGATAGAGACAGACAGGACAGAGAGACACACACACACACAGGACAGACAGCGAGAGAGAGACAAGACAGCGAGAGAGAGACAGGACAGAGAGAGAGAGACACACACACACAGGACAGACAGCGAGAGAGAGACAGGACAGATAGAGAGAGACACAGGACAGACAGTGAGAGACACACACACAGGACAGACAGCAAGAGAGAGAGACAGGAAAGATAGAGAGAGACACAGGACAGACAGTGAGAGACACACACACAGGACAGACAGCAAGAGAGAGAGACAGGACAGATAGAGAGAGACAGGACAGAGAGAGAGAGACACACACACAGGACAGACAGCGAGAGAGAGACAGGACAGATAGAGAGAGACACAGGACAGACAGTGAGAGACACACACACAGGACAGACAGCAAGAGAGAGAGACAGGAAAGATAGAGAGAGACACAGGACAGACAGTGAGAGACACACACACAGGACAGACAGCAAGAGAGAGAGACAGGACAGATAGAGAGAGACAGGACAGAGAGAGAGAGACACACACAGAAGACAGACAGCGAGAGAGAGACAGGACAGAGAGAGAGGCACAGGACAGAGAGAGACACACACACACACAGGACAGACAGCGAGAGAGAGACAGGACAGAGAGAGAGAGACACACACAGGACAGACAGCGAGAGAGAGACAGGACAGAGAGAGAGGCACAGGACAGAGAGAGAGAGAGACACACACACAGGACAGACAGTGAGAGAGAGACAGGACAGAGAGAGAGACACACACACAGGACAGACAGCGAGAGAGAGACAGGACAGAGAGAGAGAGAGACACAGGACAGACAGCGAGAGAGACACAGGACACAGAGAGAGAGAGACAGGGCAGAGATAGGGAGACATACACAGGACAGACAGTGAGAGAGAGACAGGGCAGAGAGAGAGAGACACACACAGGACAGACAGCGAGAGAGAGACAGGACAGAGAGGAAAAAAACACAGGACACAGAGAGAGAGACACACAGGACAGACAGCGAGAGAGAGACAGGACAGAGAGAGAGACAGAGGACAGAGCGAGATACACACACACAGGACAGAAAGCGAGAGAGAGACAGGACAGAGAGAGAGAGACAGGACAGGGTGAGAGACACACACAGGACAGACAGCGAGAGAGAGACAGGACAGAGAGAGAGAGACAGGACAGAGAGAGAAACACACACAGGACAGACAGCAAGAGAGAGACATGACAGAGAGAGACACAGGACAGCGAAAGAGACACAGGACAGAGCAAGACACACACAGGACAGACAGCGAGAGAGAGAGACAGGACAGAAATAGAGAGAAAGGACAGAGAGAGAGAGACACACACACAGGACTGACAGCGAGAGAGAGACAGGACAGAAAGAGAGAGACAGGACAGAGAGAGAGAGACACACACACAGGACAGACAGCGAGAGAGAGACAGGAAAGAGAGAGAGACACAGGACAGAGTGAGAGACACACACACACACGCAGGACAGACAGCGAGAGAGAGACAGGACAGAGAGAGAGAGGCAGGACAGAGCAAGAGACACACACAAAGGACAGACAGCAATACAGAGACAGGACAGAGCGAGAGACACGTACACACAGGACAGACAGCGAGAGAGAGAGACAGGATAGAAAGACACACAGGACAGAGAAAGAGAGACTCGCACAGGACAGAGAGAGAGACACACACACAGGACATAGAGTGAGAGACACACACACACACGGGGCAGAGAGTGAGAGTCACACAGGGCACACACAGAGAGAGACACACAGGAGAGAGATAGAGACACACAGGACAAAGAGAGACACACACAGGACAGACAGAGAGAGAGAGACAGAACAGAGAGATACACAGGACAGAGAAAGAGAGACTTGCACAGGACAGAGAAAGAGACAGGACAGAGAGAGAGACACACACACAGGGCAGAGAGTGAGAGACACACAGGGCACACACAGAGAGAGATGCACAGGAGAGAGATAGAGACACACAGGACAAAGAGAGACAAACACAGGACAGACAGTGTGAGAGAGAGACAGGATAGAGAGACACACAGGACAGAGAGAGAGAGAAACACACACACAGGGCAGAAAGTGAGAGACACACAGGACAGAGAGAGAGAGAAACACAGGGCACACACAGAGAGAGACGCACAGGAGAGAGAGACACCGGACAGAGAGAGACACACACACACAGGACAGAGGTAGAGACACACACAAAGGACACACAGAGAGGAAAGACAGAGAGAAACAGCACAGAGAGAGAGAGTGAGACAGGACAGAGAGAGTCAGATACAGCAAAGAGTGAGAGAGAGAGATATCAGAGAGAGAGAGAGCTCACAGAGAGAGACAGCCAGCAAAGAGAGAGAGACAGACACTAAAGAGTAAACCTCAGAGAGAGAGAGAGAAAGAGAGAACACAAAGAGAGACAGCAGAGAGAGAGCATACTTGTCACCTAAGACAAAAAGTGAAACAGAGAGACAGCACAGAAAATTCCAGATAACATTCTATGATACCGTTATTTATGACGGGGAAGTCACTATTCTATTAAATAAATAAAAAAACCTACCTGTGTATATCCATATATTTGCAGTATTTGAGCTATCGGTAAAGTTGTGTAAGATGACAGATCCCCAATAACTCCTGCCAGTTTCCCATGTCCAGCACACATATAATTAGGAACTGTCCTACTTGATCCAAATAATATCTGTATCACACTCCTCAGAGCTTTCCTAGGATCTTGACAAGAATCATATATGTGATATCCCAGAGTGAGATTGGGTAAAATATTTGAATCCTTGTTAATTTCATCAATGGCAAAGAGAAAACTCATCACATTCTTATAAGAATTTGGCATTGGCCTGTGAGAAAAGACTATTTTAGGAAAGTACCAATCAATGAGAAAAAATAATAATACATTTTTAACCTGCAGTATTGCTATTAGCATACGTTATTTATAAATGTCATGCATTTAAAGGTTTTTATAATATTGACATCTTCCTTACTTCCTCTTAGCTATACATATGTCAAATAAATCATGGTATTTCATTCTAAATGTTGTTTTTATTACCACTTAAGTCTTTTTCCTCGGATATCAAATGTATTAAAAGACCATTGTGTTAATTTATTTTTCTATATTTTTTTTAATTATTAAAGACGATAATGGGCAAAATGTATTTAGAAGACAAGAAACAACAAATACAGCCTTTAACACTATATCCAATTATTTTTTTGCTGCAGTTTTCCATTTTCATTGCTGGACTATTTAACACAGCTCTTATCTCAGAATTGAATGTCCTTATAAACAAAGGAGCTTTCAATGACCCTATTGAAAGCATTATCAGTTCTTTGTTGTCACATTTTCATTCATATTTTAATTAATTTTCATTAATTGTTGTGCAGCATTCTGCTACTTTCTGAAGGAAGTGTGCCCTTGTGAACTAATGAGCATGTTTTGCCATTATGTAGACAGAAGATTCCTATCCAATCAATGTATTTCCCAACATCAGAAAGTAACATTTCACAGCAGCATGATCACATATATAGTTGTGAGCGTACGAGTCGTTGCTCACGCTTGCGGGCTCGCGTAGCGAGCCCGCAAGAACTGCGTCCCTCGCGAAGCGAGGGACGCAGTTCGCCGCAAATGCGGGTCCTCGCGAAGCAAGGGCCCGCATTTGCGGTTGTGGAGGCTCAAACGTCGGCTGTGTTAACACACACATACACACACACGACTTTTTTAACAGAATAAACCCAACCGCCCAGCCAACAAAAACCCAACAACGTCCCCGCAAATGCGGATCCTCGCGAAGCGAGGGTCCGCATTTGCGGTGGTGGGAGCATCCCAACATCGGCTGTGTTAACACACACATACACACACACACAACTTCATAACAAAAAAAAAACTCAAAGTCGCCTCACACCCGCTTACACCCAGACACACAGACGCAAGACTTAACAAAAAAACAGTAAAAAAAGGCCCTTCACACGCTCTTAACACACATACGCACGACTTAGAAACAAATACACTGCGTCGTACACGTAAAAGCTAACTGCGTATATCGCAAAAAAATACGGCAACATCGCAACAAAATACGGCCGCATCGGAAAAAAATACGGCCGCGAAAGACCCATTCCAACCGCCGTGCATCAAAACATCACAAACACAAGAAATAAACACAACAAACACATAAAAAGCTTACTTACAGCACGGGGGGGCATCCGGCACCTCCAAAAGTTAATTTACACGTCCATTTAAGTCAAAACAAAGAGTTTAAAAACGACCGAAAATCGGCTAAGCGAGAGAAAAAATGGCCGCCGAACAAAACGAAAACGAGGCTCCAGACGTAACTACACTACACTTACTCGCAATAATGAAACACATACTATGCGGAACGGATCACACTCATATTAAACACCATTTTAACCACTACTACGCACAAAATGGCGGATGGAACGCAAATTGTAAGCTGGAACGCAAATAGCGCATGCGTATTACGTTCTAACGGTCTAACTTTCCAGAATGTTCTACAAGTTTATAAATACTGTATATTTGACAGAGAAAAATACATTTCTCCTCAGGTGATGAACAGAGTGACTTCGGAGATAACTGCTGCTAAAACTTGAGAAGATAATTCTTTCCTAATTTACTACTTTACATTGTGCAAATTACAACTGAGAGGTAAGCTATAATATATTACTTATTTTCAAGACAGGACATCAAAAAAAAAAATTAAAGAAGACAAAGAGGTTTATGTACACTGACAAGTGACACGCACATATATGTGTATAATGTATACTGACATGTGACACGCACATATATGCGTATAATGTATACTGACAAGTGACACGCACATTTATGTGTATAATGTATAGTGACATGTCACATGCACATTTATGTGTATTGCCCCTGCAACAAACTAATTAAACAACTACATTTAAATTACATTACAAAAAAATAAGTTGGGACTATTAAAATACTATTAAAATATGAGTCATGTATACTGATATGTGACACGCACATATATGTGTATCATCTATAGTCACATGTCACACACACATTTATGTATGTTGGCCAAAAATAAAAATAAGGTTAATTTAACAATTAAAATGTGATTCATGTATAGTGATATGTCACACGCACACAAAAAAATTACTTTCAACTATGGAAATGTGCTTCATGTATGTGACATATGTGTGTAGACCCTACCAAAAAATAATGTTAATTCAAATTAATTACAGAAGTATATTTCAATGAAATTAATTACTGCAATTTAATAGATCACCTAAAACTCAATCTTTCTACTTTTTTTAATATTCAAACAGACTCTGCATCAACAGCGTCTCTCAACAATTTGCACTGTGCACTGTGAAGCACAATCCCTTTTAAAGAACACCAACAAAGAAGAAGAGGTAAGATACAAAAATACTTTAAATGCTGAAAAGGCCATGGTTTGTTAAATACAAATAAAAAATTCTATAATTCACTATTTCACTTTATTTTTCAAACAGACACTACAAGAAAACCGGCGGATTAAGATTGGCAGGAGGGGACCCTCTGTCATTCCACACTTCAATGAAGGTAAAGTATTAAGTATAAAAAAGAACCGAACCATGAGCCTTATTCAATTCTGAGTTGGCTAATTGAATAGGGCTTTATATAAGCACATAATAGGTCTTCTCTAACTAAAAACTTCTGTCCAAAAAAATGTTTATGTGCTTATATAGAGCCCTATTCAATTGGTCAAAACGCAATTGATTCAGGACCTAAATATGTTTAATGGCCGAGGGCCTCATTCAAATGTGATTTGACCATTTCAATAGGGCTCTATATAAGCACATTTGGCTCAATTTAACTAAAAACTTCTGTTCAAAAATATGCTCTGTGCTTATATAGAGCCCTATTGAAAAACCAAATTCAATGAGGCCCTCACAATATAAGAAATCCAGCAAACAAAGGCCCTCATTCAATTGATATTTTGGACAATTCAATAGGGCTCCAAATAAGCACATTTAGAACCCTATTGAATTGGCCAAACTGCAATTGAATGAGGGCCAAAGTATGCAACATATGGTACACACAAACTGGTACACACAAAACAGGATTGTAACAAACACATAGCACATTCTTATTTTATGTTTAACAACCTATTAGCATTACAAAACAACATTAATAAGCATACCATCAGCGGTGTGCATCAAACAGGATTGTATGAAAACTCACACAAACACATAGCAAACTACATTTAAATTCTTATTTTAATGTTTAACAACCTATAAGCCTTAGAAAGAAGCCTAAATAAGCATACCAACATTGGTGCCCACCAAAGAGGATTGTATGAAAACTCACACAAACACATAACAAACTACATTTACATTCTTATTTTATGTTTAACAACCTATTAGCATTACAAAACTACATTAATAAGCATACCAACAGTGGTGCGCATCAAAGAGGATTGTATGAAAACTCACACAAACACATAGCAAACTACATTTAGATTCTTATTTAATGTTTAACAACCTATAAGCCTTAGAAAGAAGCCTAAATAAGCATACCAACAGTGGTGCACACCAAACAGGATTGTATGAAAACTCACACAAACACATAGCAAACTACATTTAGATTCTTATTTTATGTTTAACAACCTATTAGCATTACAAAACTACATTAATAAGCATACCATCAGCGGTGCGCATCAAACAGGATTGTATGAAAACTCACACAAACACATAGCAAACTACATTTACATTCTTATTTTATGTTTAACAACCTATAAGCATTACAAAACAACATTAATAAGCATACCAACAGTGGTGCGCACCAAACAGGATTGTATGAAAACTCACACAAACACATAGCAAACTACATTTACATTCTTATTTTATGTTTAACAACCTATAAGCCTTATAAAGAAGCCTAAATAAGCATACCAACAGTGGTGCGCACCAAACAGGATTGTATGAAAACTCACACAAACACATACCAAAGTACATTTAGATACTTATTTTATGTTTAACAATCTATAAGCCTTAGAAAAAGGCCTAAATAAGCATACCAAAAGTGGTGGACACCAAACGGGATTGTAGAAAAACAAAGAAATAATGTCATTTTTTAGTTCATACAAATACATTAAAATAATATTACATTTTCATTTTTATTTTATATCAGATACTGCGTCAAGAACATCGGAACAGGAGTTTCAACTGAGGACCACACCAGCGGACGAGGACTTTCAACAGAGGACCAGACCATTGGACGAGGACTTTCAACAGAGGACTACACCATCGGGCGAGGACTTTCAACAGAGGACCAGACGATTGGACGAGGACTTTCAACACAGGACCAGACCATCAGACGAAGGCTTTCAACACAGGACCAACAAAGATTCTGCTTCAAATCAAACTTCAACCAAGGTACAGTATAACAAGTAAAAAAAGAGAAAAATTAATTAATATTCTTCTTTAATGTTTAACCACCTATAAGCCTTAGAAAATAGCCTACAGAAGCATACCAAAATTGTGGCGCACCAAAAAGGATTGTAGAAAAACACAGAAATAATGCCATTTTTTCATTAATACAAAGACATTCAAATAACATAACATTTTCATTTTTATTTTATAACAGATACTGCGTCAAGAACATCGGAACAGGAGTTGGAACTGAGGACCACACCAGAGGACGAGGACTTTCAACAGAGGACTACACCATCGGACGAGGACTTTCAACACAGGACCAGACCATCGGACGAAGGCTTTCAACACAGGACCAACAAAGAATTTTGCTTGAAATCAAACTTCAACCAAGGTACAGTATAAAAAGTAATATCTATCATCTATCTCTTATTTGTCTTTTAGGGCCAATAATCTTTAACACTAAATACAAACTTCAATGTAAACTTAAAGAATAAATTGGCATAGTCCAAAAAAGTCTAAAAACACAGAATCTATACAATTTGTCATTGTAACATTCCAGTCCTAAACCCTAATTTAATTGCCATTTGACAAATTGAATAGTGCTGTAAATAAGGACATAACATCTTTTTGAAAATACCTTTTTAGTTACTGAAACACTTGCTTTTGGATACATGTTTAATAAATAAAAATTTCTTTAAATAATTATCTGATGGCCTTATTTAGACTTTTATTCAATTGACCGCATTGAAATTGATTAAGTATAAAATGTTAACACACTATTGATAACTATTTGTCATGAAAAACAACTTAACATCTCAAAATAAACTAATGGTACATTATTTTATTTTTACAGATTAACATGGCTGATAACGAGAGTAAACAAGAAAAGAAAAGACGCCAAGCTAGAGAACGACGACAGAGAGCAGACAGCCAGCAGACACCGGAGAAGAAGGAAATTCGACGAGAAAAAGAACGCAAAAGAATTGCAAGCAAAAGACTGTCACTTGCAGAAATTAAAGATATGTCAAAAAAAACAACAAAGAAAATAAAGCATTTACAACCTGTTGCTCAAACATCAGATGACATTTTACCAGAAAAAATACAAGAGATACCAAAAAAAGCAACAAAGAAAACAAAGCATTTAGAACCGTTTCATGAAACATTACATGACATTTTACCTCAAACAATACAACATATACCAAGAAAAGCAACGAAAAAAACAAAACATTTAGAACCTGTTGTTGAAACATTATATGACATTTCACCTGATGAATATGAAAGGCAAAATCCTATATGCTTTGCAAATTGTCCTCTACTCAAGTCTTTAGCAGTAGAGGTTCATAGTTGTGGGGACATGACTACTCAATGTCAGTTTTGTGAGGCTTATTATTTTAAACAGGAGAGACCCAGAGATGGACAATTTATTAGTTGTTGTCAAAAAGGCAAGTTCAAACTTCCAGAAAGGAAAGAATTTCCAATTTATTTACAAAATATTATGACTGAACCTACTTTTCCAAACTACAAAAATTTTAAGACAAACATAAGATCCTACAATAGTGCCATATCCTTTGCATCCATGGGGGCAACATTAGCTGCTAATGTACCCGGACATGGTCCTTACTGTTTTAAAGTCCAAGGACAAATTTATCATCGCACTTCCCATTTACATCCAGAGGAAGAAAATAAAAGAAAATTCGCTCAACTATATGTCCTAGATACAATGGAAGCTGTTGACCAACGTATGCAGATGGAAGAAAATAAAAAATGCTTACCCACTGTTTTCAAAGAGCTAAATAACATTATGGACAACAATCCCTACAGTAAAGCTTATAAAAAATTGGCAGAAGTAGAAAATGAACAACTACTTCATTCACAAACACATCAATTACCAATGCCGAAGGTTAATATGGTGCTTAAAAGAGACAGACATACTGATAAACGTCGTTATAACTTGCCAACAACAAATGAGGTTGCAATGGTGTTTCACAATGATGAAGGAGAACCACCATTTCAAAGAGACATTCGAATATATCCTAGAAATGAGGACCAACCGTTTATTAATATGAGTATCTTAAGTCCAAATTTAGATCCAATGACATATCCCATCTTTTTCCCACACGGAAAAGCAGGTTGGCAACCAAAATTAACTCTTCCCAGTTACCCAAATGCTAAAGCCAGAATCCGAAATAATGTTTCTATGCTTGAATTTAAAGTAGCTCAAATTGCCATTCGCAATGTATTTAATCCAATTTTATGTGGTGGGAAACTAACACAACAATGGATTATTGATTCATATTTGCAAGTTGAGGCAAATAATTTAAACTTTATCAAATATCAACAAGATAAACTCCGTGTAGAACAATATTCTGGACTCATGGACTATGTTGCTGACGTGGCTACAAGCAGAGACATGACAGCTGGCAAAGCCATCATTTTACCATCTTCCTTTCAAGGATCTCCTCGGAATATGAGAGAAAGATACAATGATGCTATGGCTATTGTGACAAAATTTGGCAAACCCGATCTATTTGTGACATTTACATGTAATCCACAATGGCCAGAAATTACACTAAATCTACTTCTTGGACAAACTGCTTCAGATCGACCAGATTTAGTAGCCAGAGTTTTTAAGATTAAATTAAATGAATTAATACGTGACTTCACTATAAATCAGTTATTTGGCAAATGTCTTGCTTATGTATATACCATTGAATTTCAAAAAAGAGGCCTTCCACATGCACATCTTCTAATAATACTTCAAGAAAAAGATAAATTAGATACTTCAGACAAAGTGGATGCAGTCATTGTTGCTGAACTACCAGATCCAGAACTATATGGTAGACTATATGAGATTGTTACTCATCGCATGATTCATGGACCCTGTGGTGACCTTAATCCACAATCACCATGTATGGAAAATAATAAATGTTCCAAAGAATTTCCAAAAGATTATAGAGACAAAACCTATGCCAATTGTGATGGATATCCACTTTATAAAAGAAGAGAAGGAGATAGTGCCATTATTCGTGGAAAAAAAGTGGACAATAGATATGTAGTACCCTACAATCCACATTTACTCATGAAGTACAACACCCACATCAACGTAGAAGCCTGCACTTCCATCAAATCCATTAAATATGTCTACAAATATATTTACAAAGGTTACGATGCAGCTACTGTAGTCGTCAAAAGTGCAGACAACCCTGAAAGTAGTGAGTTAGTACATGATGAACTTGCATCTCATGTAGATGCTCGCTATGTCAGTGCGCCAGAAGCTATGTGGCGGCTTTTAAAATTTGAAATGCATGATAGATCACATGCAGTATATAGGTTAGCAGTACATTTGCCACAACGACATTTAGTTTATTTCCATGCTGGAAATGAAATGAATGCATTGGCCCAAAGTGAAGATCGTCACACTACACTAACTGCATGGTTTGCATTAAATTCCACTGATGCTGAAGCAACACAATACTTATATATTGAAATTCCATATCACTATGTTTTTGTGAATGGATTATGGAGACCAAGAAAAACCAGAGGCAATAAAATAATTCCACGAATTTACACAGTCAGTCCAAGAGATGTTGAACGTTTTTGCTTACGGATATTACTTTTAAATGTTCCAGGAGCACAAAGTTTTGAACAATTAAGAACTGTTAATGACATTGTATATGAATCCTTCCATTTAGCTGCAAGACATAGAAACTTACTCGCTGATGATACAGAGTGGGAAAGATGTTTAGAAGAAGCAGCACAATGTCAAATGCCACGACAGATGAGAGAACAATTTGCTTTTATTTGTATCTTCTCAAATGCTCCAAATGCATTAGCTTTGTGGGAGACTTTTAAAAGTAATATGGCTGAAGACTTTATGCGACGATACAATGAACCCATTGCACACTTAAAAGCGTTAATGGAAATCCAAGAAGTCTTTTTAACTCATGGATTAAGTTGTGCAAGTTTTAATTTGCCTGATCCAGGTCTTATAGATGACATTAACTTTGAAGACTATGACATTCAACTACAAGCAGAAAGAACAGAAGAAAGACTTGCAACTTTAAATACACTACAATTGCAAGCATTTCATGCCATTAAAAATGCTATAGATGATGACATGGTGACAGAGCGTTATTTCTATCTTGATGGACCTGGCGGATCAGGAAAAACATATTTGTACAATTTATTAATGAGTTCAGTACGAGCCCAAGGAAAAATAGCAATGGCGTTTGCCACTACTGGAATTGCTGCACTTTTATTAGAAGGTGGAAGAACTGTTCATAGTGGATTTAAACTGCCAGTGCCTATTTTAGAAAATTCTGTGTCAGATATTCGCATGACATCCTTACAAGCAAAGAAATTGAAGAAATGTAAATTAATTATAATAGATGAGGCCACAATGATGTCATGCTATGCCCTCCAATGTATTGACCGTTTGCTTCGTGAAGTCATGGAGAATACTTTTCCATTTGGTGGAAAGGTAATGTTGTTGGGTGGCGATTTCAGACAAACATTACCTGTCGTTGTACATGGAAATCGAACTGACATTATCGAAACATGTATAAAGTCAAGTATAGTATGGAAACATTTTACCCATCTTCAACTGCAACAAAATATGAGATCAGAAGGCCAAACTGATTTCAATGATTGGCTTATTAAAATTGGAGAAGGCAGAACAGAAAAAATACTACATTTACCTGATGACACTGTAGAGATCCCACCTCATATGATTTGTCAACAAGATATTATATCGGCTATATTTGAAGGGAGCATAAATAACGAAGAATATTCCGAGCTTGCCAACCAAGTCATACTGACGTGTAAAAATAAAGATGCATTAATACTCAATAATGAAATCTTTAAAAAAAATTATGCACCACAAAGAAATTATCACAGTGCTGATTCTGTACTTGCTGATGACAATGAAAGTCAGGCTAACTTTTCAACTGAATTCATAAACTCTTTAACTCCTTCTGGAATGCCACCACATATTTTGCAGCTAAAGAAAGGTGCAATTATCATGTTACTGCGAAATATGAACCCCAAAAAAGGCCTATGCAATGGCACAAGATTAATTGTTCAACAATTAAAGGACCATTTTATAGATGCTGAAATTTTAACTGGGACCCATAAAGGAGAGAGAGTTTTCATACCAAGAATAGATTTAGCACCAAGTGAAAGTAGTCTCCCTTTTATACTTCAAAGAAGACAATTTCCCATTATTATGGCATTTGCCATGACCATTAATAAATCACAAGGTCAAACTTTCAAATCTGTGGGTATTTTCTTGGAAGAACCAGTTTTTGCACATGGTCAATTGTACGTTGCGTTGTCACGGTGCAAAAATCCACAGGCTATTAAAGTTTACATTGAAAACAATGAAAGTCAAGGTGATTTATTAGAAGATGGACGTATTTTTACTAAAAACATTGTCTACTATGAAGTACTATAACTTTGAAGGATACAAATTAACGATGCCAAGATTTTTTTAAAGCATTGCAAAATACATACCAATTGGTTGTTTAATTCAGTCATAATTAATGGAAGTCATGTTTATGAATGATTTGCCTCACAAAATACTTGCCTTGCATTGTTAGTAAAAATTATGTTAAAATGTTAAGTCACTATGTTAATGTTTCTAATGTTACAAGTTTAAAAAATATATTTTCAAGTTATTTCATTCAACAGATTACAAAGTGGATGTTAACAGGTCAAGCACCTTTTAAGTCACAATGTAAATATTGTCTGTTATCTTAAGATTACTACCTACATTAATGTTTATCGCCAGTTTATGTGCTCAGTAATAAATTACTTTAATTACGTACGTTTTAAGAAGAGTTTTACTGTATGCCTTCCTCTACATTCAATGTATATTCAAGTTAACAATTATTGTGATAGAAATTGAATTTTAATACTGATTAATTTAAATGTCAATTGTTTTTACATTCAAATGTTAATACTTTTAATAAAAAATTAGGTTACAAAATGTATTCACTATGTTCCTGTTTATAATGTTCAAAATTATACAAATGTTTTGTTAACTTCTAAACTTACATAAAAAATAAAGTTCAAGTTTAAAAATATATACTTTGATGGTTATTGCTTACATATAGTTTAAACTTCATGTTAAAATTCGCAACGTTTAAAGAAGGGTTTTTACTTTTTGCTTTCCTATTCATTCAATGTATATTAAAGTTAACAATTCTTCAGATACTAATTACATTTTAAAAAACCATTACATCAACATTTTACAAAAATACACGTTCATATTAAAATACTTACAAGGGTCAAAAATATATGTTAATAACTAAACAACTTGACAAACATATACATCACATTGCCGTCATTTTTTGACGGGCAAGTCGCTAGTTGGATATAAAAGGTAAGCATAACATGTAATACTTTAGTTGTCCTTTTGTTATCAAACTTATATACAGCATGAGTTACAAATCAGTCCCACACTGTTTAGATCCAAAAGATCTAAACAGCAGTGTCTTTGGGTAGGTATTTTGACTCACGCAAAGTCATCCAGTGCTGTGCTCAAAAACTATGTAATAATAGCAGGTACTCTCCTTTTTAACATATTTATTAATGACTTAGCGGTAGGATTGGAGTGTGGTGTCTCCATTTTCGCTGATGACATGAAGTTGTGCAAGGTAATTAAATCAGATAGTGATGTGCTTTCCCTCCAAAGGGATTTACATAAAATTGAGGAATGGGCATATAAATGGCAGATGAGATTTAATATGAATAAATGTAAAGTTATCCATCTTGGAAGGAAAAATAGCCATGCAATTTATAATCTTAATGGAGCAAATCTAGGTGTATCAGATATTGAAATGGATTTGGGAGTGCTTGTGGACAACCACCTAGGTAACAGTGCTCAAAGCCAAGCAGCAGCTGCAAAGGCAAATAAAATATTAGCATGTATTAAGAAGGGTAAAGAAGCCAGGGAAGCGAATATAATTCTGCCACTATACAAATCTTTAGTACGCCCTCATTTGGAATATGGAGTACAATTTTGGGCACCACTTCATAAAAAGGACATTTTCGAGCTGGAAAAGGTACAGAGGAGGACAACAAAACTAATAAGGGGAATGGAGGGGCTAAGTTATGAAGAAAGACTAACCAAATTAAACTTATTTTCTCTAGAAAAAAGGCGTCTAAGAGGAGATATGATTACCTTATATAAATACATCCAGGGTCAGTATAAAGATTTGTCAAGGGAGCTTTTTGTGCCAAGAGGTTTTCAACTGTCAAGAGGACATCCCTTGAGGTTAGAAGTAAAAAGATTCCACCTTAAAGAAAGAAAAGGGTTGTTCACAGTAAGAGTGGAATTCTCCACAAGAGGAGGTGGTGACAGCGGATTCAATAGATAACTTTAAAATGGGACTGGATTTATTTCTAATTAAAAAGGGAATTCAGGGTTATCATGGATAATTAGAGGCAGTATTGATCCATGGAGAAGTCCGGTCGCCGGTGTCTGGGATCAGGAGGGAATTGATTTTTTTTTTTTTACTTTTTTATAATAGTGGATTAAAGAGGGGAAAAGTAGACATTGTTTAAATCACCAAAATTGCTTATAGGTAGAGATTACATATTTTTTGCCACCACAAAACATCTCTCTCTAACATCCTCCTTTGGCATTTGGCACAGTGGACTACCTCTACTACACACCAAAACACCACAGTATTGACCTAGGTGTCTCCCATCTCTATGATGTTTCTATGTTGTCCAACATTTTATTCTATTTGTCACACCACCATCTCCTAACTACCAACCTTACCATACCCCACAGCACACTTACTCTGTGGACCTATAGATATCTACATAACATAAACCCACATCAACTCTCCATCTCACTACAATCTTTCGCCAGTATCGTTACCACTCTCTCCAATCCAGTCCTTATTTCAGATTACTGCAACCATACTCTTTTTACAATACTTGACAAATAACACAAGATATGTACAAAAGTACTCCCACACTTCTGAGCATTCCTGGCAAAGAAACATACTGAACCAGACTTCCTTCATTATAAATGCATGCTACACCTCAGCCTAAACTTGTCCAGGCAACTCATTGTCATCCAACCCCAGGCAACTATTTTCCGCATCTAACTACCTCCTCAACCCTTTAATACATCCCCCTAAACCAAACCTCACAGCATATGATCTCGCTAGATATTTCAAAAACAAAATTAATTATCAGACAAGAAATCTCAATACACCAGCTCACAGACATATTACTTCTCCTATCCACTTCCACAGACACATTTAACAACTTTACACCAATCACAGAGGATGAAGCAACCAGACTTCTGTCTTCTTCTCATCCCACTATCTGCCCACTCAACTCCATTCATTGTCCTGCCCATCATAATTCAAGTCCTTACTTATCTCTTCAACCTATCTCTATCCACTTGTATGTTTCCAGCCCCATTCAAGCAGGATGTAACCACACCAATTCTAAATAAGATCTTTCTTGGTCCTTCTTGCCTCTCTATTATGCTATTGTGCTATCTGCTAGCCTCCTAACTTTTGGAAGGCCAGTCTATAACTGGTCATAACATTTTTGTGGTTACAATGCAAATTGTATTGATAAAAATCAGTAAAATAAAACGAGAAAAGACACTGCATAGATAGTGAGGCTCAGGCAGTGACTGTCACACTGATTATTATATTATTTCTATACTCATTCTTGTAATGTAGAAAACTGGTTGTCAAACACATTTGCACTGATACTGTAGGCTGTTAGGTCAATCCCAGTTTTGTCCTTTTTCCTGCAGATTAAACTTTTTATTTTATTTTATTTAGCTTATATAAATATTTGAAAACATGATAACATGCTTATTTGTCTCATACCACCCCTTTATAGTTTATATAAAAGTATTATTTATTTTTGAAAAATAATAATATAACTAATATGAAACTAATATGGGAAATGCAACACTTCATAACTAAGAATATGCTTTTCCACCTTCTTTTTATTGGTGCATCTGTGCATATCTGAATATTTAGTGTTTCTTGAAGAATACTGGAGAATTTTTGAGGATATTAAAACAGGTTAATGTAGGCTCTGATATATTTTCTGGTGTACTTAGTTTGTACACATCAAATCCACATGAAGGCGATATTGGTGCAGTATATGATGCCTTTTAATGCTTAATTCAGTAAAATTAAATGACAAGCTCATAGCTTCTTTGTCTTCCTAAAGTTAACAAAAAAAAAAAGCTGAAAACCATATTTATTTATGATTTGTAAGTAATAGAGAAGACAGTGATAACCAGTGCCGGGTCTACCTTTTTGGCAGTAAAGTGGCATGCGCATGGTATGCGGGTACCCATTTTTCCCTTTTCTGTGCATATACATCGATCTCTTGCTGTGGGAGCAAATCACAGACATTTCCCCTATAACAGATATTTTAACAACACAACTACTCATACACATGCCAAGCTATTACTTGTTTATTAAATGCATTTGATGGTGGGCCATATTATTTATATTTTTCTATGGGAGCACAGCGAGCATATGTTACACAAACACACATCATGATCACTTGTATCACAAAGAAAAACTGAGTAATTATGAGTTAAAGGGACACTGCGCAATGACAACAGAAATTGTCTGGAAAAATTGAGCCCAACTAACAGCATAAGCAATCAGGAATAAAAGTCATACAGCTAGTTTTTAATTAGATAAAATAACTTTTGATGCCTCTTCTGGGCCCTGGGGAAATCCATGATATATATATATATATACTAGTGATTTGCCCATCAGAAATGACGTGGCAAAACAATTTGAAGTCATGGGAATGCTGTTTGACACATGATGTAAACCATTTTGTAATGTGAAGACCTTCGATGCTCATTGCGAGCCTCTCCTGTCATGTAGTTTTGTTCCTCTAAGCACCTTCATCAGTGCCATCAATAGCCTGTAGACCTAATTTGTTTGAATTCTCTGGCAGCATACAATGTACAGTGAGTGTTGGTGCACGTTTCTGGACCCTTGAAAAAATCTACAAGATTCTAAGAATGTGATAATAGTGAAGTTTACCTACTAGAATATCACTTCATTATAAGTTTTCCTATTGAAATATCACTTATATATATTTCACTAGATTAGAACCTACTGTTAATGGTTCTAATATTATTAGCACTAGAACTTTTTTGTATTTATAGAACTTTCCTATTGCAAGCACTTTATTAGTCAACACTTAGAGTGATATATACAATACATTTTTAGAAATTAATTTGACACTGACACTTTATATAAATTCCGTATTTATCACACCCATGCGATTAATGAATGAAATATCCTGCCTCTGAAAATTTTTATAATATTTTTTAATGATAAAAAATTTAATAAAAGCTAAGTTTTAATTTTTACTCTCTTTGACATTATACTTGAGTAAATCTAGGTGTGCACAAGAATAGGGGTCCCTTTTGTCTCTTTTGCTGATTACCATTATTGTGTTGATACCTAGTGGCACCCTATTAGTTCATACACTTGCCTCAACCTGAGCTACAGTACCTTTTGCTTTGCATCACATATTATAATTTTCCAACTACGATTCGTCGTCACGCTGTGTTGCGTGGTGCGTACGACTTTGCGATGAGCGCCGCAGGCGCTCATCGCCCGGCGAGCCTCGCGCAGCAAGGCGAGCCCTTAAACCGTACCACTTTGCCGATCGTACGACTTTACGATGAGCGCCGCAGGCACTCATCGCCCGGCGAGCCTCGCACAGCGAGGCGAGCCGTTAAACCGTACCACTTTGCCAATCGTACGACTTAGCCGTTAAACTGTAGCACTTTGGCAATGAGCGCCGCAGGCGCTCATTGCATGCGAGCCTCGCGTAGCGAGGCGAGCTGTTAAACCATAGCACTGTTATGTTAAACAGTAGCACTTTTTTACACAAGACGCAGGACTTAGAAAAAAAATACGAGATGAAAAAAATTACGAGATATGCGGCGGAACCAAAACAATTAAAAAAACACTAAAAAATAAAAACAAGGTCACTTACAGCATGGGGAACCAGGCAGGACCTCTGGGAGTGAGTTGGAACTCCAATTTACATCGATTTAGACGAGTTACAAAGATCGAAAATCGGCTAAGGGAGAAAAAAATGGCCGCCGAAAAAAATGAAAACGAGGCTATACTACTATGAACTGCGTAAAATACAGCCACAGCTGTATGTGCTCGAAACACAACGAGACAAAGGATGCGCATTAACCGCACAATGAGTAAAAAAAGACAGCAACGAGTACATTTTACGAAACGCAATAACAGATTTACGCATTAACACAGATTTCCCGCCTTTGTCTCGTGCCACATCGGATTTCCCGCCAAAAACAACACATTTGTCTTGCGGAAAAGCGGATTTCCCGCCTAAAACAATGCATTTGTCTCGTGCACAAAGCCTATATATAGGGCACACTTGACACATAACTGACACTTTCTCCTCAGGTGATGACAGTCTGACTGGACGTTTTCTGATGCCGGAAAATCTCTAGAGATTGTTAGCAATTCAGGATACTGCTTCAGCAATATTACATTAAAAAAAGGTAAATATCATTTATAATTATTAATTAGTAAATTGGTACTTACTTAATAAATAAAAAATATTACATTTAATTAATAGAAAAATAATATTGTGCTTACCTGTGTGAAACAATTGTTAATAACATTCATAATGTACATTAATTAATTAATTAATTAATCAATCATTAATATCAAAATTAGTTAACGTTTAAGAATGTGAATAAAGAAGCAACACATTGATTCATTAATTATTAATGTACATTAATTTAATAATTAATTTGTTATATATCGTGATTACCTGTGAATTGTAAATTACATTCATAATGTACTTTATTTAATTAATTAATCATTACTAATCATTAATATCAAAAAAGGTTAACGTTTAAGAATGTGCATAAAAAAAGGAACACGTTGATTAATTAATTATTAATGTACATTATTTAAATAATTCAGTTCTTATATATTTAGTATAAAATAAACCCCCCAAAAAAGGCTATATACTCATGCTTACATCTTGATGTTAGATTTAGTCACACATTACTTTAATATTAATGAACATTAATTGATTCTTATTTCATTAGTAATGTACATTATTTTAATAATTCAGTTGTAACATACTCATTTTAAAATACCCCTCAAACAAAAAAAAAGGGAATAGACTCATGCTTACGTCTTGACGTTATATTTAGTCAGACATTGATTTAAGATTAATACAGATTAATTGAGTCTTATTTAAAGAGTAACAGTAATATTGATTGTATGTTTTTAATCTATGCTTACATATGTGTGTTCATGCTGATTGATTGATATATTTAGTTCATGTTTTTAATCTATGCAAAAATATGTATGTTAAGACTCATTGATTGATACAGATGAAGCAACATATTATACATTAATTTTACTATTTTGTATAATTGCAGTGAACTGTAGCTGAATGAACAGAGATAGTGACGTTCAGACACATTGAACATCATAAGGATAATTTTGACAGGTACATAATTTGAATTATATTACTACAGCAAGATATAAAAAAATATGATTTTAGGTTTTTAATGTAGCCAAATATATGTCTGTTGATGTTTGATATTGATGAAGCAAAAGATTAAAAATATTCTCAATTTGATTTTACAGTTTATTTGGATCTGCAAGGGAATAAACACACAGCGTGAAGTTTGCAGCCTTTGAACAACATCAACAACATCTTCACAGGTATAAAATTTAATTTTGGAGTTATGCATAGAAAAAGGCTATATTATATTTGGTGAAAATGGAGAGTACTTATTGAGTCATTAACGTATGATATTTAGTCATAACTTGAAAAAAGTTAAAAAGATAATACTAATTAATAATAATATTTTAAAAAAATAAGAAGCTTGCAACACTTGCAAAAAAAAGAAATTGATGGTATGCTGTGAATTCAATCAAGAAGTAATGGAATTGAAGGATAATAATATAAATATAGATATGTGCAGCTGATTCCTATTTAATATATGTCAATAAAATACTTTGAAAAATGGTTTCATTTCTTTCAGTCTAAAGTGCAACATTTTAAAATGCTTGATTAGGGGCTTCCAAGAAATGTAAAAGTAAACAAAAAAATCTCTATGAACCATTGTCCAATGATTCTATTTTGCAGAATGACTTAAATGTAGACACACAAGAAAACAATGTACATATAGAAAGTGGGTCTGATATCTATGTTGAAGAAATGCATGACAATGTGTTTACTACTGCAGTACAAGTAGATACTCATTATTGTGGGTTACTTAATGTGCTTTGTCAGTTTTGTGGGGCCTATTATTTTATAAAGGAAAGACCTACTGACGGAAATTTCATTAGTTGCTGTCAGAAAAAAAAGGTGAAACTTCCACTAAGACACCCATTTCCATATTATTTAGAATGCATAATGAGCGATCCAACAATTCCAAATTATAATAATTTCAAACAAAACATAAGGTCTTATAACAGTGCAATTTCATTTGCTTCAATGGGTGCAACATTAGCAGAAAATGTACTAGGACATGGTCCTTACTGTTTCAGAGATCAAGGTCAAATATACCACCGAACTTCACATTTAGACCCACAAGAAGCAGAGCAAAGGAAATTTGCACAGTTATATGTCTTAGATACAATGGAAGCTGTGGAACAAAGAATGACACTTCCAGAAAATAGACAGTGTTTGCGCATAGTCTTTGAACAGCTGGATAAAATTATGCAAAAAAACCCATATAGTCAAGCATACAAACAATTAGGACAGCTTGAAAAAGAACAACAGGAACATGCTGAAAGACATCAATTGCCTACACCAAGAGTAAATATGGTGTTAAAAAGAGATCGCAACACTGATCAAAGAAGATATAATTTACCTACAGTAAATGAGGTTGCCAGGGTGTTTAAAAATGAAGATGGTAAACCACCTTTTCAGCGGGATATTAGAATATATCCACGCAATGAAGAACAACCAGTTATCAACATCAATATATTAAGCTGTAATTTAGATCCAATAACATATCCCATTTTCTTTCCAAATGGGGAAACTGGATGGGAACCAAAATTACAATTGGAAAGTTATCCCAATACTAAACTTTGTATTAGATCTAATATTTCCATGCTGGAATATAAAGTGGCACAAACTGCTATCCGTGATTGTTTTAATCCAATTTTACATGGAGGCAAACTCACTCAACAATGGATTATTGATTCATATTTACAAGTTGAAGCCAATAATCTAAATTTCATTAAATATCATCAAAATAAATTAAGAGTAGAACAGTATTGTGGATTAATGGATTATGTGGCAGATTTAGCTTCCAACAGAGACATTCCAGCTGGAAAAGCAAATATTTTGCCATCCACTTTCCAAGGATCTCCTCGCAATATGCGAGAAAGGTATAATGATGCCATGGCTACTGTTACAAAATTTGGAAAACCAGATTTATTTATTACATTCACATATAATCCACAATGGCCAGAGATCAAGGAAAATTTGAATCTGGGACAAACTACTTCTGACCGACCAGATTTAGTGGCAAGAGTCTTCAAAATCAAACTCAATTCATTAATACATGAGATCACTAAAGCACACTTATTTGGACAATGTGTGGCTTTTGTTTAAACCATTGAATTTTAAAAAAGAGGATTGCCACATGCTCACATACTTTTAATACTGCAGGAAAAAGATAAGTTGAACACTGCTGAGAGAGTGGATTCAGTAATTTCCGCACAATTGCCAGACCAAGAAAAATATACAAAACTTTGGGAGATTGTTACACATAGAATGATTCATGGCCCATGTGGAGAGATGAATCCTAATTCACCATGTATGGAAAATAAAAAATGTATTAAAGAATTTCCAAAACAATTTCAAATGCAAACTTATGCAAATTGTGATGGATATCCTTTGTATAAAAGAACACAAATACAAACAGCTATTTTCCGTGGCCAAAAGGTTGATAATAGATTTGTCGTTCCATACAATCCACATTTGCTCATCAAGTACAATGCACACATCAATGTGGAAGCTTGCACTTCGATTAAATCAATTAAGTATGTGTATAAATATATATGCAAAGGATATGACGCAGCTACTGTTGTTGTACAAGGTGCTGCAAATGAAAACGAAAATCCAATTTTACATGATGAACTATCAAATTATTTAGATGCTCGGTATGTGAGTGCTCCTGAAGCAATGTGGCGCCTTTTAAAATTTGAGATGCATGATCGGTAACATGCTATCTATCGTTTAGCTGTACATTTGCCTCAAAGTCAGTTGGTTTACTTTACTGCAGGAAATGAAAGAACTGCATTATATCAAAGTTAAGACAGAGATACCACACTTACTGCATGGTTTAAATTAAACTGTCACGATACGTAGCCCAGACAATTTTTATACATAGAGATACCATATCACTATGTATTTGTAAATGGTCTATGGCGACAACGAAGAAGAGATGCACATAAAATTATACCACGCATTTATACCGTCAGTCCAAGGGACATTGAACGTTTCAGCTTAAGATTACTTCTGCTACATGTTCCCGGTGCACAGAGTTTTGAGCATTTACGTACAGTGAATGTCATAGTTTATGATACATTCCTATTAGCTGCAAGACATCAACATTTCATAGCTGATGATACAGATTGGGAGAGGTGTCTGGAAGAAGCAGCACTATGTCAAATGCCTAAGCAAATGAGACAACAATTTGCATTCATTTGTATATTTTGCAATGTACCTGATGCTTTCACTTTGTGGGAAACATTTAAATTAAACATGTCAGAAGATTTCTTGAAACGTTACAGAGAACCAATAGCTCTGTTAAAAACATTGATGGAAATACAAGAAATATTGTTGGCTCATGGATTAAATTGTGCAAGTTTTAATTTTCCTGATCCAGGACTTATAGATGACATCAATTTTGATGATTATGACACTGAGCTTCAAAAACAAAAAACCCAAGAAAAAGTGGCAACTTTAAATACTTAACAGTTAGAAGCATTTCATGCCATCACAAATGCTACAGATGATGAAATGGTCAAAGACCGGTATTTCTATCTAGACGGCCCAGGTGGATCAGGAAAAACTTATCTGTACAATTGTTTGATGAGTTATATTCGATCACAGGGTCAGATAGCTATGCCATTTGCAACAACTGGAATTGCTGCACTTTTGTTAGATGGTGGGAGAACTGTGCATAGTGGATTTAAGCTCCCAGTTCCCATTTTGGAAACATCAGTGTCAGATATTCGATTGAATTCCTTACAAGCAAAAAAATGTAAACTAACTAAACTAATTATCATAGACGAGGCAACAATGATGTCATGTCATGCATTGCAATGTATTGACAGATTTTTAAAAGAAGTGATGGATAATAAGTTGCCATTTGGTGGAAAGGTGATGCTGTTAGGAGGAGATTTTAGGCAAACATTACCTGTTGTGCCACACGGAAATAGAACGGAGATCATTGAAACATGTATCAAGACCAGTAAACTGTGGCAAATATTTACACATCTCAAATTAGAATTAAATATGAGATCTGAAGGCCAAAATGAATTCAATGACTGGCTCATTAAAATCGGAGAAGGAAAACATCCAGAAATACAGCATTTACCAAATGATACCATTGAAATTCCATCAGAAATGGTTTGCAATGAATCACTCATATCAGCCATATTTCTAAACACTCTTAATAATGAGGATTACTCAGACATTGCAAAAAAAGTGATATTAACATCAAAAAATATCGATGCCTTGAATGTAAATAACGAAATTTTAAAATACATCAATGCACCACAAAAGAATTATTACAGTGCAGATTCTATTCTGTCAGATGATAAAGACAGTGAATCGAATTTTAGTATCAAATTTATTAATTCGTTAACACCATCTGGAATGCCCCCACATATTTTACAATTGAAAAAAGGCGCAATTGTCATGTTATTGCGAAATATGAGTCCAAAAAAAGGACTTTGTAGTGGGACCAGATTAATTGTGCATGAGTTAAAAGATCATTTTATACATGCAGAAATTATAACTGGTACCCATAAAGGTGAACACATTTTTTATACCAAGAATTGATTTAGCTCCAAGTCAGAGTGGTTTGCCCTTTGTCCTTCAACTGAGACAATTTCCAGTTATCATGGCACTTGCCATGACCATCAATAAATCCCAAGGACAAACTTTTAAGTGAGTTGGGATTTTTTTAAAGGAACCAGTTTTTGCACATGGACAACTCTATGTGGCTTTTTCAAGGTGCATTAATCCAAAAAAAATTAAAGTGCATGTTGAAGAAAACGAAACTCAAGGTCATTTATTGGACGATGGATATGTTTACACCAAAAACATTGTCTACTATGAGGTGTTGGAAAGATTGAGGACAATGGTTTAATTTTAATGCCAACATTTTATGGTACTCAATATGATTGCACAAAAACAATATTTCAAGTAAAACAGCTAAACAATGGACAAAAAAAACATACAGAACAGTGGTTTGACTTCCATGACAAAATTAAAGTACTCTGGGACTCTTTAAATAGGGGACCACTAATTCACTTATGAAAATCTATGTGATATTTGCAGAATGGACAATCTGAAAAAAAAAAAATAACAACAGTAAAATACCCTTAAACAGATTGGAATGGGTTCAAAGTTTCATATTAACATGATTGGCCCCACAAAACAATTAACTGAATTTTTCAGGATTTACAAGAGTTAAATGTTATTGTTTGATATTACAATTTCAGATGTTAAATATGTGTTTTTTGAATTTTTAAAAAAGTTTGTTAAATATATATGTGGTATAGTCAAACATGTATTGTTATGTATGATATGTATTATTTAAAGACAAAGTATTGATTCAGGGAGAAATTCGATCGTCAGGAAGGAATTATTTTTTTTCCCTCTTTGATACAATTGGACAAGTTTCAATAGGGGGTTTTTATTGTTTGCCTTCCTCTGGATTCAATGCTAATTTAGTTTAACAAGAGTTTAACAAATATGTTACAAATGATAAAAAGCATGTTATTGTTAAAACAATTTACTTACTCTAAGTTAATATAGTCCGCAGTTACTCAGTGATAAATATGTATTGAAAAGTGTTAGTATTGTTAACAAAATGTTGAACGAATGTTTCATATACAAGTTGCATGTTACAAACTTTCATGTTTGTGAAATATAAATTGAAAGTTAAAAAAATAAAAAGTTAAAAAAATTAATGTGTTTTTATTTTTAGAAAAAAAATAAGGGACAAATGTAGCTGACACATTTGGTGTTGCAAACAAATTTCACAACATTTAATTTTTATTGACGGTAATTTTTTGATGGGCAAGTCGCTAGTTGATTATATTATATGTGATATACATACACTTCTAAAGTCTTCCGCCCTCCCAGTGAGGATCACTTTTACTTGTATAATCTAAACAGATTATAATATTATAGCAGCTTTCACTAAGGGCCCAATATAATTATAATACAAATATATACATAATCATCTAAGGTCTCTTAAATTGAAATAAGTATACACATATTCAGCCATGGTCCTGTGCTCATTGCAGCGCTCGCAATTCTGGCCTTTCTGGGTCTCTCTAAGGGTCCTCTGTCCCGTCATAGTTTATATTTGCCAGAGGACGCTCCACTGATGGAGGATGGAAATGGATTGAAGGCACACATGGCAAGGCCCACAATCAGCACCAAAGGCCGTAGGAATTACGAATTTAATGGCCGATATTTTTTCAAGCACGCAGCTCGGAAACCATTGAAAGACCACCAAAATACGCCAATTAAATTTAAAAAAAGTAACTTACAACCTCACATACAGCTCAGGGGGACAGGCAGGGAGCCTATGAGTGAGGTTGCAAGCTAATTTGAGGCTTAATTGGCGTTTTTCGGAGATTGAAAATCAGCTAGGCAAAAAAAAAATGTCTGGCTTAAAGACGTAATTTAAAAAAAAAAAGGCTCAAAATGAGGCCGAAGCCATTAACACATAGGCCATCAACGCGAGCCCAGCAAGACTTAGAAAATACAAGTACAACGGAGCTCATCGCAAGGCACGCAAGACTTAAACAGAGACAGAGTGGAGAAAGACACAGGGGAGGGAGAGGGTGGAAAGAGACACAGAGGGAGAGAGGGGGGGACATAAGAGAGGAAAATAAGGGGCAAAAAAGACAGAGCAGGGAGTGGTGAGAGGAAAGAAGGGGAAACAAAAACATGGAAGGGAGGAGGGGGAAACAGACACAGAGGTCAATGAGTAGGGAGAGGTTCCCAAGCATGAAGCACGAAAGTGGCAGATTGGACAACGTTTGCAATGATCGCTCATTGCGGGGCTCGCGATGAGTGCCGAAGGCGCTCATCTTGTGGCTTGCAATTGAGCGCCAAAAGGTGCTCAGTGCGAGGCATAAAAGTGGCGGGATGGCCGAGGCGTGCAATAAGCTTCGAAGCCTCTTATTGCAGGGCTTGCGATCAGCGGCCAAGGCGCGCATCGTGAGGACCTTAAAGTAGACGGTGGGAGAGCCTTGCATTGTGTAGCAAACAGCATTGCCAGCCTTCAAATTTTATTGCCGTCATTTTTCACGGGCAAGCCGCTAATATATATATACTGTATATTTTCATTCAGGGTCAATCATAATTCTAATATAAACACATCACATATATAGTTGTCAGCAGTACGGGTTGTTGCTAACGTTGCGGACTCGCCCAGCAAGCCCGCAACTGCAATGTCAGCTGTTTGCGGCCCGTAACCACGAGGCCCGCGGCACTACCTGCTTCCTGCCAGGGGAGAACTCTGGCGCTCATCGCGAAGCCCCCCAGCCTCACAGCATCCCCAGTGCCTCCCCCCTCCTTCCCCCTCAACCCCCTTCTCCCCTCACTTACCTTCATTGCGCTGCTCCTGCTGCTGTCCATCGCGTCTTCTGTGTCGGGAACCGGCATATGCTAATGACGTCATGTCACATGCACGTCTAGTCATTAGCATATGCTGGGTCCCAAAGACCCGATGGACAGCTGCAGGAGTCCCAGGAATCCCATCACCGCCTCCCTCCCCTCATCCTCTCCATCCCCTCATCCTCTCCCTCACCCTCTCCTTCCCCTTATCCTCTCCCTGTCCTCATCTTCTCCCTCCCCTCATCCTCTTCCTCCCCTCATCCTCCTCCTCCCTCCTTTCCCCCCTCTCCAATTAACCCCCTGTCCCCTCACTTAACTGCATTGCCCTGCTCCTGCTGCTGTCCAGCTCGTCTTCTGTGTCGGGACCCGGTATATGCTAATGATGTGACGTCACGTGCGAGTCACATCATTAGCATATGCCAGGTCCCAAAGACCCGATGGACAGCAGCAGAAGTCCCAGGACTCGCATCACCCCCTCCTCCCTCCCCTCATCCTCTCCCTTCCCTCATCCTCTCCCTCTCCTCATCCTCTCCCTTCCCTCATCCTCTCCCTCCCCTGCCCTCATCCTCTTCGTCCCCTCTCCCTGCCCTCATCCTCTCCCTCCCCTCTCCCTCCCCCATCCTCTCCCTCTCCTCTCCCTCATCCTCTCTCTACACTCATCCTTTCCTTCCCCTCCTCCCTCCCTCCCCTCATCTTCCTCCTCCCTCCCCTCATCTTCCTCCTCCCTCCATCCCCTCATCCTTCTCCTCCCTCCCTTCATCCTCATCCTCCCTCCTAACTTTCCCCCTTTCCAATTAATCCCCTCACTTACCTGCATTACCCTGCTCCTATCTTGGGACCCGGTATATGCTAATGACGTGACGTCACATGCGCGTCATTAGCATATGCCGGGTCCCAAAGACCTGATGGACAGCAGCAGGAGTCCCAGGACTCCCATCATCCCCTCCTCCCTTCCCTCATCCTCACCCTCCCCTCATCCTCTCATTCATCCTCTCCCTTCCCTCATCCTCTCCATCTCCTCATCCTCTCCCTCCCCTCATCCTCTCCCTCCCCTCCCCTCATCCTCTTCCTCCCCTGCCCTCATCCTCTCCCTCTCCTCTCCGTGCCCCCATCCTCTCCCTCCCCTCTCCCTCCCCCATCCTCTCCCTCTCCTCTCCCTCATCCTCTCCCTCCACTCATCCTCTCCTTCCCCTCCTCCCTCCCTCCCCTCATCTTCCTCCTCCCTCCCCTCATCTTCCTTCTCCCTCCCTCCTCTCATCTTCCTCCTCCCTTCATCCTCGTCCTCCCTCCCCTCATCCTCCCTCCTAACTTTCCCCCTCTCCAATTAACCCCCCTCTCCCCTCACTTACCTGCATTGCCCTGCTCCTGCTGCTGTCCAGCGCGTCTTCTGTCTTGGGACCCGGTATATGCTAATGACGAGACGTCAAATGCACGTCATGTCATTAGCATATGCCGGGTCCCAAAGACCCGATGGACAGCAGCAGGAGTCCCAGGACTCCCATCATCCCCTCCTCCCTTCCCTCATCCTCACCCCCCCTCATCTTCTCCCTCCACTCTTCCTCCCCTCATCCTCTCCCTCTCCTCATCCTCTCCCTCCCCTCATCCTCTCCCTCTCCTCATCATCTCCCTCCCCTCTCCCTCCCCTCATCATCTCCCTCCACTCTCCCTCCCCTGATCCTTTCCCTCCCCTCTCCCTCCCCTCATCCTCCCCTCATCCTCCCCCTCCCCTCTCCCTCCCCTCATCCTCTCCCTCCCCCTTCCTCCCTCTCCCTCCGCTCATCCTCTCCTCATCCTCTCCTTCTCCTCTCCCTCCCCTCATCCTCCTCCTCTCTCTCTCCCTCCCTCCCTCCCTCATCCTCTCCTTCTCCTCTCCCTCCCCTCATCCTCCTCCTCTCTCTCTCCCTCCCTCCCTCCCCTCATCCTCCCTCCTCCCTTTCCCCCCTCTCCAATTACCCCCCCCCCCTCACTTACCTGCATTGCCCTGCTGCTGTCCAGCGCGTCTTCTGTGTCAGGACCCGGTATATGCTAATGACGTGACGTCACATGAGAGTTACGTCATTACCATATGCTGAGTCCCAAAGACCCGATGGACAGCAGCAGGAGTCACAGGACTCCCATCACCACCTCCTCCCTCCCCTCATCCTCTCAATCTCCTCATCCTCTCCCTCCCCTCATCCTCTGTGCTGGCTCAGGTAAGTGA
This sequence comes from Discoglossus pictus, assembly GCA_027410445.1. Taxonomy (NCBI): domain Eukaryota; kingdom Metazoa; phylum Chordata; class Amphibia; order Anura; family Alytidae; genus Discoglossus; species Discoglossus pictus. The sequence goes on from CM050169.1 coordinate 113,337,753, forward strand.
GGAAGGGGGGTATTTGGAGAGGGGGAAAAGGAGGAGGGAGGATGAGAGGAGGGAGGGAGGAGGGAGGTTGAGGGGAGGGAGGGAGGAGGATGAGGGGAGGGAGGAGTGAGGTTGAGCAGAGGGAGAGAGGAGGAGGATGAGGGGAGGGAGGAGGAGGATGAGGAAGAGGATGAGGGGAGGGAGAGGATGAGGGGAGGGAGAGCATTAGGGAAGGGAGTAGGATGAGGGGAGGAGGATGAAAAGGGGGAGGGAAACAGACACAGGGGGGAAGAGACTCATTGGATGGGGGAACAGACACAGGGAGGGGGAGAAAAGTGACACAGGGAAGGAAGGGGGAAGAGACACAGGGCAGGGGGGGAAAGAGACACAGGGGAGGGGGGAAAGAGACACGGGGGAGAGACACAAGGGAGGTGAAGGAAAGAGACACAGGGGAGGGGGAAAAAGTCACAGGGGAGGGGGGAAAGAGACACGGGAGGGGGAAGAGACACAGGGGAGGGGGGAAAGAGACACAGGGGAGGGGAGGGAAAGAGACACAGGGGAGGGGGAAGAGACTCAAGGGAGGGGGGACAGACACAGGGGAGGGGGGAAAAAGACACAGGGGAGGGGGGAAAGAGACAAAGGGTAGGTGGAAGAGACACAGGGGAGGGGCGAGAGACACAGGGGAGGAGGGAAGAGACACAGGGGAGGAGGGGAAAGAGACACAGGGGAGGGGTAAAGAGAAACAGGGGAGGGGGGGAAAGAGACACAGGGGAGGGGGAAGAGACTCAAGGGAGGGGGGACAGACACAGGGGAGGGGGGAAAAAGACACAGGGGAGGGGGGAAAGAGACAAAGGGTAGGTGGAAGAGACACAGGGGAGGGACGAGAGACACAGGGGAGGAGGGAAGAGACACAGGGGAGGAGGGGAAAGAGACACAGGGGAGGGGTAAAGAGAAACAGGGGAGGAGGGAAAGAGACACAGGGGAGGGGGGAGAGAGACACAGGGGAGGAGGGAAGAGACACAGGGGAGGGGGGAGGAGAGACACAGGGAAGGGGGCAAAGAGGCACAGGGGAGGGGGGAAGACACATGGGAGGGGAAAAGAGACACAGGGGAGGGGAGAAAGAGACAAATGGGAGAGGAAGGAAAGAGACACAGGGGAGCGGTATGGAAAGAGACACAGGGGAGGGGGGAAAGAGATACAGGGGAGGAGAGGGAAAGAGACACAAGGGAGGGGAGGGAAAGACACAGGGGAGGGAGGGGAAGAGACACAGGGGAGGGGGAGAAAGATACACAGGGGAGGGGGGAATAAGACACAAGGGAGGAGGGGAAAGAGACACAGGGGAGGGGGGAAGAGACACAGGGGAGAGGAGGGAAAGAGACACGGGAGGGTGGGTAAAGAGACACAGGGGAGGGGGGAAGAGACACTGGAGATGGGGGAAAGAGACACAGGGGAGGGAGAAAGAGACATAGGGGAGGGGGAAAGAGACACAAGGGAGGGGAAAGAGACACATGGGAGGGGGGAGAAGAAACACAGGGGAGGGGGGGAAAGTGCAACAGGGAAGAAGGAGGAAGAGACACAGGGAAGAGGGGGGAAAGAGACACAGGGGAGGGGGGAAGAGACACAGGGGAGGGGGGAATAGACACAGGAGAGGGGGAGCAGGGCAAACAGACACAGAGGGAGTAGAGGGGGGAACAGCCACAGGGGAGGGAGAGTGGTGGCAGACACAGGAGAGGGAGACAGGGGGAACAGACACAGGAGAGGGAGACAGGGGGGAACAGACACAGGGGAGGGGGACAGGGGGGAACAGACACAGGGAATGGAGGGAGGGGGAAGAAACACAGGGGAGGGAGGGGAGCAGAAAAGAGACACAAGGGAGGGAGAGGAGGGGGGAAAGGAAACACAAGGGAGTAAGTAGAAAGGGGGAGGACCTCGCGGTGAGCTCCGAAAATGCCCACATTAGGTGCCAAACAGCTTTGCCAGCATTACAATTTTATTGCCGTCATTTTTGACGGGCAAGTAGCTAGTACTTATATATTTAACTGCATATTCGGCTAGGGTCACCAATAATTATAATACAAATACCTAAATATTTAACTAGGATCAATAATAATTAATAAAATATACACATATTCAGCAAAGGTTAACTGTAATTAGCATAACAATATCTAAATGTACACATAAATACATAAATAAATATTAACCCAGGAATGCCATAATCATACTGTATTAATAGCCATTCCGACAGAATCAAGTAAGCAACCTATCTCCAAGAATAAATACCAGTGAGGAGCTACTTTGTGACCAATATTCCCTTACAAAAAAACATTTTAGCAAGAAAACATTATACTGTATAAACGTACGATCCGGTAGCCCGTAAGTAAGGTTGCAAGTTAATTTGCTATTCAATTGGCGTCTTTTTGAGAACTCCAAACAGGTTACAAGTTACGGCCTTGAAAATATTGCGATGGTTAAACTCATAACTTACAGCCTCCCAAAGCCTTTGATCGTTCACTTTCGCAAGAGTTACAATGGCAAAAGAAGGAGAAAATCCTACGAGTGCTAGAGAGGACCCGCAAGGGGGTTACACTCCTATTCGTAGCACTGTAAATGCGAATAAAAAAATCAATACTGCACTGTAAATAACGGGGAAAGCGATGCTAGATATTAGAATTAATTGCACAACAGTCTCAAGCTTGCAAATCAGCAGGAAATTAAAATTACTTTTATATTTCATTTCAGGATTAAATTGATTTTGGGTATCAATGAGTTAATACATATCAGGCCACCCACATGGACTAGAACAGTATTGGCATTATTTTCATAATTCTTTATTTTGCAGGTTTGCGAGTCTGATCGCATATCGCACCCCCGAACCTAATTGATTGACATGTAACCTCCATGTTTTACTGCCGTAATAATCACAGTCTAATTTTCTATTGGCTGCTTTGAAATGGAAGGTTACAGGCTTGCTTAATTGACCATGTTCCCGCCCTGAACTGCTAGGAGCCAGTGAATGGTTTACGGTTTTGGCTTTGGGACAGTACCCTGTGGGCTTGAGCAATTGAATAGCATAGCAATCGGAGACAAACAGGAGCCTGCAACACACCTGCAGACATATCGCCATCTGCGATCGTTTTGCGGACTTGGAATTTAATGTGGCTCTATTTTAGGGAGTTTTAAGCTAAAAAAAAGAAGGTGCCCCTCCTGGGGAGGCACCCTTAGGCAGCCGCCTAGTTTGCCTAATGGATAATCTGGCCATAAGGATAGCCCTGAAAGAGTTTGGGAGATCCACAGCTAAGAACTATCCAAGAAGCTATAGTGACTAGTAGAAAGCCATTGCTAAAAAACATATTAAATCTAATTTGTAATTAGCAAAAAATCATGTTAAAGCAATATATGACGTTATTCTTCACACTTTGAAGATAAATAGACAATGTGATTCAGGGGAAATCTGCTTTAGTCTACAAAATACCTACATCTTTGTGCAGAGGTTCATCTTCCAGCAGTAAAACATACAGACATAGCTACACTGAAGTGGTTTAAAACCTAGCCCCCGAATGCCACACTATTTAGAGTAAAGTGCCAAATGTATTATTAAAATATTAGGTTTATTTCATTTGACTAACTTTAAAATACGAATGAATAGGAAACCAAAAAAGGTTTCCCTGATTTGCACAGTTTAAAATCTAAACGATAATCGTCAAAAGAAAAAATATGTATGCTCTTTGAAAAATCATCTTACTTACTGATTGCTTTGGTAGATACTAAAAAGATAATTTCCACACCCCCAGAGCTGGCTATGTAGGCACCTTCGACTAGCTAATCACATTTTGGCATCTAAGTACAGATTTTAACAGATTGCTACCCTAACTAGAGCATGTGCAAACTATCTAACAGCCCTATCAAATGTCCTCATTGTTGAAAGCCGTAGCCTGTAAAGTAGCCCACAAGACTTACGGCTAGTAAATAGACCCCATAAAGCAACCCGCTGATGATCTGCGGGTGAAGAGCGTGAAAACCCTATAGGACGTTAAAGCGCAGCGTACGGCCCGTTGCTCACGATTGCGGGCTCGCATAGCGAGCCCGCGGCCCCTCGCATAGCGAGGGCTGCGTGCAAGGGCTTCAGTTGTTGGGATGGAGCAGCCACCTCCTCCCCACAATGCCCCGCGCAGGGCCGCCCAGTTCCGGTTCCGCTTTAGATCCCCCAGTCTTGGCTCTAGATCCCTCTCCTCACCCCCCTGCACAGTGAGTTGTTGCCCTCCCCGGTCAGTGCTCCTCCTCCTCTCCTCAGCCCCCCGCGATGCTCTTTCTTCTCTCCCCCCTGTGCTGCTCTTCCTCTCTCCCCCCCTGTGCTGCTCTTCCTCTCTCCCCCCTGTGCTGCTCTTCCTCTCTCCCCCCCTGTGCTGCTCTTCCTCTCCCCAGCCCCCCCGCGATGCTCCTTCTTCTCCACCCTGTGTTGCTCTTCCTCTCCTCAGCCCCCCCCGCGATGCTCCTTCTTCTCCCCCCTGTGCTGCTCTTCATCTCCTCAGCCCCCCGCGATGCTCCTTCTTCTCCCCCCTGTGCTGCTCTTCCTCTCCTCAGCCCCCCGCAATGCTCCTTCTTCTCCCCCCTGTGCTGCTCTTCCTCTCCTCAGCACCCCGCGATGCTCCTTCTTCTCCCCCCTGTGCTGCTCTTCCTCTCCTCAGCCCCCCGCGATGCTCCTTCTTCTCCCCCCTGTGCTGCTCTTCCTCTCCTCAGCCCCCCGCGATGCTTCTTCTTCTCTCCCCCCCCCCTGCGCTGCTCTTCCTTTCCTCAGCCCCCCCCCCGCGATGCTCCTTCTTCTCTCCCCCCCTGCGCTGCTCTTCCTCTCCTCAGCCCCCGTGATGCTCCTTCTTCTCTCCCCCCTGTGCAGCTCTCTCCTGTGTCTCTGATCTGCCTCCCGGCAGAGGTGGCCTCTCACAGCCCTGAGTACCGAGCCCAAGATCTGAGCCGGGACAGAGGAACAGCCAGGAAACAGCGCTCCCGGGGGCGGACAGGGGAACTGCACCCACAGGGTCACCTGCAGTCAGTGCTTGCTTTGCAGTGAGAGTGTGTTCTCTGCAGTCTGTGTGTGTGCTGTGCAGTCAGTGTGTGTGCTTTGCAGTGTGTGTTTCTGTGTCTGCTCTGGATTCAGTGTGTTTATGTGCTCTGAAGTGTGTGTGTGTGTTCTGCATTAATTCTGTGTTTATGTGTGTATTCTGCACTGTTTGTGTGTGTGCTCTGCAGTCATTGTGTTTGTGTGTGCTCTGCAGTCATTGTGTTTGTGTGTGTTATGCAGTCTATGTTTTCTCTGCATTCACTGTGTGTTTGTGTGTGTGTGTGTACCCCCTCCTACATCTCCATTGTGGGTGAGTGGGGCCTGTGGGGGCTGCTGGAAGGCATCTGACACCATGTGTACTTCTGTTAGTTTATTAATTGTGCATCACATTCCACATCTTACTAGAACACTGTATTGCTAGATATATACCTCAGTATCTTTATATATATATAATATATATATATATATATATATATACATATATATATATATATATATATATACATATATATATATGTGTGTGTGTATATATATATATATATATATGTGTGTGTATATATATATATATATATATATATATATATATCTGTGTGTGTATATGTGTGTGTGTGTGTGTATATATATATATATATATATATATATATATGTGTGTGTGTGTATATATGTGTGTGTGTATATATTGTGAGCATAAAGGTGGAATAGTGGTTGATGGGAGATACATCAGACCTGATTTGCTAGACAGCAACCAGAGGATTTCTCAGTTAAATGCCCCAGGGAGAGATGTTACAGTTTGCAATATGCATAGCTGATGCTCTGCAAAACATGGTATGGGTCCCTGGGGCGGAGTATTTGGAGAGAAGGGGGGGCCAATGCTCCAACAGCACTAGTTGCTGTATAACAGACCACAGCTTGGATCTGGTTTTTAAGAGTTAGCTAATTGGCACTCACCTGTAGCTACTCAATTAGCAGACAGGCCTTTAAAAGAAGGGAGCAGCCTGCTCCAAGGGGGAGAGGAAAAGACAGCTAGGAGAGGCTGCGCTTATTGCAAAGACATTGCTTTTGTTTGGGAAATTGGTAAGTGGGAAAGCCACCCAATTGCAGATAGCAAGTACTGTCTAGGAAGAGCTCAAGTAAGAGCAAGGGATTTTGTTTGTTTTGTTATTATTTAAAGTACCTGCTTTCAAACTGAATAAAGAAAGGAAAACTGAGCTGAAGGTGTCCTGGACTTTGTATACCCTAGAAGGCTGTGGTTACTGCAAGATCGGTGACAATCCTACCTGTAAAAGAAGTGGTTTGTCACATATGGTGGAGAATGCGGGCATCCACGTAAGCCTGAGGGTAGAAGTCATTTAAAGCTCAACATGGAGGATGTTATCAAGGCTCTGATCCAATCCTCCTCTGTGCAACAGGAGACTAACAGGAGAGCTGCAGAAAACAGTGCAGCCCTGCAGCAACTGGTGCTGGCCCAGGCAGAGTGTGCTAAAGTCCTGGCCAAAACACAAATGGAGGGCACTGAGTCCTTGGTGAAACAGCTTGTTGTGACACAAGCGGAGATGTTTAAAGTAGCCCGTGAGGAGCAGCAAAAAGTCACCCAGGGACTACAACAGGTAATCCAAGCGATCTCTGGAAAACTGAATGGAGACCCTGATGGAAGATACCAGGGGCCAAAGGTGATTCGGGCGAGCCACTATCTTCAGAAAATGACCGCATCAGATGATGTTGAGGCGTACCTTCTGGCATTTGAGCGCACTGCTGAGAGGGACGGATGGCCGGCTGGTGAGTGGGCAAGCATACTGGCACCGTTCCTAAGTGGAGAGCCGCAGAAGGCATATTATGACCTAGAACCAGCCGATGCAAGTATCTACAGCAAATTGAAAGCTGAAATCTTGGCACGACTGGGTGTAACCTCTGCAGTACGTGCCCAAAGGTTCCACTCATGGTCATATTCTTCAGACAAAGCCGCACGTTCCCAAATGTTTGACCTCATACACCTTGCACGGAAATGGTTACAACCTGAAA